>JADRCH010000229.1:3029616-3176691 GCA_019843965.1 Rhynchomys soricoides | reverse complement strand
TGAGACCCTTAGTGACTGTGCAGTCGGTCTCCTGAGACCCTTAGTGACTGTGCAGTCGGTCTCCCGTGAGACCCTTAGTGACTGTGCAGTCGGTCTCCCGTGAGACCCTTAGTGACTGTGCAGTCGGTCTCCCGTGAGACCCTTAGTGACTGTGCAGTCGGTCTCCTGAGACCCTTACGGGACCTTGGAGAGGGTGAACTATCCCTTGGGAGAGGAGGGGCTAGCAAGAGCCTACAAGTTACAATTCTACTTGCTGTAATTAGGAAAAAGTTAATTCATTAATTATCCCAGAATTAGTTAGTGAGTTTAATGTACTTATAGTTTTTTCTTAGTGCCTTGCCACTTTAACTTTTCCTAAGATTGGCCTTTTTATACCCATTTACTGTGGAACAAATAGTGTCATAGACTTGTGAGGTGAAATAATGATATAATATAGCCAGAGCTTCATGTGTTTTTCAAATATTTAAGCATATTTTTTTAATGTTTGGGGTGTGTGTGTATGTGTGTGATAATATTAGCCACATTGTTCCTCGGGATTTTGAATAGTCTACTTTGCTTTGCTTTGGTTAAACTTAGTACTGTCATTAAACCCCAATGATTACCGAGGGAACTTTCAGAAGGAAATAAGGAAATACCAGCAGGACAAGTGAAATAAAATGAAGTTGCTGTGCTATTTAGGGTGGGACTGAATCCTCAGAAAATGAGTACAGGGAAAATTGTGCATTTTACTTAGGGGATACAACTTGAAGATGCCTAGGGTCATGACCCGACGATTTGCAAGCTGCGTAGTCCAAGCTTAGTATCTCTCCTGTAATTACAGTAAAGTTATCACCCAGGATATTAGTCTTCTGAAGTACAACTTGGACCAGATGATCCCCCTCAGAACTCATTTTTCTTAGCTATGGTAGGAACTCCCATTATCAATCACATCAGGTTCTCCCTAGACCTGCTTTCAACATCATTTCTTCTATGCCAGAGGATAGATGTTCTTGTCAGTGCTGGGAACTACAGTAACTTTGAGAACTGAAGTGATAGCAGCATTGAAGTAATGCTCAGATCATTGGGAACTATCTGATAGGTTGTCATTGTGTACTGCAAAACCTCCCTATCGTTAGCGTGTGCCAGTAATATTTGAGATAAAAATGCTGTAGATCAGTTGATCTGTGTGTGACTAGCTTATGTGGTCATGCCCAATGTCAGAAATACTTTTGTTACCACTCTTGCAGATCTCAGCATTCACTGTGAGGTTCTTAGACTCCTTCAAATAAATGCCAGAATTGGGGTGTGGAAGAGAAATGCTTCTGTTTTCATTGTCATATTTATATTATAGCTAATATATTTGTTTAGACTTTATTTTTATAACAATAGTGTGTTGGTTCACATTTTAGTTATATTATTTACTTTTTAAACATAATCATTACTAGAAAAGACTTTAAGCAGAAATATTTTAACATGTAAATATGAGTTAATGATTTTTGTTTTGTAGGTTTTGCAGCCTTGTGACTTGTTTTATCAGGCTACTCAATTAGGTACAGATCCACAAATGATTGATATATCAGTAAAATCTCTTACGCTAAAGGTAAGTTAAAACAAACATTTAATGTTGATTTGCTAGGTTTGTCTCAACTACTCAAGAAACTAAAGTACAAGAGTTGAGAGGCTGAGGTTCTGTCTGCAGTACAGAGCACTGAGCTCTGAGCCAGCCTGGGCACTTTAGTGAGACCCTGTCTAAGCACTACTAGTTCCACCAGAAAAGGGACTGAGGTCAGTGCTAAAGCACCTGTGCCATTCACTGGGCCCAGGCTGCACCCAGAGAGTTCTAAGTAGTTTTGGAAGTATACGTATTAACATTTATAAAATATTATTAATGGAAACTTCATGGTGTATGCTACGTTTTATTGACTTAGGACTATTTTATAGTTGATATCTAGTATACATATAATTGTCATATCTAATTGGTTTGATAATAACAAGATTTAAAAATATTTTAACAGACTTATCTAAAAATTTTTGTAGTAGAAAGTTACATTTATTATCTACCGTACATTTCTAGTTCCACCTTAATTGAATTCTTCATGTTCATTCAGCAAATACATGTAAACCATTTTTTAAATTGTTTTTTCCATTAGGTTTCACCAGTTATCATAAATACCATAATAACTATTACTTCAGCACTTTACACAACTAAAGAACCTGTCCAAGAAGAAAGCACTTCTAATATAGCACATTTATGGGACAAGAAGGATACAAAGAATCTAAAAATGTGGTTTCTTGAAGAATCAAATGAAACTGAAAGAGTAATCCCCACCAATGAAGTGGTGCCGGGAGGAGAGACCCTGAATTTGCATATTGATTCTATTTTCATTGTTCTTGAGGCTGGGGTTGGTCATAGGACAGTGCCGATGCTATTGGCCAAGTCATGCTTTTCGGGGGAAAGCAAAAACTGGCAGACTTTAATAAATCTTCACTGTCAACTTGAACTGGAAGTAAGTGTGTTTATAATTTTTCAGGTTTTATAATGCTTTACGTAGAATATTCTGGGATCTTTATATCACTGTTTAAATTGACATAAATAATGATACTGGCTTTAAGGCTTTTAGAAAAAACCTTACAAATATTTGCCCTGGAGTGGTTGCTTACATATTATATGTGTATATATATATATATATATATATATATATGATGTATGTGCTATGTATAATATGTACACACACATATTGCTTTTATATATATCCATATTACATATTTCGGCTAAGGAGACAGCCCAGCAGTTCGGAGCTTCTTGCTCTTCTAGGGATCACAGTCTGGTTCCCAGCTCCCATATCTGTCAGCTCACAACCACCAGCACCTCTGCCCCTACCACCTCTGGGGAATCTGACACCCGCTTTGGACCTCTTTGGGCACAGGTGTACACTCAACATATATTGCCACAAACACGCATATGAACATATAGATAAAAGGAAAATATTCTTTTAGTGAGATATCAATAGATAGTTGTTTAGATTGAAAATTCTTATTTTTAAGAACTAAAATTAAATTTTTCTTTGAAAAGGTAGATTAAATGTATGAATACCTGGGCAGTCTCTTTTATTTATCAGCGCGTCACTACTGGGGACATTCTTGAGGTGTAGAGTGGTTGCGTAGCATGTGTGATGCCTTGGGCTCTAATTCTAAACCCCACAAAAATTAAAGAGGAAAAAAGAATCACAGTAAATATATTTTACCTTAGAATTTATAAAATTATTTCCATGGATATTTTAGATAAAATTAATTACGAAGGAGGCTGGGAATGAAGGTCAGTAGTAGGATATGTGAGTGTATATCACTAACTTTAACACCAGTGCTGTAAAAACAGAAAAGTTACATACAGTTATCTTCAGCGATACTTAATTTGGTAGATTGGCAGGTTTTCAATGTAATAGATGAATGCAGGACTTGCTGCTTGGTACAGGAGAGACACCAAAGAAAGGTGCTTTAGAAAGGGTTCTAGGGTTTACAGGAAGGCTCAGTGGGTAAAGCTGTTTACCATCATATCTGGCAACCAGGTTCAATTTCCAGGACCCATGTGGTGGAAAAAGAAAGAACTGATACCTGTAAGTTCTCCTCTGACTGAAATATGTGTACCCATGTGCAAATGTTAAATGTTAAAAGGGGGTTCTGTTGTACTAAAATGTGAAGGTGAAATTTGGTCTCCAAAGGTAAGCCAAGTGAGGAAAGTATGGAAGGAGCATGCATAGACAGCTACTGACTGACATGTGGAAGAGTTTTGTATAGAAGAAGTAGACACTCACAAGGCGTGGTGGGAGATACCATTTGAAAAGTCATCTTAGAGAACAAAATGCTTTATTTAAAAAACTAAAAATTCTCATTTTAGGTTCACTATTATAATGAAATGTTTGGTGTTTGGGAACCTTTACTGGAACCTCTAGAAATTGATCAGACTGATGACTTTAGACCTTGGAATCTTGGCATCAAAGTACGTATGTATGTGTTATTTTCTTAAAGCAGTTTCAGGTATACTGCAAAAGTGATAAAGTATAGTTTCTGAATATATCCTCTGCAAAACTTCATTTGATTGAGGTAACAGCCTCAATCAAAGTATATTTAAAGTCTGAGAAAGAGTTTAGAAGGCAAAGCTCTCCAGAGCTTTTGAGGATATCCATATGACATTATACAGTTTATCTTATTTATTTGTTTTCTTGTTTGTTGTTTATTTGTTTGTGTGTGGTTGATCTGCATGAATGTATGTCTGTACACCATATGCCTTCCTGGTGACCATAGAGTCCAGAAGGAAGGGATAGGATCCCCTGGAACTGGAGTCACAGGCCATTGTGAGCCACCATGTGTGCTGGGAGTCAAACTCAGGTCCTCTGCAAGAAAGCAAGTGCTTTTAACCTCTGAGACATCTCTTAAGCCCCATATAAGACCAGAAATGTAGTAGATTCCTGTAAAGTGAAAGTCTATTGACTATTACCTTACACTATAGCTATGGTCTTTTAGGTTGTAGTCAGTCCCAAATTTTATTTGTTCTGTGAGTAGCCTGACCGACTTCCTTCTTCCCTCCCACTTCCTTTCCTCCCTCTCTCCTTTCTACTTTGTCCCTCCCTCCTTCATCCCCACTCTTCTCTAACTTAACTCCCCTCTACTGTTTCTTCCTGTCTGTACCGTATTGAACATTGTATGATGTTTGCTTAACTGTCTTGTGAGTTTATGTAGCCCTAAGAATCTGAGCCTTTAAATAGGCGAAGTTGTGCTTGTAAAGCAAGGAATTCTCTAACTACAGCAGGTTTCCTACCTAATGATGGACTGCTCTTGTAGACACATCTTTAGGGCCTTAAAGTAAGCTAAAATATCCCTGAGTTCAAGGCCAGCCTTGTCTACAGAACAAGTTCTAGGACAGGTGGGAGAAACTCTGTCCTGAATAACCAATTAAAAAAAAAAGGAAGAAAAGCTGGGAGGTAAGAGCCTGCCTGCTTCCACCTGTGGCCAGAGACACCCGCCTGACCCAGGAAGCCTCCATAAACAAGCAGTGCAGGGAGAAAGCTACCTGCCCACTAGTGCAGAGGAGCCAGCGGGAGGCGGGCTCCAGACACAGGGACTGAGGAACAGCTGGAAGAGAGAACTGGTCTCCCAGGATTATTGGCATCTGAGCTTGAAGGAAAGAAAAGCCACAGTCAGAGAGAGAAAGACCAGCTAACACCAGAGATAACCAGATGGCGAAAGGCAAGGGCAAGAACACAAGCAACAGAAACCAAGACTACTTGACTTCATCAGGACCCAGCTTTCGCACCACAGCCAGCCCTGGATACCCCAACACACCAGAAAAGGAAGACTCAGACTTAAAATCACTTATCAAGAGGATGATAGAAGATTTTAAGAAGGAAATAAATAACTCCCTTAAAGAAAAACAAGAGAACACAGGTAAACAACTGGAAGCCCTTAAAGAGGACACACAAAAATCCCTTGAAGAATTACAGGAAAACACAATCAAATGGGCAGAAATACAGGAAAACACAATCAGACAAATGAACAAAACCATTCAGGAATTAAAAACAGAAATAGAAACAATAAAGAAATCACAAAGGGAGACAAACCTGGAGTTAGAGAACCTAGGAAAGAAATCAGGAGTCATAGATGCAGACATCACCAACAGAATACAAGCGATGGAAGAGAGAATCTCAGGTGCGGAAGATACCAAAGAAAACATGGACACAACAGTCAAAGAAAACACAAAATGCAAAAAGCTCCTAACCCAAAACATCCAAGATATCCAGGATGCAATGAGAAGACAGAACCTGAGGATAATAGGCATAGAAGAGAGTGAAGACTCCCAACTTAAAGGACCAGTAAATATCTTCAACAAAATTATAGAAGAAAACTTCCATAACCGAAAGAAAGAGATGAACATAGGCATACAAGAAGCCTACAGAACGCCAAATAGACTGGACCAGAAAAGAAATTCCTCCCGTCACATTATAGTCAAAACACCAAATACACAAAACAAAGAAAGAATATTAAAAGCAGTAAGGGAAAAGGGGCAAGTAACATATAAAGGCAGACCTATCAGAATAATACATGGGAAACGCCAACTCAAGGAAGGAAACTACACTCAAGAAAAAGGAAGAAAGTAATCTTTCAACAAACTCAAAAAAAGATAGCCACACAAACAATATAAACAACATCAAAAATAACAGGAAATAACAATCACTATTCTTTAATATCTCTTAACATCAATGGTCTCAACTCCCCAATAAAAAGACATAGACTGACAGATTGGATCCATAAACAGGACCCAGCATTTTGCTGCATCCAGGAAACGCACCTCTGTGTTAAAGACAAACACTACCTCAGAGTAAAGGGCTAGAAAACAATTTTCCAAGTAAATGGCCCCAAGAAACAGGCTGGAGTAGCCATTCTAATATCGGATAAAATTGACTTTCAACCAAAATTCATCAAAAAAGATGAGGAAGGACATTTCTTACTCATCAAAGGAAAAATCTACCAAGAATAACTCTCAATTCTGAACATCTATGCCTGAATGCAAAAGCTCCCACTTTCATAAAAGAAACTCTACTAAAGCCCAAAGCACACATTGCACCTCACACAATAATAGTGGGAGACTTCATCACTCCACTATCAACAATGGACAGATCTTGGAAACATAAACTAAACAGAGACACAGTGAAACTAACAGATGCAATGAACCAAATGGGTTTAACAGATATCTATAGAACATTTCATCCTGCATCAAAAGAATATACCTTCTTCCCAGCACATCATGGTACCTTCTTCAAAACTGATCATATAATTGGTCACAAAACAAACCTCAACAGATATAAGAAGATTGAAATAATCCCATGCCTCCTATCAGATCACTACGGATTAAGGTTGGTCTTCAATGGCAACAACAACAACAGAAAGCCCACATACACATGGAAGCTGAACAATGCTCTGCTTAATGATAACTTGGTCGAGGAAGAAATAAAGAAGGAAATTAAAGACTTCCTAGAATTCAATGAAAATGAAAATATAACTTACCCAAACCTATGGGACACAATGAAAGCAGTGTTAAGAGGAAAACTCATAGCTCTGAATGCCTCCAAAAAGAAACTGGAGAGAGCATACACTAACAGCTTAACAGCACATCTGAAAGTTCTGGAACAAAAAGAAGCTAATACACCTAAGAGGAGTAGAAGGCAGGAAATAATCAAATTAAGGGCTGAAATCAACCAAGTGGAAACTAAAAGAACTATACTAAGAATCAACAAAACCAAGAGCTGATTCTTTGAGAAAATCAACAAGACAGATAAACCCTTAGCCACACTAACCAGAGGGCACAGAGATAGTATCCAAATTAACAAAATTAGAAATGAAAATGGAGATATAACAACAGACTCTGAGGAAATTAAAAAAAATCATCAGATCCTACTACAAAAGCCTATATGAAACAAAATTGGAAAATCTGGAGGAAATGGACAAGTTTCTAGACAGATACCAATTACCAAAGTTAAATCAGGATCAGATAAACCATCTAAACAGTCCCATAACCCCTAAAGAAATAGAAGCAGTCATTAAAAGTCTCCCAAACAAAAAAAGCCCAGGACCAGATGGGTTCAGTGCAGAATTCTATCAGACCTTCAAAGAAGACTGAATACCAATACTCTTCAAGCTATTCCATAAAATAGAAACGGAAGGAACACTACCCAATTCATTCTATGAAGCCACAGTTACACTGATACCAAAGGCCCACAAAGACCCAACATAGAAAGAAAACTTCAGACCAATTTCCCTTATGAATATCGATGCAAAAATACTCAATAAAATTCTTGCAAACTGAATCCAAGAACACATCAAAATGATCATTCACCATGATCAAGTAGGCTTCATCCCAGGGATGCAGGGATGGTTCAATACACAGAAATCCATCAATGTAATCCACTACATAAACAAACTCAAAGAAAAAAACCACATGGTCATTTCGTTAGATGCTGAAAAAGCATTTGACAAAATTCAACATCCCTTCATGATAAAAGTCTTGGAAAGATCAGGAATTCAAGGAGCATACCTAAACTTAGTAAAAGCAATATATAGCAAACCAGTGGCCAACATCAAACTAAATGGAGAGAAACTCGAAGCAATCCCACTAAAATCAGGGACTAGACAAGGCTGCCCTCTCTCTCCCTACCTATTCAATATAGTACTTGAAGTTCTAGCTAGAGCAATCAGGCAACAAAAGGAAATCAAAGGGGTACAAATTGGAAAGGAAAAAATCAAAATATCACTATTTGCAGATGATATGATGGTATACTTAAGTGACCCGAAAATCGCCACCAGAGATCTGCTACAGCTGATAAACAACTTCAGCAAAGTGGCTGGATACTAAATTAACTCACAAATCATGTAGCCTTCCTCTACTCGAAGGATAAACAGGCTCAGAAAGAAATTAGGGAAATGACATCCTTCACAATTGTCACAAACAATATAAAATATCTTGGTGTGACTCTAACCAAAGAAGTGAAAGATCTGTATGGCAAGAACTTCAAGTCTCTGAAGAAAGAAATTGAAGAACACCTCAGAAGATGGAAAGATCTCCCATGCTCATGGATCGTCAGGATTAATATAGTTAAAATGGCCATCCTGCTGAAAGCAATCTACAGATTCAATGCAATCCTCATCAAAATCCCACCTCAATTCTTAATAGACTTAGAAAGAGCAATTCTCAAATTCACATGGAATAACAAAAAATCCACGAGAGCAAAAACTATTCTCAACAATAAAAGGACTTCTGGGGGAATCAGCATCCCCGACTTCAAGCTGTACTACAGAACAGTAGTGATAAAAACTGCATGGTATTGGTACAGTGACAGGCAGGTAGATCAATGGAATAGAATCGAAGACCCAGGATTGAACCCATACACTTATGGTCACTTGATCTTTGACAAAGGAGTTAAAACCATCCAGTGGAAAAAGATAGCATCTTCAACAAATGGTGCTGGTTCAACTGGCGGTCTACATGTAGAAGATTGCGAATTGATCCATTCCTACCTCCCTGTACAAAGCTCAAGTCCAAGTGGATCAAGGACCTCCCCATAAAAGCAGATACACTGAATGTAATAGAAGAGAAAGTGGGGAAAGTCTCGAACACTTGGGCACAGGGGAAAAGTTCTTGAACAGAACACCAATGTCTTGTGCTCTAAAATCAAGAATCAATAGATGGAACCTCATAAAATTACAAAGCTTCTGTAAGTCAAAGGACACTGTAAATAGGACAAAACGGCAACCTACAGATGGGGAAAAGATCTTTACCAATCCTATGTCCGATAGTGGGCTAATATCCAATGTGTACACAGAACTCAAGAAGCTAGACTCCAGAGATCCAAATAACCCTATCAAAAAATGGGGAAGAGAGCTAAACAGAGAATTCTCAACTGAGGAAACTCGAATGGCTGAGAAGCACCTAAAGAAATGTTCGACATCCTTAGTCATCAGGGAAATGCAAATCAAAACAACGCTGAGATTTCACCTCAAAGTCAGAATGGCTAAGATCAAAAACTCAGGTGACAGTAGATGTTGGCGAGGATGTGGAGAAAGAGGAACACTCCTCCATTGCTGGTGGGAATGCAAGCTGATACAACCTCTCTGGAAATCAGTTTGGCGGACCCTCAGAAAAATGAACATTATACTACCTGAGGACCCAGCTATTCCACTCCTGGGCATATACCTAGAAAATGCTCCAACATGTAATAAAGACACATGTTCCACTATGTTCATAGCAGCCATATTTATAATAGCCAGAAGCTGGAAACAACCCAGATGTCCCTCCACAGAGGAATGGATACAGAAAATGTGGTACATTTACACAATGGAATACTACTCAGCTATTAAAAACAATGACTTCATGAAATTCGTAGACAAATGGATGGATCTTGAAAATATCATCCTGAGCGAGGTAACGCAGTCACAAAAGAATGAACATGGTATGTACTCACTGTTAAGTGGTTATTAGCCTAAAAGTTTGAAATACCCAAGAGTCACTTCGCAGCAACAGTAGTTCTGAGTGTGATGTCTCAAATGGAGGGCTTGGAGAAAGGACTGAAGGAGCTGAGGGAGTGTGCAACCCCAGGGAGGTAGCAATAGTGGCAACTGGACTGACCCCCCGATACTTTTGGAGACTGATCCACTAACTAAAGAATACACATGGAGAGACCCATGGTGCTGGCCACAAATGTGGCAGAGGAGGGTCTTGTTATCCGTCAGGGGGAGGAGAGGCCCTTGGGCCTGAGGGTGTTAGATCCCCCAGTATAGGAGAATGACAAGGAGGAAAGACAAGAGTGGTTGGGTGGGTGGGAGGGTGGCTTGGAGAATATCCCCATATTGGCAGCGGGATGTCTGAGGGAAGGTGGAGGTTCCAAAGGGGAGATCTGCAACATTTGAAATGTAAATAAAATATGAAAATGAAAAAAAAAATTTAAAAAAAAAGGAAGGTAAATTAACAATTGAATGTCTATCTTGGCATGTCTACCATATTATATTTAAATGATTTAGTTTAGTTCTCTAGGTTATATCAGATGAAGGATTTGGGTAAATTAATTTCATTGGTAGTTTTTAGGTTAGATTATCCATGGGCCATGAATCTCTGAATTTTTGGAAGAGGTGAACAGTTCATAATCTTACAAATTTCTCCCTCACAGCATTGCTTTGCTATTTTTGGATGACTGTGTTAATTCCTAGTTCTGTTTCTGTTACCAATACCCTAGACTGTCTCCTTGACTGTTGTGAAGTGTATGCTTTTGATTTACCTGAAGACTCAATAGATATACTTAGTTACTTTCAAAGTTTTTCTTTCTTCTAAATTATCAAAATTATTATATAGATTTTATTTTCCTTTAGTATTTCCTCCTGTCAGTTTTAGGACATTACTTGGCATTTCCAAGAAATTTCATCGGGCAGTATAACCCATGGGGTCCATAACTTTCTCTCTGTTGATATTTGTTTTTACTCTACAGATAAGTTATGTTATACTCCTAAAAAATTCTTTTATGTCTAATTTTAATTTATCCTTTTAGATGAAAAAGAAAGCAAAAGAGGCCATTGTTGAGTCTGATAGTGAAGAAGAAAACTACAAAGTACCAGAATATAAGACTGCCATAAGTTTTTATTCTAAAGACCAATTAAACATTACATTATCCAAATGTGGCCTTGTGATGTTAAATAATTTAGTTGAGGTAAGAAAAAACAACTATTTAAAACTTTAAATATTGAAATATGTCACATTGGCCCTTAAATTAGTGAAGTTGTTATTTATCTAGTTAGTGTTCTCATGTACTTGGCCCGCATATCATTTACTCCCTAATTTCCATGTTAGGCGTTTACTGAAGCTGCTACTGGATCTTCAGCTGTCTTCCTAAGAGATCTAGCACCATTTATGATTTTCAACTCTCTTGGCCTTACTGTCTCTGTTTCACCAAGTGATTCTTTTAACGTACTCAACGTTCCTATGGCAAAATCATATGAACTGAAAAATGAAGAGAGTTTGCGTATGGACTATGTACGAACTAAGGACAGTGATCATTTCAGTGCGATGACCAGCCTAAGCAGCAAGCTCTTCTTCATTCTCCTTAGTAAGTGACATAGTTCCTTCCTGGGGCTTTGTAAAGTTCTTTTCAAAAGCAATTTTACTTATTTGTAGTACCTTAGCAGCTTTTTATAACAATATATTCTCTAATATGTTGGGAACTATATTAATTACTCTTCTATTAGTGAGATAAAACAGTATGCCTAATGCAAGTTATAGCAGAAAGACTTTGTTTAGCCTTATGGTTCCAGAGTAGGGGCAGCAGGCATGGTGATTGCAGTAACAAGGGAGCATTCACATCTTGATCTGCAAAGAAAAAAATGAGAATGATGCACTTCCTCCAAAAGGCGACCCCTCCTGATAGTTCTTAAACAGCACTGCCATGTAGAAACCAATGAAGGACGGTACCATTCAAACCACCAGACGGACATTATTGTCTTCTCCAGTATGTTGATTTCTTTGGTCTAATTCTTGGTATTTCAATTTCCGACTTTGCTTGTCCAGAGCATGGGATTATTAGAACATTGACTAAGGATGATAAATGCTAGTTCTTACTTAGCTTTTCCTTATTGAAGTGTGTGTCAAATGTTCTCACTGTGTTTGTTATGACTAAATATGCATTTTAAAAAAGTGAATGAATTTTTAAATGTTTGAATGAATACAGATCTTTTCTTTGTTTTCATATTTGTAATTTTTTTAGATTTAGTTTGTGTACAGATGTCTGCCTTTGTGAGTGTATGTACACCACATGCTTATTTCACTCCCTGAAACTGGGTTATGGATGCTTGTGAGCTACCGTTTTGATGCTGAGAATTGAACCCAGGTCTTCCACAAGAGCAACAAATGCTCGTAACTGTTGAGCCATCTCTCTAGCCCTTATAAAATCTTAATATTTTTTCTTTTGATGTGGAAGTCATTTCTACTTTCCACAAATTTTTTGTTTTTATTGGAAGTTTAAAAAAAAGTATATAATTTCTTTAATTGCTATAAAGTCTTGTTTTTTTTACCCATGCTACTTTGATTCTCTGGCATTTCAATAAGATACTGATATTTGAAAGGGTGCCGTCTGAAAAGCTAACTAGACATAGAAGGCTACAAAAACACAGTTATTCTTAGCAGGAAGTAGTGTTCAGCTGATGGGTGTCACTGGAACATTGTCTAGGGTGTGTTCTTACTACTTTTACCTGTCTGTGAGAATTAAAGAGTTGGGAGGCAAATTTATGCAAATTAAGTAATTTCACTTCCAATATAATATGTATGTTTGGTAAGTGTATGTAAAATGTTCTTTAATGAAATCTAAGTTGTATCTTAAAAATGACAGAGTTAGAAAATTAAACTGGAAAACTGTCCTCACCTTGCTGTCTCCAGTCTCAGGAAGATGGAGACAGTGGTTATTATGACAGCAAACGAGGAATAGTTTCTGTTGAATTTTATAACCTTCCTCTCATTTCTGTTTGTTTTCTTAATTGTCATGGTTTTAGGTTAAATTCCTAAGTGAGAAATTTTTTCAGTTGTGTTTTTGATAAAATGCTTTAAAGGATTAAGGTGAATATTGTCTAGATAGGTGACTTCTTAAAATAATCTCTTAATGTTGATTATATTCAAAGACTTTTTTCATTTAGTAGATAATCATTTGGTATTTAATATACATTTTAAATTATTATGTAATGAATCTAATTAACTCTGGAGTATCTGTATTTAATTTAGCACCTGCTAACCACTCTGTCGCTGACAAGATCCCTTTAACAAAAGTGGGACGCCGTCTGTACACTGTAAGACACAGAGAATCTGGGGTCGAAAGATCAATCATTTGTCAAATTGAAACAGTTGAAGGAAGTAAGAAAGTAACAATCCGCTCACCAGTGCAGGTATGAAGTAAAAAAACATTGGTTAGAGGCTCTTTGTATGCATATGCTTGAAGTGGTACTGGGATGTAGTAGCCCAGTTGCTAGAATGTCAGCCTTGCATGATGGGAGCCCTGAGTTGATCCCAGCACCATACACACACACAACACACACACACACACACACACACACACCCCTATGCTGACATACCTTTGTAATCCCAGCACCCTGGAGGTAAAGGCAGGAAGGATCATCCTTTTTGCTCAGTCAGTTTTGTGCCTGCCTTAGATAAAAAACCAAAAACAAACAAACAAAAAAACCAAAAAACCTGTTTCAGAAAAATGGAAAGAAATAGTCAACTAAATCATTGCTAAAAGATTACAAACTGTTGCAGAGACATAGCCAGTGTTAAGACTCTCCAAATCAGTATCCACTCCTGTGACCTGAGCGGTGGAACAGCGTCATTTTTCATAGAGGTGCTCTAGACAAGGGGTTCAGTATGTTATCAGTCCTCATCATAGTTTTCCTAGTCTTTATAGCAGGTTTAGATCTTTGGTTTTCATAATTTTTTTTTGTTTATTTGTTTTTTTGTTTTTTGTTTTTTTTTGTTTTTCGAGACAGGGTTTCTCTGTGTAGCCCTGGCTGTCCTGGAACTCACTCTGTAGATCAGGCTGGCCTCAAACTCAGAAATCAGCCTGCCTCTGCCTCCCAAGTGCTGGGATTAAAGGCGTGCGCCACCACTGCCTGGCACATGTTTATATCTTAATAGTAAACTATCAAAGAAATTATAGATTTATTGAAATATATACAATATAGCATATGAAGTTTAGGTTTGACATAAAGATACACTTAAGAAACCTTCATAGTCATCAAGGTATTGAAGGTATTTAATACTCTTAAAAACTTGATTGTGTTCCTGCTTTCTCTTCCTACCTATCCATTTAGCTCACTGTACATTAGTTATACAGTCTTAAATTTAATACAGGCATAATAAAGAATAGAACTGGGCTTTTTCACTCAGCTGCATATGTATGTGCAGTGGTTACTGGGAAGTAGATATGGAATGTGGAGAATATCACATTTACATTTTGAGTGAGTCTTTGTATATGTAGAGGTGAGGTTTGAGGCTCAGAGTTTCCATTTAGTTTTCCAATTGCTCCAACCCAAATGATCTTTTCTCCCCAGATTGACAATGGCTTTATCTATTAGTGATTTATTTCTGCACTCGGTATGTTTTTCATTAGTCTGTTTATTGTTATGCCAATACCATAATTAATATTCTCTGACTGAGAGTAATAAATCATGGTATCCCACCTTAATTTTGTCTAAGTCCTTTTAATTATTGTATTTTCCTTTTTTAAAAATAGTATGGACTTTTTATTATTAATTTTTATTTTGATTATCCATTACTATAATTCAGAATATCATTATAATATTCATAGATAATATCCACTTCATTAGACTTATATACTTCTTTTAGTAGATTTCAACAATTAAACTTGCAAATAAAGACATTTTTACTTCATATATTTTAGTTGACTTTTTTCTTGCCATTTTTTAAAATTTTTATTGAGAGGATATAAGCAAAATTATTAATATAAGTGACCTAGATTTTTAAACATTAAGCAACAATACTCCTGTTATAAATCCTGTCTTAAAATTATTAAATTTCTATAGTACTCTTAGATTTGGTTTGCTAGAATTACATTTAAAATTTTTGCATTTATATTCATAAAAGATCTAGATCTTTTTTTAAACTATAGTGGATTAACGAGCCAGCCTTCAGTAGTTGGCTAAGTTTACAGTGCCAAGCATGAATTCCCTCCTATTGAGAAAACCTTAGTCTAGTTAGGTAGCTGTTGATTAGCCCCAGAATTACATCTTCCAAAATGTCTTGCCATTGTCATCATTGTTGTGGCTAAGGTGGGCAGAAATATTGATTTGTTTTTTCTCCCATGGCAACTAGGATGACTCTTCTATACTGATAACTGTGAGAGCTGAACATTAGGAGGAGACTTCCAGACATCTCCAGCTTAATTCCTCAAAGTTCTGTGTCTGAAGTGTGTGGTGTTTGGCAATAGAGCATTACATTCTATTTCTGGACGACACCAGGGACAATAACAATACCCTGTATTCTTTTGAGGGCTGTTACTTGCCTCACCCACATTTTAAAATGTTTCCTTTGCCTGGTACTAGGATTTTTCTTGGTCTATAATTTTGAAGGCAACATGGTCTCCCAAAGTGGCATGACTTCAATTAAACTTTGTGTGTGTGTGTGTGTGTGTGTGTGTGTGTGTATTTCTATATGTAATTTTAATTTAACATCAAATTATTCCCTATGGCTTTTTAAAATGTATAGTCATCTATAACACCTCAAATCTTTGCTTTTTAACAAAAAGTGCCACAATGTGTTACAGATAAGCAAAATACTTTGGAGATTATTACCAAAATAATCTGTATTATTGCCAATGATAATTTACTACATTTATCATGTTTTTAAATGGTTTAGAATATGAATTTCTTGCATTTAATAATGAAGAAAAATAATGTCAAAAATAAAGTTTACACATGTGATCACACAGCAAGTAATTAATAGTGTCAAGATTCTGTTTTAGGGTTTTTCTTCCTTTAGATCCCCTTAGTGTCCATGTTTAGTTCCTTATAGTGCTGTCGATGGTCATAAATATAGGAATAGTTCAGTAGAATGATTCAGCCACAAGCATGCTTTTCATTAGTTTATAAAGATCAGGCAGTGTGCATGTACCACTTAGAGACTGGGTCACTTGAGTCGAAGCACCAGCACTGGTGCTTGATGAGACCTGCGGCTAAATGCCCTGCTTCCAAAGTGGAGGCTTGCAGTGGGCTCATCAGAGAAACTCAGGGAGCAAGGGGTTACGCACTTGGGACATGACGGGATTGAACGTGTTTGAGCATGTAGTCCCCAACTGACTGCACTGTTTGGAAGCTTTTGGGTATTTTAGAAGCTGTAGTATCTCTGGAGAAAATTGTTCATTGTAAACAAGACCTTGAGGTTTTATGTCTGAGACCCAGTTTCTGGCTAGCCGTGTAACCAGCGGCCGCATGCTTCTGCACCCATGCCTTCCTCTCCATGGTGCACTGTTCCCTCACAGCACAAACCAAAAGAAATCTTCCTCCTTTAAGTTGCTTCTTGTCAAGTATTTAGTCACAGATTAGTCACAGGAAAAAACAAAAAACAGAACAAAAGACTAAAATGCACATTGCTGCAGTGTGTGTGAGTGTCTGTAGTTGTGTGTTTGTGCTAGTGTGTGTGTGAGAGGGTGTATGTGAGTGCATGGATATAGAACACTTGTTTATTATCTACTATTCTTTCCCTTTCTTTTTCTTAGAATTATTTCTTTTTTCAGTGCTATTGTCTTTTTGATTTTAAAATTGTAATTTATGTGTATTGATGTTTTTCTTCACGTATGTCTGTATAGCATTTTTGCATGCCAGGTGCCCACAGAGGCCAGAAGAGTGCATTAGATGCCCTGGGAATGGAGTTCCAGGTGGTTGTGAACTGTCATGTGGGTGCTGGGATGAAACCCTAGTCCCCGTGAGAGTAGTTCTGAACTTGGGGGAGCCACTGAGCCCTTGCTCCAGTGCCTCTTCCAAATGTTGAATTTGTTTATGTCCCAGTGTTTCCCGAATTAAATCTGGTAGGAAAACAAGGAGACAGACTCAGGCCTCGGTAACTAACTGCACATTTTAAACAATATTGGAGTCTTAGAATGTATTTACATCAGCAGTTAGTTGAATATAAAATTTATTTGAGATTATGATCAACAGAAATGTGATCATAATTTTAACTGTCTTGGCCTTGTATAAATAATTAGAGATATGAGTTCATGTCCTGTGGCCAGCATTTCACAGTACTCCTTCCTCCAGCTCTCTTCTGCTTCTCACATTGTTCTCTGACGCTTGAGAGGAGAAAGTGTGTGTGTGTGTGTGTGTGTGTACACACTTGTCTTGTACTGGGCAGATTCTTTGACAGTTTCATACATTTATAGAGTAGATTTTCGTTTTCATAGTTCTCAACTCTGTTCTCCCTTCAGCTGTGTTATACACCCTGTTCCATGCACTCTCCTTCTACATTCATCCAGGCTTTTTTGTTGTTGTAATTCCACATTTGTTTAATTAATTTGAGTTTTGTGCATGCTGTAAGCCAAATAAGCTGTAGTAGTGTTGTTTTAAGTTTTGTTTATTCTCTGATAATCTCATACCTGTGTACAGCCTATTTTTACCGTACCTGCCCCCGCCTCTTCTCCAAATGCTCCCTAAACGCCCTCCTCTTAAATCCCTTCCCCAACCTCATGCCTTTCTTATGTTTGTTTTTTTTAAATAGCACAAACCATCCAAGCAATGCTGCTCTTAATGTGCATCTGTGTAGGGCCGTGCGTTGGGACACGGACAACCTACCAGGGACAACACTTCTGAAGAGAACTGACTCTCCCTCCCCAGGCAGCCATCAGTGACAAATAGCCCCAAGCTAGGGTGCTGCGTTATACACTCTTCCCTTGTCTGTGTTGGAATGCTGGCTGGCTTTAAGTTTCTATAAAGTATAAAACTGAATAATTTCATTTTCAAAAGATAAATAATTGTATATTTGCTTCTTCTAATTTATATGACCACGCTGAATATTACTTGATAGTTTCTATGTTGATAAGTAGACATATTTTTAAAATATCTTTTCTTACATGAATATTAAATATATTTTGCTATTTTCCAGATTAAGAATCATTTTTCAATCCCACTTTCCGTTTTTGAAGGAGATACTTTATTGGGAATTGCTTCACCTGAAAATGAATTTAACATACCATTAGCAGCTTACCGGTGAGTTCTTTATCTTTTTACTTAACCTATACTATTTTAGAGAATTTTCAGTTTCAGATTCATTATAGATATTTTTGAATTATCAAACTTTGATTGTCTATACTCTTAAATATCTCATCTAGTCTTGATTTTAAGGTACCTAGGTATCTTCTCAAAAGTAAAAATTATGGCATTTTAATCTGCACATTATTTATACTTTTACTAATTAATACAGTTATATATATTCACATGTTCATGTGTCTTAAAATGTCTATAGTAGCATGGTATGGTTTCTACATTTATAGACTATGAAATGATATTTACTTTTCAAAGATTTTATAATAAAACTTTAAAAAATTGCTTTAGAAAAGAGCATCATTTTATTTATATGTGTCTATTAATAGTTTGGGTATAGAATTATAATAGAGTCTTAAATATCTAAAGTAATTAACCTTGATGTAAATGTTATGTTTTCAGAAAAATAAATTATGGTAAATTAAAACTTAACATTGTGTATTTTTGTATCATAATAAATAATGTTTTTGGAGATTGAATTTTAACTGGAGGATAAAACCTGTAACGTTCAGTACTATAGCTTACCATTTTTGTCTGGTTAGTACTCAATAGGCCCTATAAGTGTTTTGATATCCAGGCATGTTGTCTCATGCCTATAATTCCAAAACTTGGAACTTGAGCCAAGAAGCTGCCATAAGCATGAGGGTAGCTTAGGGTACGTAGGGAGTTTCAAGCCAGCCAGGGCTACAGGCTTCAACCTTGTTCCACAGAATTTAATATAAATAAATAAATAATGAAATAAATGCTTTGACAAACTGTATGAATTTGTTGGCTTTCATTTGAGGGGATTTAACTTTTATGTAATACTAGAAATCAGAATGTAAAGTAGATTAAAAGTTAGAGGAATAATATAGAGGTAGAAATGACAAAATAAACTGTTTCGACATTAGTTTAGTGTGTGGATCAGAAGAGCATATTTAAGTATCACCTCTAACTCCAGAGGACTAGTAGCTGGAAGTCACAAGAAAGGACAACAGGGTGGAAGCTTCAATGTCCAATGGAGTCAAGTTACAGTAATGTTACTGTAATATAAAAATATAGGGAAGATATTGAAACTTTTAAGGCGAGACGTTAGGAAAGTAATTAGAGACAGAGACTGTTTTGACAGCTCATCCATAAGAGATCGTTAGAACCATAGCTAGATTTACAGATGAAAGATACGCAGAGAGACTTAGTTTAGAAGCACAGTGCTTGCCCAACAAGTGCAGTTTTATCCCAGCACTGTGGAAAATGATTAGTTAAGTACATAATTAGTTAACTAAAAATTATGTATACGTACAAAGATGATCCTTAAAAATGATTCTTAGATGTAGCTTAGTTTTAGAAAATTACACTTAGGGCTGGAGAAACTGATCAATAGGTAAAGTGCTAAGATGTGAATTCTTGAAAGTCATGTAAAAGCTATGTGGTATTGTGTCTGTAATCCCAACCCTGAGAAAGCAGGAGAGGTGACTCTCTGGCTTGTGGGCAGCCCGTCTAACCAAACCAGAGCTCCAAATGTAGTGAGAGACCCTGGTTTCCACATGCAAACGTATGCATCCTACATAAGTACGTGGACCACACACTTCACATGTAATAAATGCGTGCATCCTACATACGTGCACATACTACACACAATAATCTCCAAAAATATTGAAATTTAAACATGTGTTGAATGTATATATACTAAAGCTTGTAGTAATAATAATCATCACAATAATTTGGTGAGCCTCTAAAAGATTGTTTTGATTGCACAGTTCTGAAATACGAAAAAACACTCATTACAGCAATACAGAAGGAATTCAGTGTCCCAGGCAATGGCCTTTTATTCTAATTTAAGGTTTTGGTGGTGGTGGTGGTGATTGGTTTGTTGGTTAGTTTTGTTTTGGGGGTGGGAGGGTGTGTTGGTTTGATTTTGTTGTTACATGTTTGTTTTGTTTTGTTTGTCTGTTTTTGGAGTCTGGGCTTCCCCTTGTAGCTTTGGCTGTCCTGGAAGTGAAGACTATGTCTACATTATGCTGACCCCAAACTCAGATCTGCCTGCCCCTACCTCCTCCCCAAGCCACCACCACCTGGCCTAATTAAAGCTCTCTTAAAATGTGTTTAATTTTCTTTATTTATTGGTGCAGATCATCTCTTTCCTTGAAGCCAGAAGATGAGGACTACCAGCTATGTGAAGGAATTGACTTTGAAGAAATCATAAAATATGACGGACAGCTTCTGAAGAAGAAATGTAGATCTATAAGCCCTTCTAAGAAATCGTTTGTTATTAATATTGTCCCAGAAAAGGATAATTTGAGTTCCCTGTCAGTGTATTCAGAAGATGGCTGGGACTTACCATATGTAATGCACTTGTGGCCACCTATTCTCATCCGGAATCTTCTTCCCTACAAAATTGCTTATTACATTGAGGTACTTCCCAGCTTCTGAGTGTTGTCCTGTCTTCGACTTTGTAGCTTGATTCTTTTAAAGTTCTAAACAGAATGGTTTAAAGCTGTAACAGAGGTTACAGTATTACTTATTAAAAACAGGCATTTATCAAGTGGAAATTTTAATATCATGTTTAAAAGGATAATTTAGGACCTTCAAGCCTGATAACCTGAGTTGAATGTCCTCAAGTCACATGATAGAGAAAACCCACTACAGAAAGTTCTCCTGTCACCTCCACAACAGGCCATAGCATGTGCACACACACGTGTGTGAGCTTTGTCTTTCACACACAGTAAATCAACCAAACTAAAAAGTTTTCAAAAAATGTAATTTAATTTTTATTAATTTATCTTAGAAATCTATTGAACTGTATATAACTGTGTACAAATGTGGCATGCGACTTGAACAACAATGTGTAGGCCTTTATAATAAATGGCATATAAATCACCCTCTGAAGATGCCACTTATTTTATAAGATTTATCTTTTAGTCCTCAATGTGCATAGAGGAAAATAAATTATTTTTCCATATATAGTAAACAACATGAACTGATAATGGATGGAGAGACTGTTTTTAAAAGTGGCAGGCAGTATGTGTTGCTCTTTTTGGATTATATCAGTGTTCTTGTACATTTTTGTTATTTTATAAGTTAGGGCTTATTTTGTTTTCACTGATTATGGCATTATAGTTACATCTTGCTGTGAAGTTCCACATGTCATTTAATCTTAGCCTTTCGTAGTAGTTTACCTAGACCATTTTATAGGTACAATTGCCCAAATGTAGATGAAGCACTGGGGTAGATTTACAGCTTGAAGAACACTGATGATTTGTTCTGACAGTTATTTCAGAAAGGGTTTTGTGTGGTATTTTAAAAGAATGAATGCATTTGGAAGTGTGTTTTTCAGAAGCATGTTTAAGTTTGGTTTTTGTTTTGCTTTCTTACTCCAGGGCATTGAGAACACTGTTCTTACTCTAAGCGAAGGACATTCATCACAGATCTATAATGTAGAAATGGACCAAGCCAAGCTACACTTAAAATTACTTGACTATCTTAATCATGATTGGAAAAGTGAATTTCATATAAAACCTAATCAACAAGACATCAATTTCATCAACTTTACCTGTCTCACAGAAATGGAAAAGAGTGATTTGGATATCGCTATCCATATGACCTACAATGCTGGTCAGACAGTCGTGGCATTTCACAGTCCGTATTGGATGGTCAATAAAACTAATCGGATGTTACAGTACAAAGCGGATGGAATTCACCGAAAGCATCCACCTAATTATAAAAAACCAGTTCTCTTTTCCTTCCAGCCAAACCACTTTTTTAACAACAATAAGGTGTGTGTCATTTTTCCTAACTTTTGTTCTTTAAATAAACATTCTGTTTCAGTTTTTAGAGCTCTGAACAATAAAATCTGAAATTTAAATAGAAATAATATTTGAGGTTAAAGGGTTAGCGTAGCTGGGGTACAGTGGCATTTACAGCTCATGCCAACATTGGGGAGGCAGGAGGATGTTGATTTTGAGGCCTATGTATGTACGTGCTGAGTTAAATCCAGCCTGAGCTACAGAAGAGACATTGTCTCAGAATCATCTAACCATAAAAATACTGTAAGCATTTAATGTTAAGAAAGATATATTACATTATTAATATATTTTTGGCTAAAGTGTGCAAGGCTTTGACCTTCTACACTATATGTAACTAAATGATATATAAATTGTAATTTATCTCAAATTCTTCCTCTAGGTTCAGCTTATGGTAACTGATAGTGAGCTTTCTGATCAGTTTTCAATTGATACTGTGGGTAGTCATGGAGCCATTAAATGCAAAGGCCTGAAAATGGAATACCAAGTAAGTTTCTTCTGTGCTAAAGAAACTTTCATTTACAATGTATCAGTTAGATACTTAAATTTTATAAGTGTACAATGGTTTTCAAACAGTTTTAATTCTTTGCTTATAGGTTGGTATCACTATAAATCTCAGCAGTTTTAACATTACCAGAATTGTGACATTTATTCCTTTTTATATGATTAAAAACAAAAGCAAATACCACATATCAGTGGCAGAAGAAGGAAGTGAAAAATGGCTTTCTCTTGACTTAGACCAGGTGCGTAAATGAATTTAATAATGTACTTTCTACTCCTGTGTGCAGCGTACATGATAGTATAAAAAAATACTACAGAGAAGCCTGACTTGTAAAGTGGAAATTAGAGCATACTTATTTTAATTGTGTTTTATTTTTAATGTTACATTCCTTAAATTATCATACAGTTTTAATTCTCCTGTACCCAATTTTGTTTTAGTTCTGTCTTAGGGTTTTACTGCTGTGAAGAGATACCACAACCAACGCAACTCTTATAAGGACAAACTTTTAATTAGGGTTAGCTTATAGGATTAGCGGTCCAGTCTGTTATCATCCAGGTGGGAAGCATGGCAGTGCCCAAGCAGACAGGGTGCTGGCGAAGGAACTGAGAGTTCTACATCTTGTCCCAGAAGCAAACAGGAGAAGACTAAACCCCATGTGACTAAGAGGAAGGTCTCAAAGCCCACCCCCACAGTGACACACTTCCTTCAGAAGGCCACACCTCCTCCAACAAGGCCACACATCCTAATAATACCACTCCCTGGGCCAACCATATTCAAACCATCACAAGTTCCATGAAACTTTATTGACTCTCTCCTAGGTTTTACTTAATTATTAAAAACTGGGCCTTTGCTCCCTAGGATTACTTAGCTTAATCAGGACAATAGACCCTTCCAGTTCTAACAAGTTTGGTTAAACACAGTAGACATTTGTAAATAACTAGAAGTATAGATAAGATATCATTCAAGAGCTGCAAATTATTAATATTCTTTATGAAGCTGATGGAAATGTCTTTATATGCTAAGTTAAACTTGCTTCCTGAAAGAAGGAAATGGTCACTTAAAGTTTGCATTTTGTGTCAGATAGCTAAAGGTGTTTTCTAAATGATTAACTGAGATTGATATATTATCTAGATTTAAAGAGCTATTATTCTAAAATGGTAAGATGTTAGGCAATTGTTTATTATGTCTATTCATGACTCCTTCCTGTATATAAGAACTGTTCTAGGGCATATTCTTGAAGTTGTAGAATTTCTACAGGGTTGACTTTGAAGTAAATGATAGTAGTTTTTTTGTCCATATGAGTTTTAATCATTACCTTTTATGGCAGTTCTTGTTTTGTTTGTTTTTATATCAAGTTCTGATCCTAATGTCTTATATCTTTCCTACCAATATCTTCTGTTTCTGTTTTCTTGAAAATTATGCATGATTCTCTCATTTCTTTGGAGGTAACAATCTTCTCTACTACATTATAAGTCCTATTTTTTTATTACTATATCACTATGTCTATATATATGAGTTACTGTTTAGTTTTCCTGAGTTACTCACACATCTGTGGATTACTGCTACTTCCTGTAAAACTTGAAACTAATGTCTCTTTAAACATTAGTTCTGCTTCATTCTAAGGTCTACTAAGTTAAGCTTTCAGATTGCCTTAAGATTTCCCTGAAAAAGTAGGTTTGGGGCCATGAGATAGACTTCTCAGTAGCATTGATATATTTAGGCTTAGATTTTTTAAAACCTATTTTAAACACATCTATCTCTGTTATAGTCCACTGACCAAAGGTAAGGGAGGATGAAAGGTTAATGGACAAGGGGGACATGGACTGTATAGAATTAAATCTT
This sequence comes from Rhynchomys soricoides, assembly GCA_019843965.1. Taxonomy (NCBI): domain Eukaryota; kingdom Metazoa; phylum Chordata; class Mammalia; order Rodentia; family Muridae; genus Rhynchomys; species Rhynchomys soricoides. The sequence goes on along the minus strand of JADRCH010000229.1, from coordinate 3,152,244 downwards.
CAGGGTGATTCCAATCTATATTGTCAGCAGTCAAGCCCACAAGCCTTACACCATGCACAAATCAGCAGAGGTCTGCTTGGCAACCACCAAATCAGCAGTGGCAGTTGGATCCAGAAGAAACCATGAGGCTCCGCCAATCCGCAGGAGTCCATGAAAGTGGCAAAAAGCCACAAGAATATCACTAGAAGTTCTTTGGTGCATTTCTTTCTGTGAAGCCACAACATATGATCTTCTTTGCGAAGAAGATCAGCTAAAAAGCCCAGTGAAGACCAGCAAGGCGAACCAATGCCAGGAGGTCGTCCGCTGTCTGTTGTGTTACAGTCTTTTCAAATACTACATGTCCTCTATAGCATCTGCTCCAGCAAAACTTCACATGCCCTTTCACCAGGCATTTTCCAGAAAAATACCACGTGTCTGTTCTCAAGAAAACATTCTCTCATAAGACTGTTTGCAGAAAAGCATCACATGATACAAGTGAGTCTCCAGAAATTCCCACTTCAGATATCTAGGGAATGAACATGAGAGACAGTATAAACAGAATAAGACACTAATGAAGGAGAGTTTTTGATGTTTGGAGGGAAAATAAAACCAATATTACTGGAGAGTGTCTTAATTAAGGTTTTACTGCTGTGAAGAGACACGATGACCAAGTCAACTCTTATAAAGAAAGCCCCAATTAAGGGCTGGCTTACAGGTTCAGAGGTTCGGTCCATTATCACCAAGGTGGGAGCATGGTAGATCTAGGCAGACATGGTGCAGGAGGAACTGAAAGTTCTACATCTTCATCTGAAGGCTGCTAGGAGGACGGTTTTAAAGCCCATGCCTACAGTGACACACCTACTCCAACAAGGTTATACCTCCTAATAGTACCATTCCCCAGGACAAGCATAAACAAACCGTTACAGAGAGGGAAAGATTGAAAGATAAAGGCATAGTGGGAATAAAAGGGTAATTATGCAGATTTTTGAAACCATCACAAATATTTTATCTTAAAATGGGACCTGTTAAAAAGGTTTGATCAAAAAAAAAAATGCTGTGGTTCCCCCTCTCCCCCCATACACACACACACACACACACACACACACACACACACACAGACACACAGAGGATGGTTTTGGCTTCTTTGTCAAAGGTCCAGTGTCCATAGGTGTGTGAGTTTATTTCTGGGTCTTCAATTCTATTCCATTGATCTACCTGCCTGTCACTGTACCAATACCATGCTGTTTTTATCACTATTGCTCTGTAGTACAGCTTGAAGTCAGGGATGCTGATTCCCCCAGAAGGTCTTTTATTGTTGAGAATGGTTTTCACTATCCTGGGTTTTTTGTTACTCCAGATGAATTTGAAATTGTTCTTTCTATCTCTGTGAAGAATTGAATTGGAATTTTGATGAGAATTTTATTGAATCTGTACATTGCTTTTGGTAAGATGGCCACTTTTACTATGTTAATCCTGCCAATCCATGAGTGTGGAAGACCTTTCCGTCCTTTGAGGTCTTCTTTGATTTCGTTCTTCAGAGACTTGAAGTTCTTGTAATACAGATCTTTCACTTGTTTGGTTAGAGACGGCATTTTCAACAAATGATGCTGATTCGACTGGCAGTTAGCATGTTGAAGAATGCAAATCGATTCATTTTTATCTCCTTGTATAAAGCTCAAGTCCAAATGCATCAAGTACATCCACATAAAACCAGATACACTGAATATAATAGAAGAGAAAGTGGGAAAGAACCTTGAACACGTTGGCACAAGGGAAAATTTCCTGAACAAAACACTAATGACTCATGCTCTAAGCAACAATTGGTAAATGGAACCTCATAAAATTGGAAAGCTTCTGTAAGGTAAAGGACACTGTAAATAGGACAAAACGGCAACCTACAGATTGGGAAAAGATCTTTACCAATCCTACGTCCGATAGAGGGCTAATATCCAAGGTATAAAAAGAACTCAAGAAGCTAGACTCAAGAGATCCAAATAACCCTATCAAAAAATGGGGAAGTGAGCTAAACAGAGAATTCCCAACTGAGGAAACTCGAATGGCCAAGAAGCACCTAAAGAAATGTTCAACATCCTTAGTCATCAGGGAAATGCAAGTCAAAACGACCCTGAGATTCCACCTTACACCAATCAGAATGGCTAAGATAAAAACCTCAGGTGACAGCAGATGCTGGTGAGGATGTGGAGCTGCAAGCTGGTAAAAACACTTTGGAAATCAATCTGACAGTTCCTCAGAAAATTAGAAATCCTTCTACTTGAAGACCCAACTGCACCACTCCTGGGCATATACCCAAAAGACTCTCGCACAAATAACAAGGACACATGCTCCACTATGTTCATAGCAGCCCTATTTATAATAGCCAGAATCTGGAAACAACCCAGATTTCCCTCAAAGGAGGAATGGATACAGAAATTGTGGTACATTTATACATTGGAGTACTATTCAGCTTTTAAAAACAAGGACTTCATGAAATTCTCAGGCAAATGAATGGAACTAGAATATATCATCCTGAGTGAGGTAACCCAGACACAAAAGAACACACATAGTATGTACTCACTTATTAGTAGATTTTAGCCCAAAAGCTCAGAATACCCACGATACAACCCACAAACCATATGCAGCTTAAGAAGAAGGAAGACCAAAGTGTAGATGCTTCAGTCCTACATAGAAAGGGAAATAAAATAATCACAGGAGGTAGAGGGGGGCATGAAGAGGTATGGGAAGGGACAGGAGACAAGTACAGAGCATCAGAAAACTGAATAGAAACATAGCTGTGAGGAATGGAGAACTGGGAGTAGCCACTAGAAAGTCTTAGACTCCTGGGAAGCAAGAGGCTCCCAGGACCCAATGGTGATTACTTTATCTGAAATATACAACAAAGGGAGAGAGAACCTGTAGGGACCACCTCCAGTAGATAGGCACAGTCCCTGGTTGAGGGATGGGACCACTCGTGCATCTCAAAAGTTTTGACCCAGAAATGGAACAGAGACTGAAGGGAAGGCCATCCAGAGACTGTCCCACCCAGGGATCCATCCCATCTGCAGACACCAAACCCCCACACTTGCTGATGCCAAGAAGTGCTTGCAGACAGAAGCCTGGTATGGCTGTTCCTTGAAAGGTTCTACCAGCACCTGACCAATACAGATGCAGATACTCACAGCCAACCATGGGACTGAGCCTGGAGAATCCAATGGAAGAGCTAGGGGAAGGACTGAAGGAGCTGAAGGGGATCACAACCCCATAAGAACAGTATCAACTAACTGAACCACCCAGAACTCTCAGGGACTAAACCGCCAACCAAAAAGTATACATGGAGTGAGCCATGGTTCCAGATACATATGTAGCAGAAAATGGCCTTATCTGACTTCAATGGGAGGGAAGGGAGGCTTGATACTCCAGCATATGGGGATGCTAGGGCAGTGTGGCAGGAGTGGATGAGTAGGTGGAAGAGCACCCTCATAGAGGCAAAGGGGAGGGAGGATGGTATAAGGGGGTTATGGAGGGGTAACCAGGAAGGGGATATCATTTGAAATGTTAACAAATAAAATGATTAATTTTTAAAAAGGTTTGACCAATGATTAAACATGGTAGAATTTTCTGACTGTATACTAGGAAATAGCTAACCAGGAAAAATAAATAAATGAATAAACAAACAGAGCCAAGAGTGGTAGTTGACACCTTTAATCTCAGTGCTTGTGAGGCAGAGGTAGGTCACTGTGAGTTCAAGCTACACTGGTCTACATAGTTTCAGGACAGCCAGGGATATATCTCAAAGCATAAAAACAAACCATAAAAGCTTTTGATTAGTGATTAAACATAATTAGATTCTCAATGAATGTTTGTTGACTTAACGTGATTTACTTCTCTATGTGTTCAAGTTTTCAGTCTGTTCTTAGTTTTTGGAACTGGAATTCTAGATACATCTATATAGTGGTGACTATAGCTTTCTTTTCCCTTTATAGACCTTGTAGACATATCTTTTCTATACTTCATAACATTTTATCTTGCATATTTTATCACTCACAGATACTGTTGGGTCCTATTATCTTTCAAAACTACACCTATAGTGTCTTTTTTATTTTTATTTTATGTTTTTCAATCTTATCTAAGATAAATTTTGTTAGCATAAAATTTTGCATTCTTACTTGACTTATAATGATTATTTAATGATGTATGGTCAACATCATTACCTCTTGTTAAGCTTAGTCTCTCCTTTCCAGCTACAAAGGTTTTAAAAAAAAAAAAAAACCCAACCAAAAAAGCTTGGCATATTGTCCAGTCTTAAAGGTTCCCCTACATAACACTGCATTGTTATTTTATATGTTAGGTTATTAAACATTAAAACACAGTATGAAACTTGGTATCTAAAGGAATGCCAGGCTTGAGGATGTTTAGAATGCACATCAGTTTTAATATATTTAGTTCCTCATAGAGAATAGATTTCTATGAATATTGCTATATTCATATATGAATATTTCTATGAATTTTGAGTCTTGCAGTTTCTGGAGTGATGGCAGCAGTGTGGGCAGAAATGTTTAAAGTTTACTTACTACTCTCTAAAGCTATTGAATGACATAAGTATTTATGATGAGATCTATTTAAATATGTGGAATACATTTTTAGTGTATCCCCTTTTGGCCTGAGAATGCCTCCAATATTCTTCTTATTCAAGTTGAGAGGAGTGAAGGTCCTCCGAAAAGGATATATTTTAACAAGCAAGATAGTTGTATTTTATTGCGACTGAATAATGAGGTGAGTGCTATGTCTTGATGTTCATAATCATTATTTTGTGTGTATCATTGGAAAAACTAATGTTTACATTTTAGTGCTATACTTTGCTTTTTATAACAATTTTCTGATAATTTTTCTCCTCTACTAAAAATTAACCATCATTCATTTTTATGAAAGAAAGGGTGAAACAAATGTATAATAATTTGTCATATAGAAAGTTAACAAGCATGTCTAGAATAAACACTGGAATATACTGAAATTTCACTTGCATATAATAGAGTTTTATTGTTAACTAGAAATGACAAAAGCCTGTATTGTCTTCTAATTCTTCACTAAAAGTAAATCATAAGGTTATAAATAGTTTTATTATTAAATGCTATCAGTGACTATTCTGAGCAGAATGATCACATTAATTTTTTTTTATCCTTTAAGCTTGGAGGTGTTATTGCAGAAGTTAATTTGGCTGAGCACTCTACAGTTATTACATTTTCAGATTACCATGATGGAGCAGCTACATTCCTATTAATAAATCATACCAAGAGTGACCCTGTTCAGTACAACCAAAGGTAAGGAGACTGTCACAGCACTGTAACTTATGATTAGCATATTTGGATGAGGAAACCTCAGTTCCTTCTAACGATTCCTTAAGAAATTGCTATTAAGGTTATTGTGTTTCTGGTAAAATGATTTCTTTTATCGATTATATAAAAGTAGAACTGATTTTGTAATTATACTCATTTTTAAATGCGTCAAAGACACATGAAAGAACTAAAGTCCTTGCCACGGACATCAGTCATTGTGAAGTCTGGTGAGGAATATATCAGAGTCAGTCAAGGGTCTCCAAATTTTGTCTCTTATTTTATTTTGTTTTGGTGGGTGACATTTGAGGCAGGATCTCACTATGTAGTATAGGTTGACTTTGAACTTAGTATGGAATCGACACTGTCCTCAAGCTCAGGAGATTAACCAGCCTTGGATTATGTGTGTTCTCTCTCTCTCTCTCTCTCTCTCTCTCTCTCTCTCTCTCTCTCTTTGTGTGTGTGTGTCTGTGTCTGTGTCTCTGTCTCTTGTCTCTCTCTGTCTTTGTATGTCTTTATCTCTCTGCATATGTGTATTTTTCTCTCTGTCTTTGTCTCATCTCTCTGTCTATCACACATGTATTAAGTAGTCTTATGTGTATATAAACATGTTCGTACGCACACCTGACTGTGTTATAGATGTGTATTTGCATAGAGGCTAGAGGTAGATGTTGCTTACCTTCCTTTCTGGCTCTCCATCTCATGAACAGGCTCTCTTACTTAACCTGGAGTTCATTGAGTCAACAAGACTGACTAGGCATCGCGTTCCAGCAATCCTCCAGTCTACGGAAGCAGATTAACACATCTATTGCTTCCTCTTTACTTTTGTATGTAGCATTAAGGTGTTGAAATCACATGCCTGGCAGGTGGCCCTGCCACTGAACTGTATCCCTAGCTGTGGTTACCTTTTTTATCTTTGATGAGAACAGCTCAAAATCACTAATATAATACCACCTTTAAAACATTAGTTCTTGTATACGTTAGAACTCTTTCATCTTGCATCTGTACTATTTTGTTTGTATTCTTTGACCTATATCTTCTTGTTTATTTTTTTCCATCCTATGCTGTAGCTGTTTTCATTCTGTTGTGCATTTGAGCTCTCTAACTTAAAAAACAATTCATTTTACAATCTATACACACACACACACAGTCTGCTTTCTTTTATTTTATGTGCATTGATGTTTTGCCTCCATGTGTATCTGTGTGAAGATGTCAGAACTCATGGAACTGGAGTTACGGACAGTGGTAAACTGCCATGTGGGTGCTAGGAATTGAACCCAGGTCCTCTGGAAGAGCAGCCAGGCCTCTTAACCACTGAGCCACCTCTCCAGCCCTCAGAATCTGCTTTCTGTTGCTATAGTAAAACACTGACCAAAACTAACTTGGGGAAGAAAGGACTTATTTGGTTTACACATCCTGATCACAGTTGATTACTGAGAAAAGTCAGAGCAGAAACTGGGCAGAAACCTGAAGGCCGGAACTGAAGCCGAGCACTGAGGAATGATGCTGACTTACTCTCCATGGCTTGTTTTGATTTCTTACACAGCCAAGGCAACCTGCTCACAATGGGCTGGGCCCTCTCACCTCAGTCATTAATCAAGAAAATACCCCATAGACATGCCCACAGGCCAGGCTGATGGAGGACCTCCTCAGTTAAGGTTCCATTTTCCCAAGAGGCTCTATTTGTGTCAAGTGCCAGAAACTACCCAGTATATACAGCAAGACTATTGCTTAGAAAATAAGAACTAATTAAACTATCATATGTGGATAAGAATATTTTTCTATATTTTGAAATAAAACAAAAAGTAACTTTAAATACTTGAAGATCTTTATTTCCTCAAAAAAATGTTTCCCTTCAAATATTTTTGTTTTCTTAGATATACATTTTTCATTGGAAGAGGTGTAACATTCTGAAAGGAAGCTGACTTACTCTTTTCATTGTATAAGGAAAAAAATCCTTTTCTAGGAATTTTTTCAAATCCCAATTAATGGGATAAGAATGAAATATTATTTAGGATTTTTATGTATTTGTCAACTGCATTTAACTTAATACTAATTTTTACTGTTTAATGTCAGTTCTCTCGGTGAAATAGAAGATTCCCTTCCTCCTGGAAAAGCAGTATATTATACATGGACTGATCCAGTGGGCTCTAGAAAGCTGAAGTGGAGTTGTGGGCAAAACTATGGTGAAGTAACACATAAGGATGTAAGTACTATCTATGTTTAGTCATTATGAGTTCTCAGCTGCCTTTCTGTTTCTTATGCAAATGTTCTTTTACCTGCTATATGATTAAGGGCTGTTTTCTTGCTATTCTTTAAAAGCTAGCAAAGCATTTAAAAAGCAATTGAAGGTGTTTTTAACTTTCACCTTTTTTTTTTAGGTTTTCCTTTTTTCAAATTCCAGCCAGAAGCTAAGTAGAAATAAGAGCCAATAAACAGAAATTCTGTGTTCAGAGTTTCTTTGTCTTTGCGTGCCATTTGTGTGTTTTTAGACTTTTATATGTTGGTGTGTGTGCCTGAGCACTATGTATGTGTGTGTACCATCCACACACATGTTCCCATGGACGTCAGAAATGGGTGTCAGATCCTTTCAGCCTGCTTGCATATGGCGGTTGTGAGCTGCCTTATGTGGGTGCTGGGGAACGAACCTAAGTCCTCCTCCAGAGTGTCATGTGCTTTTAACCACTAGCCATTTCTTCAGACCTCCTGTACTAGTTGGATTTTTTAAAATTTTCTTTCAGTATAGGCATTAGTTGATTTTGATTTTAAAGCAGATTTCATATAATTAGCCTAACTGTAATCCTTTAAAAATCTTGATTAGTAGGATTTGTTTTCTTTTGTTAGATTTGGTTTACTTTTTTTTTTTGAGACTGGGTCTACCTTAATAACCCTGGCTGTCCTGGAATGTGCTGTGCAGATTAGTCTGGCATCAACTGACCAAGATTCACCTGCCTCTGTCTCCCAAGGCTTTAAGGCCCAGATGATGTCTTGATTATCACATTGCATAGTTAAATAATGATGAGTGTTTGGAATTTATAAAGATAAGTCTGAAATTTGGTATATTAGAGATTCAGATTTGAAAATAGATGTTTTCTTAATCGTCTGAACTTCCAGTACCACATATTTTTTTTTAGAAGTTTTTGTAGGTAGTGCTATAGCACCTAGATAATAATGTTATGGTAACTTCAATTTTTAATTTCTGTGTAACATAAATGTGAGCTAAATATTAAACTTTTCTATTGATGAGAATATTTATTAGCTAGAATTTATGGTTACCTGTTAATTTGCTTCATTTTTTAATTATTGAATTTAAAGACCTGATATGAGTACAGTGTTTATTCATTAATTTTTAATTTAATCTCTATATGATTATTTTGCATGTGGATATGTGCATGAGCATATACACATGAGTGCACAGGCCTTCATGAGACGGTCAGAGGACAACTTATGTGAAACATTTCTCTCCTTCTACCGTGAGTCCTGGAGATGGACTCAGGTCACTAGGCTTGGCTTTACACATATTTTTACCTGTTGAGCTATCTCAATGGCTCCTAACCCAGTATTTATAAAGGAGTTTCCTAAGTCATTAGCCCTGTGGAAAACATCAGTACTGTATTTTGTTGTTGTTGTTCTGTATAAATTTTATTTGTCTTACAATTTGAAATACGGGCTCCCACTGTAGCCCTGGTTAGTTTGAGCTCATTACCATCCTTTTGCCTCAGCCTCCCGAGTCCCATGATTATAGAGGTGTAGAGTGTAGATTGTGAGTTATTGCACCCAGCTGCATCAGTGCTTTATCAGGCTTGTGACTAAGATAGCAAATACCCTTTCTTATTCTGCAGTGTAAGGAAATGTGAATTTGAGTCTTAAACAACCTTTAATGTGTACTGAAGTTACCATGGAGTTAAAATAAGTAGAAAAAAAATTTTGTGTTATTGATTTAGCTTATAAGATTTCAGAGTTTATTATCATCTAAAAAGTATTTAACTGATTTGACTTTATGATTAGCAATATTTTAGAGAGGAAACCTTCCAGGTATTGTACAGATATTCATTCTGTTGATTGTCATGAACTGTCTGAAATAGCTCTTGCGAGGGATAACTGTCTCCAAGGCCTATGCAAGCGTTCATTTGGTTTGCTGCCTCAGCCTTAGGCAGTAAGGCTGTTTGCATTCTTATCATGTAGATGCCAGGTATAGACATCCTGTCTGCTGGGCTCTGTGCCACTCTGTGTAGAGTACAAACTCCAATCCCCTTTTTTGTTTTCTTTTAGGATATGATGACGCCCATAAGTGTGGGGGAAAAAACCATTTACTTAGTGTCATTCTTTGAAGGCCTGCAGCGAATTATTTTATTCACTGAAGATCCAAGAGTGTTTAAAATAACATATGAAAGTGAAAAGGCAGAGTTAGCAGAGCTGGAAGTTGTGCTGGCGTTACAGGATGTCGGGATTTCACTTGTCAATAATTATACAAAGCAAGAAGTAGCCTACATAGGGATTACAAGGTTAGATGCATTCGTACTTGAAAACTTAAGAGTCTGTCCCTCAAAGGCTTCACCTTGCTGGTCCTCTCTCTGGCTTCTACCATCTCTACCCCCAGTGTGTTCCGTCATGCTAGTCTCTATTCTTTGTGCGCTGCAGTCAGTCCTCTGCTGCTCGAGTGTCTTTGGTAAAGCTGCTCATGTATCTGAAATGTTTTTACCCTCATTGTCTCCTTAAGGGGTTCCTTCTTACGGGGTCTAGTGACCATACCATTTTAATTGTTCCTACCATTCCTGATAGATGAGACTGCAGATCCATCTTAGACCATTTTCTTGGTTCAGAAGCATTTATCTCTTCCAGATATTCAAATTGATTTCTTCATGATTACTATTTATTATCTGTAACTCCCTAGCTAAAATGAAGAATGACAGGGATGTTCAGAATATTTTTCTTCTACCTAGAATACTAACTGAATAAAAGCTAAATTGTATTAAATAAGTAGTATGCTAGTTTTAAATTGTTATAAATTAATGCAGTGATTTCTGCTTTTATATGTAAGTTCTGATGTGGTTTGGGAGGCAAAACCAAAGAAAAAGGCCAGGTGGAAGCCAATGAGTGTGAAACACACTGAGAAGCTGGAGAAGGAATTCAGGGAGTACACAGAATCTTCACCCTTGGAAGACAAGGTTGTTGAGTTGGACAATAACATTCCAGTAAGTTGTGAACTTACTAATTGAACTTGTAATTACTAATGTGTTACTAATGTGAACTTGTAATTTTACAGTGTACTTTGAATTACTTTTGAATTTTAAGGAGAAACTGACTTCCTACAAAACATGTAGTTAACACAAATATATAGACTTTATATCAGCTGCTTAAAAGAGTAATTGTATTAAGTAATTGAACCTTGTTAAGATTCTAGTAACTAATTCTCTAAAGTAACAAGAAATAAGATTTTTCTTATTTTAAGATTATTTTTCTTTTATTGGATTGTTTTATTAAAACAAGTTTTAGAAATGAAATATAAAAAGTGATGTAGCCAAGCTATAATCTTTATATAAATATTTATTCTAATTTAGGGATATGAACATAAAGATTTGAATCTTAATCATACATTTTAAAAACTTTTGGTTTGGAGTTTGATTTGGTTTGGTTAGTTTTTGCCCTAGCTGACCTGAAACTCGCCATGTGGACCAAGCTATCCTTGAGGATGGCAGTCCTCTGTCTTTGCTTCCAGAATTCTGAGATGTCACCTATGCATGTCCTGCTTTAACTTATTATTTAAGTTAGCATACGGAGTCATAGCTTTCATAACAATATCATCGTACTTTGCTTCTACTCATTTCATCACCTCACCACCCTCTTCTATAGACTTTACATCTTAAATTAGTGTATCTCAAAGTTATTTTATATAAATTCATAATTTTAATAAATGGTCGTAAGAAAAACCCATCTCATTATGGAGGGGCAATGTTTTTCAGGTTCGCTTAACGCCTAGTGGCAATGACATGAAAATTCTGCAACCACATGTGATAGCTGTCCGGAGAAATTACCTCCCAGCACTAAAAGTAGAATATAACACATCTGCACATCAGTCATCATTCAGAATTCAGATTTATAGAATACAGGTGAGTCTGAAAATGAAGGCAAAACAATAAAAACTCAGATATGTTCCCTGGTCTGTTTTTCTACTATAAAGCCAAAGAAGACAAGATGGAAGCTGATGAGTAAAAACAAACTGGAAAAGAAACCAGGGTCACAAGTGTCTGTAGTCCCAGCACTTGAGAAGCTGAGGCAGGAGGATCACCATGAGTCCAAGGCCAGCCTGTGCTTTGAAAGGAGACTCTCTGTCTAAGAAGGAAAGATGGCCTGGAGCAGGGAGGGTCAGTTTGAGAGAAAGAGAGATAGAAAAGGAAGAAGGAAGGAAGCATTAAGGCGGAAGATGGAAGAAGGAGGGAGGGCAAAAGCTGCGGATGGGAGGGATGCTGAGCCTTCGCTTTGTACGCAGTAGAGTGTGGACTAGTCTGCCTGTGGTCAGGCTGTGTATGTGATGTGCTGTAAACTAATTCTTGTTTCATTTTCTTAGATCCAAAATCAGATTCACGGTGCTATTTTTCCTTTCGTGTTTTATCCTGTTAAACCTCCAAAGTCTGTCACCATGGACTCAGGTTTGTGCTACTTTAGATTGTGTGTACAGTTGTGGGCTAGTTGGTTTATTTGGCTATAACGGTAGCATTCTCAAATGTAGTTTTTATAGATCATTAGATAATAAAACTGCTTAATGAAGGACTAGGAGTTATTCATGATGAACAAGATGTGAATGCTAAGGTATGAGAAAAATTATTTTAAAATGGATGTATTGGAGTTTTTAGAAATAGGAATTTTAAGACATATTACTGATATGTGAACTAATAACCTATAATGTTTAAATATTAGAAACTGAATAAACAATGAGAAAGTTTAAATCTAATGGGTTTTTAAAAAAGATTTTATTACTTATTTTATGTGTATTCCTAAGAATGTATATGTACATCTTGTGCATGCCTGGTGCCTTTAGCGACCAGAAGAGGGCATCAGATCTCCTGGAACTGGAGTTATAGGTGCTTGTGAGCTGCCAGTGTAGGTGCTGGGATGTGCAGCAAGTGCTGTTAACCCTTTAATCGGTTCTCTGGCCCCAAATTCAGTATTTTCTGAATGGTCTTGTATTCTCCAAGTGAGAATAACTGACACTCTGTCTTCAACCTTTCTTTGTTCTTTTGTGTTTCTTCTCTTTCTGGCTTATCCCTCTTTACTGTACTTGGTCTTTGGTCCCTCCCACCTTTACATTCCTCCTCTCTTTGCTTCCCTTGCCTGTGTTCCCACCACAGACCTTAAGTCATGGACTTCACACTGTAGTGGCTTTGCTTTATAATTTCCTTGTGGGTCTTTTCACCCCCTTACATACGTATGCTAGTCTACTTAGAAGCTGAACCATGCAAGTATCCAGACTGCATTTTCACAATTTGCTGTTGTTTCTAATTCATAGTTCTAATATAAAGTCATTAATTTTTGTACTTATCCTTCAAGTGACTGCAGATAACTAAAAAGGTAGCCCTGAAGTCTGAGAGTAAGACTAAATGACCCTGGAGACGCCAGTAATTTTATTTGATGCTGCTGACTTACTACCTGATTAATTTTCCATCGATATGTGTATTAAATTTAAAGAAAATGCCCATCCTTTGGCTGAAAATGTGATGAGCATAATCATATTTTTAACCTTCCTAGAACCAAAGCCGTTTACAGATGTCAGCGTTGTCATGAGGTCTGCAGGACATTCCCAGATATCACGCATTAAGTAAGTGTCTTCTTATAGTTATTGTGTGTTTATTTAATTGTTTTGTCTGAACATTTGAATATATTTTTGTTCTTGTTAAAGCCAAATTTTATGTGAGCCAGATATTTAAGTATAATATAATAAAATTTAAAGGTAAAATAAAATCTATTAAGTATTTGGTAATCTTAGAAAGTCAGAAGATTCTGAATATAATATACATAAAGGTTAACAATAGTTGTCTCTAGTCCTTAGGTACTCTATATTTTCTTTTTATATGCATTTTTCCTGTCTTAAGTTATTTATAATGACCATACATTGTTACAGGAACAGTGACAAAAGTAAGATTTCCATCTCTATGCACAACTCGCTCATTCCAAGAAGCAGATTAGGGAGCACAGCATCCATCGAAATGATAATCCCTTATTATTTCCTTCACCACATCACTGAAATGAACTGTCTGTGTTCCATTCTTTAAAAATGCACTTTTATGGGCTAGTGTGAGGTCTCAATAGATAAAGTCTCTTGCAGCACAAGCCTAGTAAAATCTGACTTTGATCCCTGGAGCCCACATAAAGGTGGAAGAAAGAGCTGCCTCTACAAGGTACTGTGGGCCACATGACCCATACACATGCACACTGATAAATAGATAAAATTTAAAAATGAATAATATATCATTATGTATATGAATAGTTCAACATCCTCTTATTTTTATTTTCTAATTTAAATTTTTTCCTTTATTTTTATGTATATGGGTTCCTTGCCTGTGTACCATTATATCTGTGAGGTGCTTGCTAAGACCCGAAGAGGGCATGTGATTCCCTGGGGCTGGAATTACAGACAATTATGAGCCCTATGTGGATGGTGGGACTCAAACCTTGGTCCTCTGTAAGAGCAACCAGTCAATTCTCTTAACCACTGAATCATCTCTCTAACTAGCTAGATTAATGTCTGATTCTCTCAGAATATTTCAAACTATAAAATACTTTGAGGACTTGCTCTTTTAATTAGTTATTTTATTTAAATGTAATGATTTACCACATGTAGTAGTTTGTTCATTATTGTTGCAGTGTAATGGCCTGTCCGGTGACTTCTTGTCAGTAGTCAGTTTCTTTCTATGGCCGCTTTCCTATTTGGAGTTTCTTGCTGTTACAGTGTAGTACGGTTTATTGCATTCATTCATTTAGTCCCAAGTTTAAAGCTCTAAAGTTAATCTCACTTATCTTATCTAATTCTCTTAATGTATTTACTTGATTTGTTTGTTTGCTTTCTACATTTTAATACAGGTATTTCAAAGTGTTGATTCAAGAAATGGATCTCAGGTTGGATCTTGGGTTTGTGTATGCCCTAGCAGACCTTGTCACAAAAGCCGAGGTGACTGAGAAAACAGAGGTAAGATGTGGAAATGACAGCATTTGACAGAAAACATAGAAAGGGAAGGTCTAAGAAAATGTTACAAACTCTGTGGATAAAGTTGTCATTACCTGGTGAGTTCAAGAGTCTCTCATCACATCTCAGATGTCTTAGTTCTGTGTAAATGTTAATGTACTCTTTGCCTATAATATTTATATGCACAAAATCTTAGTGTGTGGCTTTTGTTAAGGACTTATTTCATACTTTTTTCTTTATGAGTATTTCATGCATGTATACAGTGAAATATCCTATTCATCCCCATTTCCCCTCCAAGTCCCCTTGTACAAAAAAGTCCCCATATTACAAATATGATGATGTTTAGTATGTACATATTTTTAGGTAAACTTAAGCTTTTCATTACTCATGTATGTATATACCTAACTGTGTTTGCTGAGTCACGTAGTAATCATGTTTAATCATATTTAGTCTTTTAGCAAATTCACTCTAATAATCTCCCATATCCAGTCATTTTAGAAATGTAGTTTACAGTGACTCCACCATCTCTCATCCACTCATTTGGCGGTGTGTGAGCGCTGTGACTCCTCAGCCTGCCTACAACAGTTACTGTTGTCTGTGTCCTGTTCTTGCCATCCTAGTGGGTATGAACGGGCTCTCACTGGGGCTCTCATGACTGAAAATGATACTGTTTTTTTTAAAACATTCATGCATATGGAAGTCACATTTACAGCTCACAGGTGTTGGTTCTCTTCTGCCATGTGAGTGCCAACATCAAACTCAGGTTGTCAAGCTTGACAGTAAGTATCTTTACCCACTGAGCCATCCCAGCTCACTGAAGAGAATCTTTTCATGTGCGAATATGTGTGTATCTTTACTGCTCGGGCTCTCCAGGTTGTATAGTTGGTTATCTGTCTTCTTACTGTTGGATTTCCAAATTCTATGTGCATTCTGAATGGTCTTTTATTAGCCGTGTGAGTGCCAAGTGTTTTCTACTGTTCTGGAAGTATTTTAGAAGCACAGATGTTTTTTAATGTTAATAAAGTGTTAGTTCAAATTAGGTTTTCTTTTATTATTATTCATACTTTTAGTGTGTTTTTTAAATGTCATTTGTTAAAATAGTGAAACAGTAGAAAAAAAGCAATGAAAGTGAAAGGCAGATTTTTTTGAAAGAACGACGGAAGTTTACTCTGGCTTTACCCAAATAAATGGATTATAAAGAAATACCACCAATAGTCTTGTGCCAATAAATTATAAAACATAGATGAAATGGACAAAGTCTTTAAAATCACAGGAAAGCGGTGAAAATGACTCAGAAGAAACTGCTCATTTAAAACAATCCCTAAGACGGGAGGCATAACCCTAGATGTACCTGATCCCTAAGATGTGAAGCCTGACCCTAAATCTACCTGATCTCTAAGATGCGAGTTGTGATCCTAGAGCTACCTGATCCCTAAGACGTGAGGCCTGATCCTAAATCTGCCTGAAAGACCATGCTAGCACAGCTGCATCACCCCTGAATTCAACTGAACGTTGCACAAGCGTCTCCAAAAAACAGGAAGAGAGGACATTTCTCAACCCATACTATAAAGCCTTTACTATTCCAACACCAAGACAGAACTAAAAGGGCACTAACAGAAAACCACAAACTCATATCTTTCATGAATATGAACATAAAAGTCTTCAGCAAAATACTAAGAAACCAAGTCTTTCTCTCCTGTCAAGTTGTATAAGAACAATACTATGTACAAATGTAGGTATTAAATATACAGTCAAAAACTACAAAGAACTTGGGGTAAACGCTGAAAATCTTACCCTATAGATCACAAACAACCCACTGACGCCTGTTCTCATCTCTGTCCAACATCTCACTAGCTTCAAGAAAAGCAAGGAGGGATGAAAAAGCAAAAGCATATACATTAAAACCAAAGAAATCAAATTACTTTTCTCAGATGATCTAATCTTATATGCAAAAAGCCAAAAGAAGATACATAATTAGAGGCAACAAATGAATTACGTAAGTTATAAATGACAGGAACCAACATATCAAAATCAGTTCTGTTTCTTATGTACTAGCATTGTACTCCCACAGCGAAACTATATAAACAACTTTCATGCATAATAATCCAGCAAAAAATAAATAGCTAAGAATAAATTTAAAGTACACAATCTACACTCTGTAAATTACAATGTATTGTTTGAAGAACTTGACAAACTGCTTTTAAAATTCAGTGGAATCACAAAGGCTCAAGTTAGCCTAAATAATTTTGAAAAAGAAAAAGAAAGTACTGGATCATACCCCAGTTATAAAACTCAGTACAAAGCATGATGGTAAGAACAATTAATGCTGACAAAAGGACAGGCACACAGGTTTCTGGAGTAAAAGTGTGTATTTTTTTTTTTTTCACAAACGAGCACAAGTATGTAATAAAGGAGTGAACAGTGTTTCAAGACATGTTGCTGAGACAACTGACAGCCACTTCCAGGAGAATTGGGGTCTTTATATCCCACATACACAGAAATGCGCAAAAATGAATCAGAGACCTAGCTGTCAATCCTATTATTTTTGTAAATTACAACTTTATATATACACACATATATATGGATGGACAGGTGATTGATTGGTTATACAATATAAAAAAATGAGATCTTTTGCATGTCTGCATAATTTCTGTAACTTCAAGTTCTTGAGACTTTTTTTTCTTCAGCACACTGAGGTAAGTTAGGTCTGTGCATATTTGGAAAAGAAGTGTTGGTGATCACCAAAAATAAAACCAGCAGTACCTCATGTGGAATGACTTAGTACCATCTCCTTTTCCGTTGTACTTCTAGCTTCTAAATTGCGATAAGACAAGTACCAAAGTGCTGCAGACTGTTACAGAAGTGCGTGAAAATACCCATGAAGGATGTTGCTGGAATGTATTAGTGTTCTTTTAAAGTATGGGCTATAGGCACGCGAAGAAAAGCTAGGCGCCATTTAGTAGAGACAGGAAAAGATACATCAATCACGTGGTTTGTGGCAGACCTCCCTAGCAGTAATGACACAGGTTAATTCTGAGGCAGTAACTTCCAATTAAGGATAATGCTGACTGGGTGTTAAGGAGAAATTTTCTTCAGTGTGAGAGGCATTAGCTTTAAATATCTTAAATAAACCGGTCCATTCATTGTTTCTATTCCTTGTGTAGGTGGAATATTTTCATAAGGATGTAGAAACATTTGAACAAGAATGTGAAGTGGTTTCATTAGTAGATCAGTCACAAGTCAATCTCTTTGAATATTTTCATATATCTCCTATCAAGGTAAGAAAAGTACATCATTTTGTTTTATAAACTAAATAATTACAAATTGGTTTGATCTCTTTGAAGGGAATTAACACTTAAATTCTCTCTCGTAACAGCATAGAGTTGTACAGTTTTTTAGCCACATATAATAAATAAGAGGTATTGATCCTTTATATTTTTTAAAAACATCTTTTTACCTTTTAGAAATAATACTGAAATCCCCTACAACTTGAGTCTATGTCTTGATTCTTTGTTATTTACCTTTGATTTTTTTTTCATAAATTATAATCAGTTTCGTTTCATGTATGGTGTATGTTTTAGTTAGAAATTCATAAAGTGGACTTAAGAGACACAGGGCAATACACATTCATGTACACATACACACGTACACGCCTACATGCACACTGCAGCACAAAAAGAGTTGAGCATAGAATATAATTATGTTTTAATTTTATTATTATATGTGTGTGTGTGTATGTGGGTGTAGGCTCTGTTTGTCACAGTGGATAGGAACTTAGAGGATAACCTTCTCTTTTTCCATTATGGGTTCTGGGTACCTGTCAGGCTTATGTACCAAGTAATTTTACCTGCTAAGCCATCTCACCAGCCCAAATCTCAGTTTTGATTTTACTGTGTGTGTGTGTGTGTGTGTGTGTATGTGTGTGTGTGTGTGTGTGCGCACACACGCGCATGTACTCTTGTCACTGCAAGCATGGAAGCATGTTGGAGTCAGCTCATTCGTTTGACGATGTGATTTCCTGGGATTGAATTCAGGTTGTCAGACTTGGTAACAAGTCCCTTTATCTACTACTGAGCCATCTTGCTAGTACTGTCTAAATAACACAATTTCTGCCAGTTATTTATAACACATTAAAATTACTACACAATCCTATATAAGGGATTTATATACAGTACAACACAAAAGTCCTCTGTTTGTTTGCTTGCTTTCTTGCTTGCTTGTTTGCTTGTTTGCTTAGAGTATCTTTATGTAGCCTTGGCTCTTCTGGAACTCAGTGTTCCACCTGCCTTTGCCTCCTGAGGGCCAGGAATTAAAGGCATGCACCACCACTCCTGGCTACAAAAGTGGCTTTATTGTGATAACTTAATTTTAATAGTTGAATTTGTAAACTTTCAGAGATATGTGGGTATTTTTAACAACTGAAAAATCTAGGTTGTTAGTGTCACTATCATATTTTCCTAGATTCAGCCCTGTGCCAAGAGATCAGAATTGAAGCTGCTTGTGATTGTGTTTGTTCAGCATTCCTTATGCTGAGGCAAGAGGGATTCAAGTCCAAATAGCCTGGGCTAAGTAGTCAGATCCTGTCTCAGAAAAATAAACAGGCAGAGAATTCAATTCTAGTGTGTACTTGAGCCCAATGTTTAGCTGAACATTTTAAATTATGAATTTTAAACAGATATGTTGGATGTTGACTTTCTTAAACTTTTTAGTTATTAAGTTTTGGCATAGTTCAGGTAACTTTTGAGATCTTATTTATGGTTTAATGAACTCAATATCAAGCTGTTTTGTAAAGGTTAAAGTTCTCACTGTGGGGAAAGTGCTTTAATGTATTTCTTTATCTCTTCAGTTGCATTTGAGTGTTTCACTGAGCTCTGGTAGAGAAGAAGCTAAAGATTCAGAACATCATGGAGGACTAATTCCTGTTCATTCTTTAAATCTTTTGCTGAAGAGTATTGGTGCCACCCTTACAGACGTACAAGATGTAGTTTTTAAGTATGTTTAATACTTACATCTATAAACTGATGAATGGTTCGTTTATGTTTATTCAAAATTTTTGTAAATGGAAGAAGTATATTGAAAATTATAGGCAAAATGTGGTTTCTGTCTTTAAGTTAATTATAACCAAATGACACCAAGTCTTTTATCTGCCCATAATGACTAAGTTAAGAATAATGTTTAAGTATTTTCTTAAGGAAAGGAGGTATCAGATATTTGGTTTTATGTACATTAGAAACTCTGGCCTGAAAAAGAGATCGCCCAAAAGAACGGGATACTTAAGAGGTGTGGTGTTAGGAAGGTAAGGCTTTCAAGCCCGTAAGAGGGAGGCGGAGGACAGTGAAGGGTTGGTTTAAATTAGAGTCAGACATTGGTTTCGACATTAGGCACCACAGGACACATACATGGTCACAGCACTAAGGCTAAGATGGAAAGATGACTTGAGTTCAGGAGTTCAAGATGAGCACAGACAACATAGTGGCTCATCCTAGATTCAGACAAAAACCCATTTCTATTTCAGTGTGAGTCAGCATAGAAGCTAATGGCTATCAGTGATTCAAAGAGGCTGAGTTGAGACTGCTTACAAAAGAGTGGCCTTCACAGGTAACATGTCTTAGCAAGCCTACTTATTAAGAACAGCATGAAAATCAGAGTCGGCTCTGAATCTAACTGGGAAACAGTCAACAACAAGAGCACAGAATCGAAATAATTTGAACTATGTATTCGTGTTCTCATGGTCGGAAAAAAAAAAAGAGCTCTCCAGATAGTACATCATTTGCTACCTCTGCTTCCCAGAAGGATGACTTGCAGCAACTGATCATTGCCAGGCAGCCCCTGCATTTACCTCAGCTTGTCAAAACATTTTCTTATGGGGCCTTTATAGGGCAAAGTTGAGAAATAGCTCTGTATGTACATGACTGAGGTTTTTGCCTTGGTCTTTAGTGGTTTTCTTCATAGGATAAGAGTTAGAGATTTACCAGATTATTAGAAAATATCTTTGACCAGGATATGCCAAGAATTACATAGGATAAATGTATTGGGAGAGATCGGGAAAGAAAAGAAAACCAAGTCATCAGTAGTTAATGGCTTTTCTCTCTCCATGCATACATGTTTATGTATTCATAAATATTTATATATGTTAATATGTTTTTTCAGGCTTGCCTTTTTTGAACTCAACTACCAGTTCCATACAACATCTGAATTGCAATCTGAAGTAATAAGACACTATTCCAAACAGGTTAGTGTGAGATCATCTTACAAAGAGGAAGATGTAAGCTAGTGAAACCTTGTGTCTGCCTGTGGTTCTGCGTTTCTGCCGTCCGCTGGGGTGTCAGGACACTGCTTGGGGAGGCAAAACGCAAGAACACCAAGCTGCATTTCTTCCTCACCACTGGGCTGCTGGGCTCATGGGACACCAACATTCCACTCAGGGGAGGCAAAACACAGTCTAAAATAGAGGCCCCAGCCCATGTATCTCCAGGTGAGAAACAGTGGGGGCTGGGACAGATGCTGTGGTTTTCAAACTCCTGTGCACCCAGATACAGCTAGAAACTGCACAGAGTTGGGAACAGGAGTTCCCATCCTCCTGTGTACCCAGACACTGCTGGGAAGATCAAGGAGATGGGAACAGGCATGTGATGGGCCTGATGTGGGAAAATCTAGCTTACCTTCAAGTGAATGCCAGGAGTGGGGGGAGGGGGGACCTTCAGTGGGAGACTTAGGTGAGGCTCTGTATGATGAAAGCTTTCCTAACCCACCCCCAGCAGTCCTTGATGAAGGAGACAGTCCTTGATTGTCCAAACTGCTTTATTCATGGCAGATGGGGATGGGTATGAGACTTACACAGGGTAAACCAGAGATTAAATACCTCTTACAGGAAGGGATGCCCAGAAATGGATGTTCGTTGACTAAACACTCAGGACCTATCTAGATACCTCATTAGCATGGAGAACTCTAGGCTCTATGCTATGTGACCAGTTGTCCTGGTCTTCCTAGTTGGGTGTCGTGGTCACGTGCTACAGGACAGGAATCCATACGAGAGCTAGTCCGAACACCTGCTTTCTCAACTATAAGTTTTATTGGGGTTCTGAACTTTGCTCACCAGTTTTTCTGTCTGGTGGCACTGCCCCACATTTGTCCATGCATATATAGTACAGATTTGTCAGGAAAGTAAATAGCAAGTTTCAAAATTTTGAACTTGGGTTTTTCTCTACCCTCAAATTCATTCACATGAACTTAAGCCCATCCACCATTTGAAATTTTTGTCCTAATTCTTAAAACAATAAATAAACACTATTAGAATTTTTTCTGAATAAGTGTGGATTATAAATACATGAATTTTTTATAATAATTTAATTCATCATACTTTGTTCCTTGAAATTATTGGTTAATGATGAACACAGATATTTTTCCTGTGGAGTTGTTGAGTCGGCTACATGCCTTGTTTCTGTGTATCTTGTAAAGTCTATCAAGAGTCCTAAATCCCAAGATTTAGACTTGATTTCTGGGCAGGCATCTGCTTTTGCCATGTACTTTGTGACCCTGAGAAATCTGTAAGATGCAGATGGTAGTAACTCACAAGGAATGGAACACTACACTTTTTCTATAGTCTAGCCTCTAGAATCTAGAGTTTAATTTTATCTCTTCCTAGTTGCTTTTCAAAAACTATGTATAGTAGGCTGTGGGGAATGGCTCAGTCACTGGAGAGGGCTTGCCTTGCAGGCTTGGCGACTTGAATTTCAGCCCCAGAACCCGTGTGAAAATGCCAGGTCCGCTGGCTAGTGAATACTAGTAATCCCAGCACTGAGTAGTCTGAGACAAGATCACTGGGGTTTATGTGCCATCAGTCTAGGCTTTTAGGCCCTATGTCAAAGAAGAATGATAGTGTTCCTCAAGACAGGTTGAACTCTGCCTTCCACAGTTACCCACACATGATATGCACCTCCACACTAACATGCATTTTTAATAATTATATTTTAAATGAAGAATTGTGATTAGGGCTGGACAGTACTTGCTGCTCTTCCAGAGGACGAGGTTTGATTCTCAGGACCCACATGCAGCCCACAGCTTTCTTTTCTGTACCTCCAGTCCCAGATAATCTGACACCTTCTTCTTGCCTCCAAAGGCACTGAATGCATGTGGCACACCAACGTATATGCAGGCAAAACAACCATACACATAAAATAAAATGAAAAACAAAAAGAATAGTGATAAGGTTCGGGTCTTGAAATTTCTAGTAAAATGTTAGCCTAAGCAAACTGGATCTGAATACTAAGTAATCTATAAGGATAGTGTCTCATGATATTGATTTATATACATATTTTATTTTTAGGCTATTAAACAAATGTATGTACTCATTCTTGGGCTTGACGTTCTGGGAAATCCCTTTGGCTTAATTAGAGAATTTTCAGAAGGAGTAGAAGCGTTTTTTTATGAACCTTACCAGGTAAAATATTTATTTGTATTATTTAATGAATAATATAATGTTTTCTTTTCTTTCTTTCTTTTTTTTTTTTTTACATCCAGGAGAGCTTTTTTTTGTTTTGGGGGGGGGGGGGGTGAGACAGTGTATCTCTGTGTATCCCTGGCTGTCCTGGAACTCACTCTGTAGACCAGGCTGGCCACGAACTCAGAAATCCACCTGCCTCTGCCTCCCAAGTGCTGGGATTAAAGGCGGGCGCCACCACTGCCCAGCAGTGTTTTCTTAATGTATAATATATTTTAGTTGTTACTTGAGCTATCCATGTAAACATGTACACTTGAGAGACCCACAGGGGAAGTTTCTACTTTTTCTTTCAAAATTTCAACTTAAGATTTTCTTATCCCTAATTTTAAGCGCTGATTTGTAATAATAGTAAGTATAGTTCAGGTTGTAGAAAAAGGAAGTTCACTGTGTATGGCAATTTTATTTTGCACAAAAGTATGTAATAATAAGGGAATATGAAAATCTTAATAAGGGAATAGAAAAATATTCTATATCTCTTCAACTTTTCATGAACACATTTAGAGTGTCCCTACTTGTAAAATGCATAACAAAAACAAAGAACTAATTTTTCTATACATTGTGATTTAAAAGTTCAAAATGATAAGAATTTTAAGTTTTAGTTTTTAAAAACATTATTAAGAATACTGTAAGGTGTGCATGCTGCTGTCACTACAGTTGACATTGAGGAGCAAGCTTCTGTTCTTTCTTGGTTCTGGATATCTTCCATCTTACCTGTTAACACTTTGAATGTCCTAACTTTACCTGTGATTTTGCTGGCATTATTTCCTTTGTTCTTCCAGTTGCTATCACATCTATGTTTTTAACACCACTCCTTTTGTCACTGTAGGGGGCCATCCAGGGTCCTGAAGAGTTTGTGGAGGGGATGGCACTAGGATTGAAAGCACTGGTTGGCGGAGCCGTTGGTAAGCAGCAGAAAGCCCAGCACCACTGCCAGAACCAGTGACAGCTGAGCCTTTGCTTAACATACTACTTACTCTCTGTTAGGTGGACTAGCTGGTGCTGCCTCCAAAATCACCAGTGCCATGGCTAAAGGGGTAGCAGCCATAACAATGGATGAAGACTACCAGCAGAAGAGAAGAGAAGCGATGAATAAGCAGCCCGCTGGCCTTCGAGAGGGTATCACTCGAGGAGGGAAAGGCCTTGTCTCTGTAAGCGTTCCCTGGACTTATAAACACATGCAGGGATGGTTTTTAAGTCACAACTGTACGAGTAAAGAAATAGGCACACATAAAGTACTACTGACCATTGTAATGTGGCATATAAAATATTCCCATAATCTCAGAAAACGTTGTTTAAATAAAACACTTAGGAAATACATGCATTAATCATTGTGATCTATAGGAAGAAAGAACTCTACAATTTTTGTATTGAAGCAAAATGGCCTTGTAAGCATCATATGGAAATAAAGCTTTTCACTTGTGCTTTTCCTGCAGGGTTTTGTAAGTGGCATTACAGGGATTGTTACAAAACCAATTAAAGGCAAGTGTTGTGGTTGCTTTGGCTGTCACATAGCTCAGAAGTTCCATTTTCATTTGGTCCAATTACTTGAGCTGGTTGTGTTTTATAGGTGCTCAAAAGGAAGGAGCAGCCGGTTTCTTCAAAGGTTTTGGAAAAGGTTTAGTTGGAGCAGTGGCAAGACCAACGGGTGGCATCATAGACATGGCCAGCAGTACCTTTCAAGGAATCAAAAGGTAAATTCTCTTTATGACTGACAGATGAATAACATTTTGAATCTGTGACATATATTTACTGTTGGTTTGCAGGCTCCTCATTATGAACTCTATGGTAGATTGTGTGCCTTACTAATTTTGATTCTAAGTTGCTGCCATTATGTGACTTCAGAAGTGTAGAGATCTCTTTGTCATCTGTTTCCAGCAGCTGGTATCAGGAATGCTTTGGCCAGCTAAACTCTGACTCAGCTGCAGTGCATCAGTATATAGCAGTTCAGTTATAAAGCAGCAAGCCATGGAGCAAGCTAAGCAGACTTGTCACAGAGCTGCTAGATTTACCCTCCATTGGTAAAACCTCACCATTCTTTATGTGCTTTCCTCTATGACTATGCTAGGAAAGGGGTGAGAGCAACAGAATTGAGAGATGCCAAGTAGGCATCTCTCAAGCCAAGAAGGTTATTTAGTGTGAGAGTCTGGCGTTTATGTGAGAGATCCCAAGGTACCATTAAAAGTTTGAGTTTAGGTCCTGTGATACAATGTTTTTAACAGAGTTTGTGAGTACTTAAGAGTAAAAATGGAAAAGAGAAAAACGTCTGAGGACTTGAGACTTGGGAACAACACTTAGGAGTTAGAGAATGAGGAGCCAACAAAAAGAGATAAAAAGGAATGGTCAGGAAGGTGGGATGATAACCAAGAAAGCAGTATTTAAGAGCTACGAAGTAGACAGAGTTTGTACTACTGCTTAAGAGAAAGGAGACCTCACTCCACCCTACAGAACTCACTTCTGTGACCACTCTAAAATTTTATTTACCTGTACCTCAACTCAAGATACTTTGTATTTCCTTTCCCTTCTTTATTTTTATCTTGTTGTTTTTTTTTTTTTTTACCAATATTTAATATACTATATATTTACCTACTGTCTCTTATTAAAATGCAGCTTCCATGGATACAATGACTCTTATCTCTTCCCACGACTAGCACTGAGCATGCGGCAGTCTGGGGTTTGGGTGGTAGTGGCGCTGGTAGCAATGTTTTTTGATTAAGCTAATAGTACATTTATATGCAGTGGTAGGAGATAATGTAGAGGGATCCCTCCCATGCTGCATCATTATATGTCCTCTGACCACTAGCGAATTACTGTGGACCTGATGAAAAAAGAGAACTTCTTTCTCACAATTCCATTTGGAGAGAATTTGTCCCTTGAGTGTGCTAGTGGCTGGTAGCGTTCCTTGTTTGGAAGCTGCAGTTTTGCTTTCTGCCTTCATCTTCATATTCCTTTCTCTGTTGTGTGTATGGTCTCTCTTAGAAGGACACTTTGGTGCCATTTAGAGTGGACCTGTATTATTCCCTTACTTTCCAGTCCTCAATTTAGTCACACTGTATAGACTCTGCCACAAAGGAACACTCACTCATTCTGGAGATTATAACATTAGACTTCTGTGGATCTGCCATCCAGACATTATAGAGACCTTTTCCATTTTCCACAGTGACATTTTGTAAAATTACAATGTAATGAGACAAAAGGGACACTGGCAGAGTCTGCTGATCTAATTCAGATTTTCCCAGTTTGACATTACTAATTTACTTGTCTGTTACCAATTGTGCATGCTTTTGTATTTGTCATTCTTGTAGGTTAATGTATCTACAGCCATGGTGAAGATATCAAACAGTTCCAATCCAAAAAAAAAAAAAAAAAAAAAAAAATCCCTGCTGGTTCTTTTTATACTTAGATTAAAAATCCCTGCTGGTTCTTTTTATACTTAGATTAAAAATCCCTGCTGGTTCTTTTTCTACTTAGATTGAAAGCTGCCTTTAAACCCTTTTCAGTTTGTCTGTTGGAGTGGCCGGCCCTTTATTGGTTGAGTTGTAAGAATTCTGTATACATTCTGGAAACCTGCTATAAAAATCAACTTGAAGCGTGCGTCACCTACACTAGGTTTTAGTGTTGTGCTGCTGCTGTCACCAACAAATTCCCTTTTCACCTTCCCCAGAAGAATTCTCACGCTTGCTAGCAGCTGCTCTCCATTTCCTTCTCCCCTTAGCATTCACCATCATGATCTCCTTTCTGAGTGTGGGTTTGCCTGTTTGGGATAATATATGTAAATGGAATCATACAATCTGGAGCCTTTTGTGAGTGGCTTCTTTTATCTAACAAGTTTTCAGAGTTCATTTATGATGTAGCAAAAAATAGAGCTTCCCTTTTATTGAGTAATAATTTATCAAGTAGATTTATCACTGTATTAGTTTCATTTATGTTCCTCTGATAAAATGCCATGTCCAAGGGCAATTTGTAGAAGAGTTTGTTTTAGTTCCCAGTGGTTGTCCAGGTCCAGTTTATAGTGGTGGGGAGGGCCTGGCCACAAGCGACGGAGTGAGGAGGTTCTGGCCACACTTCTACCTACAAGGAAGAACAGAGATGTGAACTGGACATGTGGCAAGTCTATAAGCTCTGAAAGACTACCTCTAATGACACACTTCCTGCAAAGTGTTCACATCCCTAAAGTCTGAGATCCCTCCCCTTCAACCAGTACTACCAGCTCAGGGCCAGGTGTTCAAATGCGTGAGCCTATGGGAGACATTTTTTCACCTAAACCATCTTTGGTTGCCTGTTAATCAGCAGATGAATATTTAAATTGTGTTCACTTTTTAAGGCTGTTACCCATAGTCAAGGATGTTGGCATATATCTTTAGTCCCAGTGCTTAGGAGGTAGAAACAGGCAATTCTCAGAGAGTTTGAGGCTGCCCTGGTCTACATAGTGAGTTTCAATAAGACCATATCTTGAGGGGAAAAAAATAAAATAAAATCATGTTAGTCATATGCCACTAAAAACATCCACATGCAACTTTCTGTGGACAGATGGTATATGGTTGTTTTTTTCATTATTCCATTTTCCCCAGGATTTTGCACCACTTCTTTTAAACACAGGTATCCTAGTTCTCTGTATAAAGTAGATACTCAATACCACCTTCTCAGAAAAGCCTTTCATCTCAGATAGTGTCTTAGTTAGGGTTTTACTGCTGTGAACAGACACCATGACCAATGCAAGTCTTATAAAGGACAACATATATTTGGGGCTGGCTTCCAGGTTCAGAGGTTCAGTCCATTATCATCAATGTGGGAGCAGGGCAGCAACTAGGCAGGCATGGTGCAGGTGGAGCTGAGAATTCTACATCTTCATCTAAAAGCTGCTAGTGGAAGACTCACTTCCAGACAGATAGGACTAGGGCATTAAACCCACAGTGACACACCTAATCCAACAGGGCCACACCTCCTAATAGTGCCACTCCCTGGCCCAAGCATATACAAAGCATCACAGATGGGTAGGTGACCATGAATATAGGTTTGTGAACTTGGTGGAGGTAGTGGCTGAATGGCCAGAGGTAAAAGATTAGGGCTCGATGAGTATGGTAAAACAAGAAGGAACAAATGAGGAAAGTACAGAATACTCACTGGATTAGATTTCCCCTTCCCAAACATCGCATCCCTATCCAAAACAAGATATTTATATATTATAATGTGTTCGTTCCATTGGAGAATTAGCTAAATCTCAGATTATAAAATATGACAGAATATTTCAGGTTAGAATATGAACAAGATACTAGCCACAGTTTAACTGGTTTATACTTCAACATGAGGGGAATAGTTTCCCTTCAAGTAACCTTGACTGAGGAAGGTTCCCATTCACAAATAAGACAAGCCCCTCTCTTCACCTAGCCACTGCCTTCTCCCTGTTTCTCTATGAGACAGTCCTAACCAGAGCAGCATGAGGATGGAAGGGTTTCTCTGCTCATGTCAGTGAACAGTCACAAAGCAGAGACCTTTGTAACCAGTGAGAAGCAGAGTCTAATGCCTTTTCTGCCTCATGTTCTTCCTTACATAATTTTATGATTTTTGTCTGATTCTGGCCTTCCTCATCTCTGCTCACTCTGCCTCCTTTTAATAGCTATTGGTATAAAGTAGTATCTCATTGAAGTTTGAAGTTACAGTTGCTTCATGTCATATGACATTGAACATCCATGTTGGTTTTGGCCAAATGTGTATCTCCCATTTAAAAAAAAAAACAAAATCAGTTTTATGGTTATCATTACAAAGAAAGTCCAAGGAAATTAACAGATTTTTAAATATTTTTTTCTAAGAAATTTACATTAATTATGTCATAAAAGCATTTAAAAATTTAGATGCTATATGGTATTCTTATTTATCTAAGAGTATTTTAGTCTTATTTTTATTATTTGACTATTAAGATTATTTTGGAAGTTGTTTTATACTGTTTTAAAGTTTTTGATGATGTTAATTGAAATAGAACCATGTTCTTCCTTTCCTCCAGCCCTCCCCAGCTACCCTCCTGCAAGCTCCTCCCATGGCCCCTACTCTCAAGCTGATAGCCACTTTTGCTTTGATTATATTTTTTCATGTGCTTATTTATGTGTATATGCAAATAAATATAAATACAACTTGCTCATTATTTGTGTGGATATGGGCTCATCACTGGAGAGGTTAATTTTCTTTCTCCCAGCAGTCACCAGTTCTTTGTCTAGGAGGGAAACCCCAAGAAACTTTTCCCGTCCACATTAACATGTCAACTGATTCTGCCTCTGTGGTAGTCTTGTTTTTACAGCCGTTCTAGGCGAGGCTATCCACAGTCGACTGCCTTGCATTCTGGCTCTTACTATTCATTCCTTTTCTTCTTCCCTGACGTTCCCTGAGCCAGAAGTGCGGATTTTAAAAATTAAGATTTCTATGTTTATATACATATCATAAGACATATATTATATGTAATCTTATTTTTGTTTTTAGAGCTACAGAGACTTCTGAAGTAGAAAGTTTACGACCTCCCAGGTTCTTTAATGAAGATGGAGTCATCAGACCTTACAGGCTGCGTGATGGTACAGGAAATCAAATGTTACAGGTAAGTGAAGAAATGCCTTACAAACTAAAATCAAATCTCACAACTTAGGGTGTTTTAAAATAGTTACACCACACCTTAAAATAGATTAGGCTTTTATTTGCCTTATTTAACCTTATTTATACTTTTATTTATTTAGTACATTTATTTACTATGAGATTTTTTTTTCTTTTTTACAGGTATCAAAAAGTTTGATATGAGAACTGTTAATGCATGACTTTGCAAGTGAAAGCCAACAGTAGATTTTAGTCTTAAACTTTTACAAACTCTGTGCAACTGTTTCAGTATTTTGAATATAAAGAAAAGATTTTGTGTTACGAACATCAGTCAGTCTAATCTTTCCATAGACTATTCTTGTTTCTGCTTTGGGTATTCTAGATCTGGCAAAAGCCAGTGTGCCTTGTAAGCCCTTTAGACTTGCTAGCACTTACTCATCTACTCAGGTCGTCCTGTTTGGAATTTTTCTTCCACCTTTCATACCACTACTAGTTTTTATATTAAATATAATCTTCATTTCTAATTTATTCATGAAGAAAGGGAAAATTAAACTCCAGACCACTGCCACTGTTGATCATTTGTGGTTCTTAAGCGTTCTTTGGAGGTGCTCAGATTAGTATGTGTAGAGCCTTGTAGGGTTTGCTGCGGTGTCTTCTCGAAAGGAGATACTGTTTGGGGGACAACTGAGCTCCTGGGGCTAGGATGGTCTGTCAGTTCAGACACCTTGTCACTTGATAACTCAAGCTTTAAAATTTAGATTATGGTAGAAATAATACCTCATGTCCTAGATTATCCCATTGTAAGGTTGTTTCTGTGGGTTTGATGTGAAATATTAAATTAAGCCAGTATTTTTATAGGTTTAAAAAATATTCATGGTAATAATAAACTATTGAAACATGAAACTTCTCAAGTTTAAAATAACCAGGAAAAAAAATTTAAAACTTTCTATTTTACTACTGCATGTAGAGTATATATTATTTCATTAACTGTACTTTACTTCTTCTCTGGCTCTTCTGTTCAGTATATTAAAATGTAACTGTAGCATAGAATTGCTGTATTTAGTAAAGTAACTTTTACCTTGAGTTTTATCTTATTAAAGTACGAGGATGTACCTAAAGGACATGTTCTGCAATCTCTACTATGAGAGTTTATTATTCTTCAAAGGCAGAAAAGTTGTAGTTGTCATGTCTGCCCAATCCAGTTGAAGCATTTCTACCCAGTATCTGCCTGCCCTTTTTAGAGAAAAATTAACAATTAACTTTTTACCATACTGAATGTTTGAATGGATTTCATAACATAATTTAAAAATAGTATTTCTCAAGAACTGTTTAATACATTTGCTACAAAATAGGAATTCATAGTGAGGAGAATTTAGAAATATATTGTCCTTATTACCCAGGAACAGATTATGTTCAAAGTTTCTCATGATTGATAACTGGATTTCAGAGGCAAGAAAGTTTGTGCCACACCTTTCATTAATTTATTTCTTTGGAATTTAAAACCATGAATTTTTATTTGTCAAATTTAAAGATACATACTCTTTTTAGTAGACAAGTCTCTGCTAAAGATTCTATCTCAGGAAATTAAATCTCCTGATCTTTGTCAGCTTTGTCTGTTCAGCAAGAGTGTTTAAACATGCTTGTAACTTGAATTCTCACAGGAATGTATAAACTGTCCTGGTGTGTTTACAGTTAGCATTAGTTGTTTATAGACGTTAAAAAGTTAGTTGCTGTTCTGATGTAATAGTGCTTTTCTAAACTAAAACCGCTATTTTTAGCACAGTTCTTAAAATATAATAAAATACAAAATAAAAGGATAGAGTTCCCCTATAGCAAGCAAGAACCCCTAAGTTTTATCTTCAGCACTACATAAACCAGGCATGCCAGTGCTTGCCTGTAATCCAGCAGGCAGGAGGTGGAGGCAAAACGGTCAGAATTTCAAAGTCAGCTTAAACTACATAGCAAGTTTGAGGTCAGCCTGTGCTATTGAGACCCTGTCTCAAAAACTAGGAATGTGATCTGCCTAGACTTCACCTAAATGATTTAGTTACAGTGCTTTAGAACATGTTTGTTACATTCTACCTTCTGGTGTTTCTCCCTTTTTTTTTTTTTTTTTCCTGTTTTTCTACAAAAAAGATTCTGTTTTGACTAAATTACATATGCTTATACATTATAGTTGAATATAAAATATATTCATTTTATCTCTCTAAAAAGCAGGATATTATTTCAGTGCTTCCTAGTAGCCAATTAAGTGACTTATAAAGAAGTAGAATAATCAGTATGTTCTTAGAACACCTCATTGATACACAGAGCCATGACTGACCCGAGTTTGTGTATGGAAGTTGTTTTTTAGGTCTGGTAAGTTAAAAGTGTTACAGCCACGGTTACAACATGAGTCACAGATGAAAACCCTGCTGTAAGACTGCTCTAACACCTTAACATTTCATTTCTTTAACATCTTTTCCTACTACTTAACTAACTTTTATGCTTCTTTTTCCTTTACCATGCTTACAGAACATTCAGGCCTACAGAGAATGGATTCTGACTCACAGTAGCAGTAGTGATGAGGAGGAAGAGGCTTAGTCAGAGCTTAATTGAGGAAGTGCATATGCTCCTTTGCATTTCACTGGAATGTGTTTGTAACTGCTGTCATTGCATCCATGTGTCCATTGTTAGGGAAGTTAGCACTGTTTCCTTAGAAAATGTTTTTCTGAACATCATGATAAAGCAAAGCAATTACTTTATTTACATACAAGAAAATGTATTTATCAGTTAAAGTGTAGAGTATATCATATATTATAAATTTGCTTTTATATATCCTAGCTTTGTGTCCCACAATTTGCCATTAACATCCGAAGTGAGATTTAAATGTAGTTTTAATGTTCATGAGCTCTACTCTAAATCATCTGCATATTTATTAGCAAAACATCTTTTTTAAAATAAAAATATTCTGTGAAATTTTGGGCTGTAATATAATATCATTGTTTAAAGTAAAAAGAGTGGGCAGGAGAAAGAACAGGAATACCATTCAATGCTTTATATGTATTTAGCACTTAAAGGTATTTTGTCAAATTTCTTTTCATAATAAACTTGCATAACTTGATACTGTGTGGATTTTTTTCTATTCCAGAATCATCTAAGTGAACGACTATATAAAAACCCATGAATTGCCATAGCAGATTAGTTGTACATATAATCTAAGGTCTTTACTAGTCATTTTATTATTACTTACTTTCTCATCCCCTTCTGAAACAGGGACAAAGTCGATTGGACAGTCATATTTATTAGCTAGCTTACATATCCACTTACTATATCCCTATCAAAATATAATGAATTAATTCAGGATAATAGAATTTGTATAATAAATTATAAACTTAGATATATTTTTTCTAAAAGTTATGAAGAAAAGATATCTTTGTCTCTGAGTTTTACAAGCAAATTTGTTTTGTATTTACTTAGGCACTGAATTTCTTTTTAAATTTCAGACAGACAATTCTCTTGTCCTACTTTGCTAGTATACTGGATGTGGTAAAACCAGCAAAAACCAAATGCCCTACAAAGGTGAATCAGTAGTACTAGTTGTGATATATCATCACTTACAACTACTATGTCTTTTGATCAATAAAGGAATAAGGAGTATCTAACTTACACTAAACACTTGGCTTGTATTGGACTTACATACAAGATAATTTGCTTAATATTTTAGAGGTTTTTTAAACTGACGATTTGACTTCTGTATTTAACTCCTGCATTTACCAGGTTTTTGTTCCTACAATAATTATCTCCTGTGTTCTTTATGGCCACTCTACAACAGCAGAAAGGACAGCTCTTTGGAAATTTGTCACAATCCAAGACATACAGAGCTAGACCTAAAAATAAGCAAATGTCAAAGTTTTTTTTAATACAATAATCCTCTTGAAAGTATGTAAATCAATAAAGTAACAGCTGCTATAGCACACTGAATTTGACATACACCTCCTGCTGTCTAACCCATGGCCAACATCACAAGCTACCTCCTCTGCTACACACTGGAAGAATACAATTGTCATTCCTTGTTTGCATAAAGGAGGAAAAGTGGGAAACTGTTTTCTTTTCTGGTATTAGAGATTTACAAGCATAAGGCCTTCTCAAAGAGAAAATGCCAGACTCTTGGTTTGCAAGACATCGATTGAGTTTTCCTATGGTCAAACCATGATGCTTAATTTTTGTCTTCCCAATTTCATGGAGATGCTTAATAGATACCTATTAAGAATTTATCTTGAAAATGTTCTGATTATTTTGGCATGGCTTGCCATTTTAGTTAAAAGAAATTTAGAAGTAGAATCACATTTATTTAAATTTCTCCAACAGTAAGATTAAAAACATGGCAGTCGTCTATAACTTTATTGTGGTGTTCTTAAGGTTCCTCCTTCCTTACTTAGTCCTTAGCAGTATAATTGCCCATTTCTGTTTCTCTGCCCCAGTGAAAACTTTTCAAGTGCTAATTGGTTTTCCAGTTTTACTTTTTAAAAAGCATTGCTTTTATCAGAGAAAAGTTTAACAATGAAAACTGCTCTGTTGCTTTGTACTACTGTCATCTTGGTTGGAAGTGTAGAACTGGAGAGACAAGTGCTTTATTGTTCCGTGCCTACCTAAGGATAGAGAAAGAGCTCACAGTTGAGAGTCTTGTGAGGTAAATAGCTCCTTTCTTTATTTCTGACACTATAATGAACAGGTTTTTTTAATTGTTAAAAAATGTTTAATGTTGTTTTTCACTAAGAAAATGAAGTTCAGAAGTATAATAAGCATTATTGTGGCCAACTAGTGCCACTAATACAGTCAGTACAATATGATGCGATACAGTACGATGTAATCCAATACAATATAAATCTAAATGGAGGACATTTCTCATAAGTTGGTGACATTGTAGTGTAGTTGGAAAGCTTTTATGCTGTTCATGAGAGTGTAAAAGTGTATGTACACTTTGGAAAATAGATTTGTATGTTATACAGTGATTAAACACAGTAAACATGATTCAGTTATTTTCATCTATGAAAAATTGCATTTCTGCACAAATTTTCTATTAGTGCTTATAGAAGCAATGTTTAAATATGAAAAAGTGAATATAATTTCTATTAACCTCTAAAAAGAAAAAAATGTTCTTCCAATTAAGTATTATTAAGATATTATTGAACCAAAAGAAAAAATACTGATACATATTTCCATATGTACATTGAAAAACAAAATTAAAGGGAAGTGACATAGCCAGTCACAAATACTCCAATTTTGTAGTTAATTTACATTCAGTATCATCATTTTTATCTATGAAGACAAGTATTGCTGTGGTGGCCTAGGTCCACTTGAGTGTCGCATTCAGAGACTTGTTCCTGTTATGCAAGTGTTTTGACTATGAGCTATACTCCCAGCTCACCAAGGCATCATGGTAGTTGATGTGATTTATAGATAACATCCCTGGTTAAGACTGTATATGGCGTCCCTCCTTTGGAAGAAAGAAGGCAGACCAGTAGAACAAGATGGCCAGTCCTGGTATAGATGTGTACCACAGGTGGGCAGGTGTACAGGTGATGGTGTGTGTCCAATAGGAAAGTCTATGAAAAAGCAATATTTGAAATTTCATTTTGTAATGCTGTACATTTTTATATAACTTAACTTTATATTCTAAATTTCTGCATGTTCTTTGCTTCTGTAAATAAAATAGGAATAGTTTTCTTTTCCCTGAGTGATTACCATTGGGAATTCATTATTATCACTTATGTCTCTCTGGCATTTGAATATTTGAATGTACAGAAAATCAGCAAGATGAAAATTCTGAAACTGTATACATCATAACCATGTATATAAACAATTAAGTTTCTAAGAGTCTTTAAATCAGTTAGCGCTCGTATTATAGTTAGATGAATAGAGATCCAGAATAACATTAATTTCAATGTTTTTTTGAACCAAGAAGCCAAAACAAATCTCAATTTAATCAGACTCTTACCAGTTTTAGCCTTGAGCCTGCCAGGATGGCTTAGTGAGTA
Organism: Rhynchomys soricoides; assembly: GCA_019843965.1. Lineage (NCBI taxonomy): Eukaryota > Metazoa > Chordata > Mammalia > Rodentia > Muridae > Rhynchomys > Rhynchomys soricoides. Next base: position 3,116,664 of record JADRCH010000229.1, on the reverse strand, counting down.
AAGGCACTTGCTGCCAAGCCTGACTTGGATACCCAGAACTCACATGCTGGTGTCTTTTGTCTTCCACACACATTACCAGCCTACACAGAAACAGATCATAGGCACCCACACAAGCAAATAAACTTTAGTTATTGTGAAATCATTAAAAATGCTTTTAATTGGTGTAACACTTGAGTTCACATTTAAAATCATGATATAAAATTTACAAACTGGAGCCCTGTAGATGCCTTTGAACTGTGATAGTCCATACTTGATATGAAAAATATTCCATTGTATTTATGTCTCAAGGTCAATATACACTGAAGAACATTATTACTGTCCATTGCTACTTGTTTTGTCTGGCTTAAATCCTATAGGAAAACTCCACATTAAACTTTGCAATACTGATGAAAAGACAGTCAGAACAGGCTACCCTCTTACTGGGTCTCTTTCTGCTGCATTTTCAAGCCTCTTTTTTTTGTTGTTGTTGTTGTTACAGATTTGTATACAAATGAATTTATCACAGCTTCCAAATATTAATGGTCTAAGAGGTTTAAGTAAAATACTATCAAGTACAGACATTAATTTAGATAAATAATGATGAGCATGTAAAAAGAATGGCTGTTTTATTCATTATTCTCACCTTGCTCCTTGGTAATAAACCACAATCCATTAGAAACTTGCATATATAACTAATCTAACTTCAACGAATAAATGAATAAAGAACATAGGAAATGTTGAATCAAAAGATAATAAAGTACATGACTCAGAATAGTCCTGAATTAGAGAACAATTAGAATAATTTATGATTTTCATGAGTTTATGGTTTTAATATGGTAAAGCATTTTCATATTCATAATTACCTCTCAGTATAGTAAACTCAATGTAGAGAAAGAAGAAAGCAATACTGAGATATTGTCTTCCGATCTCACATACACACCATGGCATATGCCCCCTTCCCCCAGGCAATATGTAACCTACCTCACACAACTTTTAAAATAAGAATTGACAGGAAAAGATTCTTCATCTTTTGTTTTCTTACCATTTATGGGTTATTGTCTTTTTTACATTTTTTTATTCAGATTCAGAAACATGAATTCCTGTTTTATCTTTGTATTACAATTCTTTTTTGGGTTAGGTGAGGACATTTTTATTGTTTGTTTTATTGGTTATTTTATTTATTTACATTTCAAATATTATCCCCCCAGGATTGTTAACTCATAAAGATTTTTAAAAATTGTACTCATAGAATAATTCCCAAATGTGAGACGCCTGGATGTAAGTCTTAGGGACACAAACGGCCAGCTGACAGATGTAAGTCTTAGGAACACAGACATTGAAGTTTTTCTTTTTCATTAAGTGTATTTTAACCTTTGAAATTTCTTGTTCTAAAAAAAATTCTTCCCTTTAAAATTAAACCTCTTGGACTGTATTGTGAGAGTGCATGGGTCCATATGGTCCATGCTTTCATAGTATGTAAACATTGAGAGCTTAGTTGTCCCAGGACAATAGGACATTCTTTAGCAATTCAGAGTTTTTAATTTGGCCCATATTGTCTTTGAATTCTTTAGTGTTATGATAGTTGTAATTGTGTAAGATGTAGGAAGGAGTCTTTGTTGTTGTTGTTGTTGTTGTTGTTGTATCTCTTTTCTTTCAGAAATTACAGGTGTTTTATTAGCTTCAAACACTGCCTTAATAGCCATTGGAGGATAACTACCTTCAGCGTCGTGGTCTTTCCTTTTACTTCAGGAAGAGAAGTACAGTTAATCTGGAAGAAAGGGCTTAAAAATAGCAGTCAGACCACCAGAATAGTACTGGACACACTTCTGGCGTCATCTAAAGTTTTGAGTAAGTGGACAAGAAGTAGGAGACATAGTTTATTTAGTTCCACTCTTCATTTTGTACCTTTCCCTCTCCAGAAAGATATTTCTAAATGGAAGGAGAAAACTGAAGAGAGACACATTTACATGTGTGGCATGTATATGTATACATATATGTGCATGCCGATTAGAATGTGTAATGCCCAGAGAAAGCAGAGCTGGTGGGAAGGGCTCTGTCTAGCTTGGATGCAATTCTAGTTGCTACTCTAGCAGACTCTTGTTACACCAGATGCTGGTGAAAGTCCCACTACATTTGTTTTCAATGGGTAGACCACTACTATAACTGTCTAGTATTGTGTGACCAGTACTTTATAAACAAGACTTTGAAGTTAATTGTGTCTTCTTTTGAAGTGATGGTTCTACTTAAGGGAGTTTCCATTCATTTTTAACTGAAAATTTATTAATATAAACTGTTTTAAATATAGTAAATAGAATAACACTATTTGACTTCTAAGTCTTTTTTTTTTTTTATTTTTTACCACTACAGTTGTTCCACTTGTAAATATAATAAGAACAGGTAAATATATTATAATAGAAATTGAGTACATATTAACATTTTTAAAGCCTTGAATGTTAGGCTCAGGTAGTTTTTTTTTAAACTAAAGAGAAAGATGGGCCTTATATATATGTACATATGCTTAAACACTATTGTTAGTACTGGTTTAGAAAATATTTAGCACTAATTAAGCTAAATGTGCAAAATTCTGAGTCCAGGCCCGTGACGCCTCTGTTTATTTGCTAGAAGTCTGCCCGTTATTTCTCAGCTTCTGTGAACAGATAGGTTCTTGCATGGCGGAAGCTCACTGAGAACAGAGAGATCTACCACACAGGTTGTTAGAGCACCAGCTAGTATTATGAAAGCTATTTTTGGTTTGTTAAATAATTTTTATACAAAGTTGATTGTGGGCCTCTTTTATTCATCTGTCATATGTGAAGAGAAATGTCATTTTTTGTTTCTCAGTTGAGTCTGTAAGATTCAAATGATACTGGTATCTTAGTCACATATGATGATTCTGATGGATTATATAACAGTCCTCCATGATGCAGGCCCCTTCGGCATGTTCTATAGAGAGACATACACTTAGATATGTCTGTGGCACCTCAAGTCTGAGGAAGGAACAGTTGTTAGAGATCTCTAGGGTAGTTTCAGAATTGGAATACAATGATGAGAAGCTGGATATTTCTTGTGAAATTAACTTTTCTGGAGTAAGTTGCCAGGCTACTATGAATTTTAAAATTCCCTAAACAAAAAAGATGTTACATATGTATAATTAATTTTTCTGGACCTGACTTGGAGTCCTGGCTCATGAGAAACTGTAAAGCATTATGCAGTTTTAATACTGTATATTCATTTGTCTATTGAGTCCCTGCTACTTGTATCTTAGGGCTTTTTTGTTGCTGATGGCTTTAGGTTTTAGTTTTGGTTTGGTTTTGGGTTTTGTTGTTGTTGTTGTTTGTTGTTTATTTTTTGTGTTTTTTGGAAGAATTTCAGGTTATAGTGCTTAACACAGTAGTCAAAGTTTTGGTTATCCTTCATAGGCTTAATTATTCAAGTGACAGGGATTAAGATTATCCCATGGTAGAGGCCAGCTCTGTAACATAACGTTCTTCACAGTCTCATCCTGTTCACTAAAATGCCAAGCTCTACAGAATATAGGAATTAAGACACAAAATACCCATCCAAAGAGAGAATGATCTCAGGGAATGACTTCATGAACTTTGAAGCTCTTTAAAAGAGACCTCTTTTAATTTATAGGTTACTTAAATTATATCTCAGCAAATTACCCAAATGAAATTCCATAGCATCTGCTATGAAATTCTATAAACTACATATAGTCATTCCTCAGTGGAAAAGAGGATTGGTTCCAGGCCCCTCCCAGATACCTAAATCTCTGCATGAATGTGCAGGGGCATCGTATCTGAATAGGGCATGAGGATATCCTCCTGTATATTTTAAATCGTCTGCAGACAACTTATCATTTCAAATTCCATGTAAGTGGAAGTAAATAGTTATATTCCTCAGGACATTAATGAAGAACATTTGTTTATCATTCATTTACAGTTACAATTTTTAAAATATACTTGGGATTCCAAGGATGATTGGGTGCTGAAACCACAAATGCAGAGGTCAGCTGTGGTGCTGGGCAAGCTCACTTTGATATTTAAAATGATTACTTGAGCTACTATAAGCCCTTCTGAGTCACAGTTCAGCTTCTTGAGCCAAATAAACCTTAATTTATGTTTAACCTTTCAGTTTATTAACTTCTTAATATCTTGTTATGCCTGTTTGACCTCTGTTCCACACTGCAAAATGGACACTTGTACTTGTCTTGATATTGTTGCTAGGATAAAGACAAGTAAGATAGTGGGTGTGATTATTAGTGTGCCCAGTAAGAACTCTATTGTATGTCTATTATTCCAGATGAATACCAACTTTTGCTAGCTCTTGGCTAGCAAAGAATTATGCTTGGTCACCATTAATAAATTATGTATCCCTCATTTGTCTCCTCTTTGCCAAGATAAAAGCATCATTAAATCTCATCTTTTTTCTTTCCTTTCAAGGTTAGTAGAATAGTTAAAATACCATGGTAATTTCTACATACTAATTGTTTAAAATAGAAGCAATAACCTCATATGGACTGTTTCTAATATTACAGTACTGTAAAAGAAATGCGTTGTGATCTCAAGTCTGTGTAGAAAGGGTAAATAAATACTAATGAGTAGCTGTCCAGCTTGATGCACTTTGATGAAATTCTTGTAACTCTGTACTTCATTATTTTTCATGCACTGGCTGTGCTTCTAGAATGTATTAGGTGAGGTGGTAGTCGGCCATGAGCAGTGCACTTAGCTACTTCATAAGCATAATTCTTTGCTTTCTCCAGACTGTCTTTTTTTTCCCACATTTTAAATTTTTTAATAGCCATTTTCAATTTTACAGGAATGTTTTATGGAATAGACCATAACCAGAAGGTTAGAAAAGCCAGTGTAAAACTGGCTTTCTCCCCCCATTTATATTTAATGCTTTGGCTACCCAACAATAGAATAAGAAAGAGAAGCAGAAGTGAAATATGTCTTTTAGCTATATAGCTGATAACAGTTCACATCTCTTGAAATTTAACTTTTTTGCTTGATTGTATATAAAAGGGTTATACTCACCGTAGCTTATGCTTCAGCTGACAGTCAGGATAACTCATGAAAAGGCGCGAAAATTGGACATTTCTGTTCATTGTGTAAGAAAGCACTGAGCTTTGAAGTCCTTGTTCCTACCATGGTTCATTATGAGGCTTGGTTGATAACCTTCTTCTTTTATCATGGATTTAAGCTTCAAATTAAGGTGAATTAGTAAAACTTTTATCTGAAGCCCTAAATTCTTAATAATTGTAATATTTTCTCCAGAATTAAAGAAAAATTAAAATTAAATCAAAAGATAAGATTCTTTTGAGCACAGCATTCAGTTGCCTATCTTTCCCCTGTTCCTTCCTCTCCCTTACGCTCCTGTCTTTCCTGGGATAGTCTTGCTATGTAGTAGAGGCTGACCTGGAACTTATGAGGAAACTCAGGCTGGCCTGTATCATCCTGTTTAGTCCTGGATTACAGGTGTGCACCACCTGGGTCACTTTAATTTTAATTCCACATGTTGCTATCTTTATTATTTATTTACGTTTTTGAGACGGAGTCTCTCTGTGTAACTCACTTTCCTGGAACTCACTACTATGTAGACCAGGCTGGCCTCAAATAGAGAGATCTGCTTGCCTCTGCTTCCCATGTTCCCAAGTGTTGGGATTAAAGGCATAAGCCACCGTTCTTGGCTCACACGTTGCTATATTTAAAAAACAAAACACAAACCCATACCATTATGAAACACTGTTCTCTGAGAGTAACGTATTTTGATCATATTTTAATTGGGTGTAGATTTACCCATTTATATTTAATAAAGTACATAGAAACTTGTCTTTTTCTAAATTCAGACAGGAACTTTTTACCAAAACCCATGTGACTTGTTACCTACAAATTCTGACGTACATAATGAATGCAGTTTTAGTTTTGTTCCTGTTTCTTTTAGAAAGCCATAAGTAATTGATGTATACTATTAATGAATAGGGCAAAATTGTTGTTTTATTCAGCACTCTGCCACATATGTCCTAAGGTACCAGTTGTTGTGAAGTCCCTGGACTTCAGACAAACCCTTTATCCAAATCCTGGATCTACTGATGCCCAACTTTTGTTGTACGCAGCCTTTTATTTTCTGTGTGTTATCTGAAATTGTTGTGGTGGAAATTTTTAAAACTAGCATCTGTTTGGAATTAATGGGTGTAGGATTTTGACCTTTAATCCAAAATATTCACCTAACTTTAGTTGCTTCAGACTGCCTCCGTAACTGGCATCCACCAGGATTATCAAAGACATTTTTAAGGTAGCATACGGAAAGTGTTGCTGAGACTGTGAGAGGTGCCATGACGTAGTAGAAAATGTGCTTTGAAAGTGCAGAAAGCCAGTGCTCTGAGCCGTGTTTGCAACTAATGCCAACTCAGTCATTTAACTGGAATCTTACTACATAGTTGTGGAGCGTGAGACACTTGATCCTCAGTCTCTTCATGTTTAAAGGAAAGATTGTGTTAGGTGAACAGTAACATGCATGTCAAAGTCTGTGTTTAGGGAAGCATGACTCTTCGTATAGAATCTATTTCCAGAGTCAAATAATGAGCCAGGAAATTATGAGCAAAAGTCCATGTCTAGACTGTGACGTACATGGCTGGTCACCTATCACATTCTCTCCTTGCTTCTGCCACCTTAGTTTCAAAGTTTTAGACTCTGCCTGTGCTGTTCTGACTCAGTTTACATGTTGAGGATGGAGACTCCTGCAAAGCTATGCTGCGTAGTGACTGTCTTGGTTTATTAAAGCATATCAACTGTAATAACAAGGGCACAGTTTATTGTGTTCCAAGACATGTTGTGACCAGAATGTCCATTTGTTTTTCCAGTGTTGCATACAAACTTGAAGATGAATTACAGAGAATATTGTACCAATTATATGTGTACAAGATTTGTAGCTTACTTATACCAGATACTGTTGTGACTATTGAAATTGGTTTAATTTAACCAGGCACATCTTAGAATTGGTCTTAAGTGAAAAGCAATGGAAGATTCAACTGTGTAATACTGACATAGAAGCTAGGTACTAGGAGTTGAACATTTGATTTTATGTTATTTGAAGGTTATTATTTACTAATGGGATGTCTAGACTTTTGACTTTTATAGTAGTGGTGTAAATTTGTATTTTTGGTTTCAGAAAAGCAAAGAGAACACATTTATAAGCTTACTTATTTCAAATAAAGACACATTGAAGTGAGCAAAGTTAAAAGGGTAACCACTTTGGCTGCTATCAGTTCTCTCCCCAAGTCCAGAGAACAAAGGCAGAGGAAGAATGATGAAAGGCAGGAAAATCCACCAGTGCATGATCCCCAAAATGAGTAAAATTCATCCAAGAATAACACATGCATTTTCCTCTCTTTTTATTTTTTATTTTTTAATCAGTAGAGATGCTCTGCTGCTTGGTGGTGCACATCTGCATCTGCAACACCAAGGCAGGAGAATTGGGAGTTTGATGTCAGCCTGCAATACCAACTCAAACTGGATCTTGGGGTTTTATAGCTTTATCATGAAGGCTGTGCTTATTATTTATAAAGCAAGAATAAATTATCTTTACCACTATAAAAGCAGATTTTTTTCCTTCCATTTTGAAATGAGCTACTAGGTTTTTCAGATATACTGCTATGTGAAAATAATTTCTACCCTTTCTCTGTAAACTTTAATGCTGTTCTCTCTTAGTTTGTATCTGTTTATCTATTTCACCTAAGTTTTCAAATTTACTTCACTTATAAACTATCTGATAATCCCCAGCAATGTCTTCTCAATCTGTGGCTATGTCCCCTTTTCTTTTGGTGTTTAACCACTCTACATATTGAAGTAGAGAATAAAGATATTTTCTATAATATTATGATCTCAAGAGTTAACAACCTGCATGTCAGTTACTTCTAGGCCTTACCCAGCTTCCTGACATTTTGTTTCTTTCCTTTGCCAATAAAGGGGAAACTCCTCTTAGTCTTCTGTACCAAAATGTTTAGGAAGTTACAGCTTTTTTCTAAACCAGATAATTTTTTTAATTTAATGTAGCTTCATGGGACCTAATTTTCTATACTATTAATCTATAACCCCTTGTGATTTCTGCATGGCTCCTAACATGCCTGAATTCTTCATATGCATCTTTTTTGAGTATTTTTAGTTACAACTACGTGGTTTGCCTTTAAAACATTAGTCTGGCCTAATTTATATTTTAAATAGCCAAGGTACTTGAATTGTAAACAAATAATAACTACATGTATGGTTATATTTGTATTTTCTGCCTCAAAGGATTGTTAGCAGACAATATTATAGTGTTTTAACAATCTTGACCATGAATTTGTACATTGTTGGTAGGCTTTAAATTCGTCTAGAAACTCTGCTTCATATTTTTTAAACCAGTTCTTCAGACTGGTGAAGAAAATCATGCATGGAAAAACAGATGGGCACCTGTCTCTTTCCTAGTAATTTCTGCATTTAAATATATGTTCCTAAATGTTTCCGTATAAATGCAGTAAGAGATACTGTAATACCTACTAGATTGAGTTTGAACCTGTAAACTAACATCTTCTAAAAGACTACTACTTAAGGACTTCCATTGCTATATTTGTGTAGTCTCAAGTAAAGCAGTTTGATAAACACCTTTACAAAGGAAACAAGGAATAATTTATGCATATTTAATTCAATTTTGGTGTATTTACTATATTAAATATGTTAATGATTTGCTTCCTTAAGAAACCTTAAGAAATTTTTTTTGAGACTCATAAAATGGAATCTTTTGGTTTTTTTTATTTTTTTATAGGTCATGGAAAATGGAAGATTTGCAAAATACAAGTATTTTACCCATGTCATGATCAATAAAACAGATATGTTCATGATAACAAGATGGTAACTTCTTTTCCTTCTCTAATATAATTGATATGAGTGACAGGTGCTCATGTTCTCAGTTCCATATAGCCACACTGATTGCTATAAACTCTGGTCATATGTTCATGTTCTGCTCTGTGTGTGCTTGCAGATGAATACAGTCATACATAAACAGAATTATAAGGTAGTTTATATTTACTTCAGCCACTTCACAGGGTACAGAAGTTCTGTATAACTGACTGGATGGGTAGACTTTATCCTCTGATACCACTCAGTTTCTTCTAGACGGTACCAGTGCTCTTGGTGCTATCTCTTCATAAGAGTGTATAGATTTTTCTCTCCTAACTGGGTATACCAGTGGGAATAGGACATTTTATGACCAGCTATGACATCTTTTAGAAGTGCTGTAGACCGGAGGACCACAGGGTGGTTTCAGCATCTCAGACTGATGTACATAACTGAGATGGAAGACTGAAGCAAGAGCCTGACTGGCTATTCTCTCAGCCACGGGCTGTTTCCTAAATAAATCTCTGAAAGTGTGTGCTAGCAACTTAAAATTGATGTCTCGACTATAAAGAGCAACTGTGTGAGAATGTCCTTTGAGGGAAGTATTAAGTAGAATCATAGATGAAATGCATGTTTCTAATTTCTCCTGCAAAGTAGAACAAGAAATGATTGAAATGTGAAGCCTAAGATGTTGTATTTTTTTTAAAAAAAATCCTGTCTGATTTTTGACAGTGACAGGGCTTGATTTTCTCTGGAAAACCCCAACGATTTTCTGTAAGTTGACTCTTTAGGCAGGCATTTTACCATTAAGCATAATAAATTAAGCATACATAAGCCATAAGTTAAATTAAGATTGTTTGTGAAGCTGTAGAAATGGCTCAGCAGTTAAGGACAACATTTGCTGCCATTGCAGAAGATGCAGGTTTGGTTCTTAGCATCTATATCAGTGGTACACAGTCACCTGTAGCTCCAGTTCCAGGGTGATCCAGTGGCTTCTTCAGGCCTCTTGTGCACGCATGTACATACATATACTCGTCCTACAACACATAAAGGTTTTTTTTAAAAAATAAGCTTTTAATATGACTTACAGTTTGTCTAGATGCATATTCCATGTGTGCTTGCAAAAATTAAAACCAAAAAAAAAAAAAAAGGAAAATTTTATACATTATTGATTTAGGTTCCTCAGTTCTCAAGATGAATTATTTCTTCCCCTTCCCCTAGTGGTGTGTTGTTCGTAACAAAGGGAACATTTGGACAGCTGACATGTGAGTGGCAGTACACTTTTGATGAATTCACCAAAGAGCCATTCATTGTCCATGGGAGGAGATTGCGCATTGAAGCAAAGGTATGTACATAGAATGGACATTTTTGTATACTTACATGTTCTAAAACAGTGCCTTGAAATCATCTCTCTGATATGTCTTTTATGAATGCTGCTTTGTCGTGGGCTAGCTTTCCTTTGCATTGTAAGCATCTGTAAGGGAGAAAAGGCATTTCTCCACTGTGTTTCTACAACTGGGTTTTCTTTTTAATAAAGTTATGAATTCTGTTCTGTGAATTCTGTTTCCAGGAACGGGTGAAGTCTGTATTCCATGCCAAAGAATTTGGAAAAATAATTAACTTCAAGACTCCAGAAGATGCTAGGGTAAATATAATTAATCTTTTATTTAAGCTACATAGAAGCATCTCACTTTGAAGCCATATAAGTGCGTTATTTTTCCCAGCAGGTGACTTTTGTTTAGGGCTTTAACTAAGTGGTATCTCCTTCAAACATTTTTCAGTATATTCAGCACTTCTCCTGGCTTTTCAAATCAAAATGCTCCTCCTTAGTTTTTTGGGGTTTTTGTTTTTTAGGGTGTTTTGTTTGGTTTTGAGACAGGGCCTCACTGTATAATCTAGGATATTGTAGACCCCACAGTTGTCCTGCTTTAGCCTCTGAAGAGCTGAAGTCACAGGTTTTCATGTGTCCTTCTTTTAAATGCTTACTCTAATACTTCAGTTTTTACAAGTCAGCAAGAATCATTTTGTTCTAATATTAATCTGTCCACTCCAGCAAAGAAAGGCTATCCCCATATTGCTAATTTTGTTACTGTAGAGTTACAGTGATGTACAGAAAAAAATAAAAAAACATTGGTTATGCCCAAGCAGCAAAGCCAGGCCTGTAGTCAGAAAAGCTAGGTTTTAGTATTTCCTCTCTTGCTTGCTAGAACAGCTGATGGAAGTCAGTTAACCTCAGTTTCCTTGAAATGGGAATGGTCTGAACTGAAAAGTACTGTGATCCTTTGGGGATTGTGACAGTTAGAAGAAAGCCTATGAACTGATGTCACATTAATTGTAGTGAAGTCACTGCTTGACACACAGCATTGTAATGTGTGAGGGAACTTCCTCCTCATCAGTGTGCCCAAAATCAGAACAAAGACTGACCTCCTGGCTTCTTGCTACATTCTCCATTGAATATGATCATCTGCCAAGTTTACTTGTCACTTCTAGACCTTAACTCTTCTTCTTGGATCTGCTAGCACACACTATGCAATCTCTATCAAGATGTTGTGATTAAAGGCAATATTGGTATGCTAATCATAGGAAGGGAGAATAAATTACCAAGAAACAAGAATAAAACACTGAAGCATTATTACACGTGTGACCTGGTACAAGACAACAGAGTATGCTGACTTTGTTACTGATTCAATTTCATTCATGTTTATTGAGCTTTATTTTCTGGGTTTGTGTATGTGTGTGAGTCAGTCTTGGTAAGGTGCATACGTCTAGAATGTTTTTTATATCTTCTTGATTGCCATTTTTTTGGTACATAGCTATTCATAGTAACCTCTAATGAACTTTGTTTCTCTGGTATCATTGTGTAATGTCATTTCTGGTTTAGACTCCTCTTTTTATTCTAGCCAAGAACTTTGTCTAATGTGTTTATCTTTTCAAAACACAAGGACTTCATTGATTTTTTTTTTTTGTCTCTCTTCATTTATTCTGTTTTTATACATACTCTTTCACTCACACTTGGAGTTTGATTTGTTCTTGTTTGTTAAAATACAGTGCTAAGTGGTTAAATATGTCCTGAGAGATGAATCAATTTCTTATAAATCACATATTAGAGTTGGTTTTGGGGTTGTATGGGGTCCTAATCCAGTCAGTCACACTGTCTTTTAGTTGGAGTATTTAATCCATTTATATTCTACATAATTATTTATAGATGTGGTATTAATGTAGCCCATGTGGAACTTGAGTTTCTTCTGAGTGCTAAGTCTGTCATGGCCAAGCCTGTTCTAGCCTGTGTTGTGTTCCCCAACATGCGGTATCTTGCTTAGTGCTCTGCTACTAAGTTGGGGGAGTCATGGTCATTGTAATCAGCCACCTAACATAGTTCCATTGTACCATCGACCAGGAGTTACCCTTGCACTGATGGCCATGGCTCTTCAGAGTTTCCCTCTGGCATGGCTGGGTTTCAAGTCTAAAACCTATGCTTAATTGACTTTCTTGCCGCTGAGTGGGAACTTCTTTCCATGCTGAGTTGCTTGAAGTTGAGTCACAGTGTAGTATGGACAACTCTTGCATTCCTTCTTCAATGTCTTTTGTTTCCTTACTTAATACACAAGTGGTCTGGTCTTACTCGATTTCCTTATCTCTTGTAAGGGCAGTTCCAAGGACCTTAGAGAAATATTAGGGAATATGGGCTGTGTCCATGTTCTCTTCTACAGTATGTAGGTTAACTATTGGTTATCTGTTTATGTCTAAACTTTATGATGGCTTTTAGATTTCCATTCATTGTATTTTGTTTCATCACAAACTAATTGAAAATTAGTAAATGTTGCTTTACTTCTCCCCAACAGTGGATCCTTACAAAGCTGGAAGAAGCAAGAGAACCATCCCCGAGACTGTGAAGAGGGAATGCTGTGCAGAGGCACGGAAATTGGTTATTACAGTTCCTGTGCTGGACCTCCTCACTCCTATGGAGAAGAGGAGTCATTTCAGGGATCCTGTGGTTTTAGATGCTTTAAAAAAAACAAAACAGAATCAATCGGGTAAACAGCTCTATGATTAAAGTGCAGATGGTCCATTCAGTTTCCTAATCTGAATCGTGCGTCTGGTTATGATTCTTTAGTATTTTATAAAAACAAGTGTTTACTCCAGGATCTCCTCAGCAGTGCTAGAGAGATTGTTCACAGTCTAATCAAGCAGAATATAGTTGTCCCAGTTAACACTTTAGACCTCTCTCATGCTTGCTTCATTTCCTTAAGTGTAATGGAGATTGAGCACATTAAGCACTGCCTCAATAGTGACAAGACTTTGGTAATTTCTGCAGAATCATGAAGTTCTTTTTACAAATAAATATTTTGGTATTTTCCTTATTTTTTTAAACAAATTATTTGGATTTTACGAACATGCATAGTATAACTGTGAAAAACAATCTTTCTTAAGATTGGACATACTACCCCTTGAGTCACTGACTAAAGAAAGGCCTCACAAGCTGAATGCCATACCCCAAAAGAAAGAACTCTCCAGATCCTTTTAGCCTTACAAGTACTTCCTCAGGAGAACTCCATGGATTTACCCAGTTTGGTTTTCTAACACACAGTCGTTTTCAAAGTAAAAATTTAAAGCCTTAATAATGTTTACTTCTGTTTACTGATAATAGGAATTTAAAAAATACAAAAAAAAAGAGACAAGTTTCAACATCTTAGCTATAATGAATTATGCTCTAGAATGAAGAGCCCTTTCTTGAGTTACAGTGCAAACCCTAAAATCTAATCAGTCATCTACCCTGTCACTTTAGGTTAAGGTAGTTATCCAGGCGAGGAAAAATACTTGTTTAAATATACAGGCTTGTCACTACAAAAATTCTGAGCCCCGCCATAATAGAAAACTAAGGCCGAAGGCTTCTCCCCTTTGTTTTTTGTTCAAGCTCTTTTTTCTTTACTACTGATAGACTGTTTAAAAAGAATGACCTGGACATCCAATTGTGAACTATAAACAGAATGTCTTAATCGGTTATGGAATAACACACAGTGTTTAATGTATATTGTATGTGTTACCAACTTGTTATAAACTGATGTATAAAGTCTGTTTTGTCAATGGATATTTAAGCTGCAGGCTTGCCAAGCCCTTGCTTTGCTGTAAAAGCTGGAATGAATAGCATGCCAGACTGTAACTGCCGTTGTTGCTGCCCAAATCCTGCTGTTGTTACTATGTCATTGCAAAGAAAACAGTGCTATTAGTGGCGTCCTCCAGAATGCTTTCCCTGCTAAAGATAAATTGGAGCAAAAGATGACAAATCTCAAAATGTTGTAGTTGTGTATCCTGAAGATGACCTTCCTTAAAGGTAAGGTACATGTTTTCTCTGTTGCTGAACCCCTCCAAGTTATAATGAATGGAATGATTGCAGATTAAACCTGTGAAGATTGGTATTATCTCCTCATCTGGATGTTGCTTTCCTTGCATCCCAGTCACTGCCAAGAGTTAAATTCTTCATGGATTACTTCTTTCATGAGCTCAGAAAAAGTAGATCCATAACTCCCCTGGTATGCCATGGTAAAATACAAAAGTAATAGCATAGCAATTCTGTATGTTCTAGAAGCCAGCAGGACAGGCTTCGTTACTCATGCACATCCCTAGCTTACGTGCCCACGTGTTCCTGTATCAGTGACACCCAAGACATAGCTCTTGTTCTTTATGAATCCTGTACCCATCACAGACTATGCAGTAGAATGACATAAATTGTTTTAGATCTTTGTCTAAACAACAGTGAAAACTAGGAACACTAACCATTCAATGAGGCATTAGCTTAATGTCTTATAATTTATAACATCTTATACTTAACGTCTTATAAGTTACATGTATGATTCAGGCGTCTTTTTCAGAATCCAGAATCTTTTAAGAAAAATCATCCTGGAATCAGTGTTAAGGCTTGTCGTGTGTGTGTGTGTTTGTGTGTGTGTTGTATGCATGCACACGTGTTCTCTAGCATCTGATATCTTGGAGTTTTCCATGCTCTCTATCATGATTGTCCCCTTTCCTTCTGATCATATGCAGTAGCAGTAGTATCCCAGTGAGTGTCACTACACTAGTATCTAATCTCTTACAAGCATCCTACAGGGTGGTGTCCCATGCCTTCCTGTTTTTAATAAGCAAAATACTCAGCACTCAGTGTCCTATAGTTTGTTCTTGCCATGTTGGTTGATTCTTCACCATGTACCAATTGCTCCCTTGCATAGGCCTTTGCATTAAAAGGCTGAAGACAAAAGCACAGACAGCACAAGCCATCTATGTTTATAAAATAGGTGACTGGAGTGGTCAGATCTGCCTGTGCTGCAGGCCTTTGCTGGGGGGGGCAGGGGGGAGCTTTTCTGTATCTCTGATGCAATTGAAATCCTCAGTGGCAGTGTTTTTCAAATTATAGATCTTAACCAATTGGTCGTGAAATCAGTTTAATAACTAAAGAAAACCATATTTCAAAATTAGAACATAAGAAGTACATGAACAAGAGAACCCATAAGAACAAATATTCTTTGTTTTTAACTTAAAGTGGAATATACCACTTTGTAGTGTTATATTTAAAAAAATAAATAAATAAATAGCCTGAAAGACTAGGGAGGCAGCATGGGCCATCTAGAAACTGTTGGAACTGTACTCTCCTTCCTGGGAACAGGATAACTTGGGTTGATGAGGGAGAGCAGATTTGGAACAAGCAGTCATCTTTCGAGTGAAAAGTCGAGAGCTCTTATTCTAGTATATGAAGTGTTTTTACTTCCCTTTCCTCATAGGAGACCAGTAGGACCAGATAAGGCAAAGAAAATTAACTTTGCAGATGACACCTAACACCCTAGCTACAGGTCATCTTACTCCCATTTGCCTTCTGTCTAGCTCATCATGCAGGTGGCAAAAAAATCCTGAAAATGGGTAATAATGTAGGAGACATTATTGTAGAGCACTCACTTGCTGAGGGTGCCATGTAAATATCAGTACTCTTTAACTAAAAATACTGCATCTCCTCATTTCCACAGGACCCAAATAGAAAAGGGCAAAGACTTGCATTTCTTATACCAGATTGAATATGAACTCATCAGTCTGATTTCCTTTGATGCTCCATAGAATCATGTATCACTCCTCCATCTAGAAAGGAACCCTTTACACTCTGCCTGATCATTTTAATGTATTTTTTAAGTTTATACTTCATTGTCAATGCTAACCTACTGAGTTTACGTTAGTTGGATAAACTGTTCCTTATGATCTATGTAGCATGGAGATGTGAGCATTATACCCACTAGCATGGCTTCCCCACTGACCCAGGAGGTGCTGCCTTGCTAAACTTGAACATCTTACTCAGAAACCCCATGAACACTTGTTCAATTGGAACCTCTTCTACTTTATTGCCTTTCTCGTAAAATAACTTACGTCATTTAAAATATTTTTATGTTAACATTATGGGTTCTTGATTTTTTTTTCTTTTTTAAGCATTTATAGCATTCTTTAAAAAAGGAAAATTGGGGTTACCCAAACTTTGACACATAAGAAACCTAACTTCAGATTTTATAGGTCAATAGAGTATTTTTTTCAAAATTGAGTTATTTATACAAATATAAATTTGCGTTGTAGTTTAACACTTACTGTGATCTGTATCGCCTTGATTTAGAATCTCTGTCACGGAACATATTTGTGTGATATCAGTGTTCCCTTCTAGTAAAACTTTGTGGCAAGGCTGTTAAAATAAAGATGTCTAATGACTAGAAGTATTGCCTAAAGCAGGGCATGAAGCAAGCTTCAGTGCTTATGTCCTCATAGCACTGTTCATTAATTGACTATCCAAAAATCGCCAGCATTTGGGCAGAAAAAAGCATTCAAAACCAATATAATATCATTTATAATAGAATGTTCTAAATGCCAATGGTAGTGCACTCATGCCCACCAATAATTATAGATTATATTTGGGACTTAATTAGAACACCTTATATAATTTTTTTTTTTACATCGTCATCTCTGTATACAAGTGTATTAGAGTTAACAAAATTGCCAGAGAAGGTATACTTTAAAAAATACTTTCTCTTCATAGGTTTGAAATGATATAGTTCCGTTTTTATAAAATGTCCAAACCAGCATCTTAACTATTTTCATATTGACTAAATAGCCTGCACTTCTTTGGTATGTTGATTATTTGGCACAAACATGACCATTGGTTATTACAGTTTTTAAGTATCTGTTTCTTCACTGCTTCTGTATTTCCTTCACTTTTCTATTCCTAGTATTCCATGACTTAATTACCTATTACACAGTGGCTGCCTTAGTTTTGTGTATTTTGATATAGTCTTATTAACACAAGCATTTCTAGTGTGATTCTTATTCTTAAAACTTACCTTGGTCTTTTTCGTTCTAAAACTTTGTTGGAAATCCTAGCTAACACCTGAAACAGTATTTCTTGAAGGGGTAGATTTGGATTGCATGCTAGGAGGACTGCCTAGTTTAACCATATGAGTCCAATAAAGCTATCTGATCTTCTATCTGGTTTGGTTGTTATTGAATAGAACCAGGAACATTCACCTTCTCCTGCCTGTCTAAAATCTGAGTATTTAACTAATACTCAGATTCATTACTGTTAGATTAATAACTAAGTTACTCTAAGAGATCAGTGTCCTGACTTTTCAGTCGTCTTCTAGCCAAGCATACTCAGCATTTACTAAAAGCTTGATGGAATACCTGGTGGACTCAGCCACCAACTTCAGATGGCTAATTTCTTCAGTGCTTGGTAAGTATGCTTTAAAAGAAAGGCTAAGAGAGAATGTCTACAAACAGAATGAAAACCAATAGAAATTACTAAGTTTGGCCTTTCTGTAACTGGAAAAGATATTTGTTACCAAAATTTGATTTGTTCCACATCTCTTTTGCCCCAAAAGACATCATTTCGTTGTATGTCAGCCAAAAGCTAAATTGTCAGTAGTGCAGTGCTAGAAAGTACTTGAAAAAAGAACTCCACATTGTTTGACACCCTTAGTTCTGATTATATTGGTATGCTTCTTTTTAGATTAGTTCAGGTTAATGAGACCCAGTTAAGTCACTTTTAGCCATGGCAAGTGATAGGGATCACAAAAGTGAATGCTGGCTATATCATTTTAAGTATCTTGAAAAGCTCCTCCTTTGTCTTAATGACTAACTGTTTCAAACAAGATTTAGCATCCATTTGTCCAGTTCTTCATGCCTAGAGTGAAGATGGACTTTTAAAACATAATGCTACCTTGATAGAATGGTTTCACACTTGGGATTGTTCCAACAAACTCCAGCCCCTGGGTGAAAGAATGGCTTAGTTCAACTCCAGGAATTAAGCCATGTGGTTCTACAACAGATGTAGCCAATCTGAGAATTAACTATGTAAGCCCACACTGACCGAAAGCATTGAAGCTAAAAATGCACATAGCCTACCTACTGACCCTCTGGAACCTCCAGTCCAGCAGTGCACTACAGAGAAGTTAATGCTTTCCTTTGTGATCGTATGGCTGACTAGAAGCTGCAACTTACAACTGCCCATCGAGCTCAAGAGAGTACTAGGCTAAAAATTGCTAGCTTGAGAAAGGATCGTAATTCAAAGTACAGTTGCTACTGGACCATGTCAGGACCTGCACTGTTTACTGAGCCAGCCATCAAGGAGCTCCAGCACACCATGGTGAGTGAAGACTGTTTCAAAGGGAGGAAGCAGGAAAGCTCTGAGTTGTTAAAACTTGCATTTTTCCTTTGAACAGACCCGCCAGCCACGAGCTCTAAGAAGCACATCATCATCAGTGTTCAGGGTAGAACAGTGTATTCTTAGTATCCAGAAAGGCACAGCATACACAGTTCAAACGGCACATTTGTGATTGCCATCAGAGCTTTGGCAAGGTTTACATAACATCTGTTAAGCAAGTTATGCATTAGGACATACATACATGCAGTATCTAAAGTCCACTTATCATATGTCAGAGTTGGTTTTACCAAATTGTGGCAAATTTAATGTCTGGATAATATTAATATGGCTTAGAAAGTTGACATGAAAAGAACTGCTTTTTAAAGAAACCTTTGGCTGGGGGTGTATCTCCATTGGCAGAACGTTTGCCTAACATGCACAAAGCCCTGGGTTCCATCCCAAGCATCACATAAACTGATCATGTAACACATCCATCCAAGCATTACTAACCTGTAAATATCAATGTGAAA
Source organism: Rhynchomys soricoides (assembly GCA_019843965.1). Taxonomy (NCBI): domain Eukaryota; kingdom Metazoa; phylum Chordata; class Mammalia; order Rodentia; family Muridae; genus Rhynchomys; species Rhynchomys soricoides. Next base: position 3,097,624 of record JADRCH010000229.1, on the reverse strand, counting down.
TCATACTCTTTGAGACCTCTTAATGCTAGGAATTAGAAATAGTGAGAACTGCCTTAAATAGGCTGTGTTTATGAAGACACGAGAATCAGAAGTTCAAGGTCATCCTCGGCCACAGTGTATGTTTGAAACCAGAATGGAATACGTGAGGCCCTGTCTCAGAAAAGAAAAAAAAAAAATCCTAGCTGAGTATGGAACATCTAGGCAGGAGAACCAAGACCATGCTCGATTACATGGCAAATTTTAATTTGAAGTCAGCCTGGACTACTTAAGACGCTGTTTTTAAAATAAAAAAATAACCCCAAAAAAGGCATAGAAAGAAGTCTTTGGTGGTTTAGGAAAATGTTACATGAGTCATACTTCAGCATTAAGGGGAAGAAATGTTAAAAAAGTTTCTTAAAAGATTTATTTTAAAATTATCAAACCTATGAAGATGTCTTAGTCACCTAAATGAATCTCAGAGGTCTGAAAGCATGATTTGTAAATTAACAAGTCTCTCTGTTAATGTGATTTTTAATAGCTTTTGAGCGCTAGTTTAAAAAATGGGGGAAAAATCAGTCAAAAATTATACCTAATCTTACAGCCAAAAGGTAAGAAAAGAATTAGACAACCAAGAATTAAAGACACTTAAAAGGGTTGGTAAAGTATTTTTCACATTGAACTACCCATCACTGTCCCTGTGGGCTACATAATGTCCTTAGGTCCTGCTGCAGGTGGTCAGAAGCACTTGTAGATCAGGCAGGAAGAGTTCAGATCACCCTCTGTTGGGAGGGGTAGGCCCTTCATTTACACCAAGTTGAACTCCCTTAGGTTTAGCTGTAGGATTGTGTCTTTGACAGCAGCAAACACAAAGCGGATATTCTCGGTGTCTGTAGCACATGTGAAGTGAGAATAGATGACTTTCTCTTTGTCAGGATTCTGGTCTTGATACAGCTTCAGGATAAAGTCCCTGGCAGCTTTGACATCTTGCTTTGGTCCTGGACATGAGAAAAATAAGATACAGACTCAACTATCATGTCCTCTCTCAGTCCATTTTTAATTTTTTGTTCTTATCTGGGATCTTTCTTTGACCAATCTTACCTTAATTATCTAAGGAAAGTTTACCTGGAGTAATTAACATTTCATTATGAATCCATACAATAATATTTTAAAAATACGTCCCAGTGTGTGTGTGTGTACACATGCATGTGACCAGAGAACGATCTCACTCTCACGTTACTCTCAGGAACGCCATGCATCTCTATTGACAAGGGTCTTTCATTGGCCTACAGCTCACCAACTAGGCTCATCTAGATGAGCAGCAAATCTTAGGGATCTGCTATCTCCCCTGTCCTGGCTCTGCGATTACAAGTCCTCACAATTGTGCCGTGCTTTTTTAAGTGGCTTCTGGTATTTTTATCAAGTCATTCTCTAGCCCAATATTTGGTCCTTTTAAAGTGTCTACTGGTATATCTAATAATTATACTGTAAAGTGGTTTGTCTAAAAATAGTGGCCTAATGGCCTAGTTTTGTGCACACAGGCAGCTGTGGGCTGAGGGCTAGGGGGTGTGGTGCAAAATCTGGTGTTACTAGGTTGATTTTAAAGCTTGACAGCCCTAAACTAAGGTACCATTAAATACCAGAGTATTTAGTCAAAGGAAAAGGGGGGTACACTGAAACACTAATACAAATACCAATGTCAAGAGTGTACTATCTGAGACCTCTTGTTCCAGGAGTGATTAGCAAGTGAGAACTGTCCTGCCTTGAGCAAGCTGCATACATGGAGGACTTCAACATACACCCTGTGTCTAAGATGATGCCACCCTGTAACCCCACAAAGCAACAGGTCTGCTGACTAAAGCTGACTAAAGAGCCAACTCCGCTCTGAAGAGTTGTCAGGGCAACAGAAAGGGCCTGGCCCACAAGTGGAAGACTGTTGTACAGGTCAGAAGGTTTTTTCCTAGGTGAGGTGCCGGACCTGCAAGAGGAGTCAGCCAAGTGAGTTGGCATGTGCAATCAGGCCCTTGCAGTAGCAGATGTTAAGGCGAAACCATGAACAGGGCAATGAGAACTAATTTGAATTGGCAAGTGAGAGCCCATCAGGGAGGCCCCAGAAAGACATGCTGAAGACATGCTGGAGACGTCCAAAGGTTGGTGTGAAAGCACCATTTCCCAAATGAATAACTTACCTGTGTACTCTGGGAAATAGCTAATTAGATGGGAGTACATGATTTTCTCTTCCAAAAGATCCTTCTTATTTAAGAACAGAATCACAGAGGAGTTCAGAAACCAGGGGTAGGTGATGATGGTTTTAAACAGGGCTTTGCTCTCCTCCATACGGTTCTAGTGAGAAACAAGGAAGTTAGGGTAAGCCAGGAAGAAATGCAAGGCTTGGAAACCATGCTAAGTGGCTGGGTGTATCCATCAGTCAGTCCTCTCTCCCCTTAGGATCACTGCACTTGCGATGGAAAGCATGTGGTCCCACCAAACCAGCTTCCATTTCCCTCCTCTACCTAGTTTACTTTCCTGGTCAGACTCTTTGGAGCACTCTATACTCTTGCCCTAAACAAGCTTTTTATGTAACTTTGAGCAGGAAGTTTACTTGGTTTGACAAGGTGTTCGTGTTCCTTAATTGTGCTGTGAGAACCAGGTTCAGTGGATGTGTGCTTCTGAACAATGCCTCTGGTATATTGTAACACAGGAGAAAGGAAAGCTCTTCCAAGAGGACCACAACCTTGAGCCCTCAGGCATGCTAGACTCTGATCAGAAGGGAACTAACACAGCAGAGCACCTTAGCCGTGCTAAGAGTGTCATCCCAATTTAGTGGATGAACTTAGTATTCCAAAAATTTTTAACTTTCCCAAACCCATAGAGAAGTGAGTGTGGTGACAATTATGCTTACAGACAGTGATTTTAAATAACACCCTTCAAAGAAAATACTAAAAACTCTCAAATTTGAGGAGGCAGGTAGCTCAGAAACAAATTGTATCACCTGACAACTGTTGACAGCATTTTCTCTGAAGTATTTCTAAGAGGAAAAAGGGCACGAACTTTAGGAAGCATATAACATATGGTTTAGCAGCCATAACATCAAAGCTCAAGGAATGCTCCTAAGGGCCAAGCCATGAATCTACTTCCCTGCAAGCCAGACAGGTCCAGAAAGTATTAGCAGAGAAATAACTCATCCACTTTTGAAGTATAGTATCTTAACCGGGGGGATCTGTACAGCACAATGAATGGATCCAACGTGTACCTACAACTGGAAGGAACGGGCTGAAATAACAGCATCTACATTCTCTCCAAACACCTGTGGTTTTTAGGAGGAGAGAATATATTTAAACTTTGAGTATTGGACTTACCTCTTGGTCCCTTAAGCACTCAATCCTTTGACTCTTCTGATAAATACCACAAGTAACTCCTGTAAGAATTCCTAACTTTTTATGACTATGTATCTCTTTTTTTGAAATTCCATTTGGGAGAGCTAGGCAGTAGCCATTGTTACTCCGATGGCATAAGTAAATAAGTTAATTAATATAGTAGGCACTCATCAGAGAAAAGCCTTCACTGAAGATAAGGTTTGTCATGGGTCACTGCCTGATCCTGGCCATGTATGATTTACATTCACATCCTTGAAACAAGAAAGCTTGCATTAAGTTCAAAGAGAAAGGCCATTGGGGGGACATTTATAATCCTTGGAAAATAACCTCACAAAGTGACTGACAGTCCTGGTCACTTTCTGTCAGAGCTTCTAACAGAACTAGACCCTGCAGCTTTGCAGGAGGCACAGTATGTGCTTGGGCTGTATCAGCCCTGAATTTCCTGTGTGAGACCCTTGCAGTATAGTAAGGCCAAATGCAATCTCAGATAGCTCCTGACCTGCTCCATTCTCTGGGCAGCTCTGCCCTGACAACTCAGCTAAGAACCTAGTTTGGGAGTACCATTCTCTGGAGGCTAAGGAGTCTGCTCATGGCATCTATTAGAAACAGTATTGCTTGGGCTAGGGGTGCCTAGCATAATGAAGCTCTGGGTTCAATCCATACAGTGGTACACAGGTATTATCCCAGCACTTGGAAGGTAGTAGTATACGGCTGGAGAATCAGAGGTCGGAGGTTACACTTTGCTTCATAATCACTCTGAGGCCAGCTTAGAAGACATGAGACCCTGTCTTAAAAGGGGTAGGGTTCAGAGAGAATTGTTAGACAATGTTGTATGTATTAGGGTCTTTGAAGGGAATTGGAAATGAAACTGCCCCCTCCATTGGAATCCAGTAAATATATAGTACCAAGTCCAAAAGACAGTTTGTTTGTTTTTTTCCAGAATGCCACTAGCAGTAAGAATCTGGGCTTTGTGTGTCCAGCTTGGATTTTTACTCAGTTTATTAGTGCTAACTTGGTAAGCTGAGCTCCCTTGACGGAGTCCCAGCACTCTCTGCTTTTTCCTGGTTTCTACCCTTTGTGATACATTACATTTACTTGGGGGAATGTTGAGAACAATCTTTGTCATCAGGCCACAGCCACTGTCAATCATCCAAACCAGAGTCTCTGCTATTTGACCTAGTCACTGTTTTCCCCAAGGTTCCTTAGGAAATTCTAGTGGGCAACTACACTGGATCCAGTGTTCTGGTCCACAACTCTTGGTATGCAAACTGTCTAAATTAGTCACAAAATGATTAAGTCTTCTTAATCATTGTTTCTTTGTTTGGGCTTTGTGTTGTTTGTTTCTTGTTGGTTTGGTTTGGGTTTCTTGAGATAGGGTCTCACTCTGTAGTCTCTGCTGGCCTGGAACTCACAGAGATCTGCCTGTTTCTGCCTCCCAAGTGCTGGGATTAAAAGGTGTGTGCCAACAAACCTGACTGTGAAATCTAATGATATCTATCTCAGAATGTATTTTGTTGTTAAATGACAGGTGACCGTATTTAAATTACATGGGACATTAGCACTAGGTCTGCAGTGAGCCTGTAGGTTACATTGATAACAGACACCTTAGTCCTGGTGGAGAAGGAGGTTTTATTTCCACCGCTAGCTAGCTTCTTGAAACATTAAAGAAATAAGATTGTCTTCCACAGTTCACGCCCCCCAGCTGCATTCCCAACCCCAACATACCTCATTGTCACACTCAGCCAGAACCTGGTCATATTCACTCAGAGCAACCAAGAAAATGATGGAGGTGACACTCTCAAAGCAGTGAATCCATTTCCGTCGTTCAGATCGCTGGCCACCAACATCCACCATCCTGCTCAACAGAGGTGGCTGGTCAAAGGTGGGAACTCCAGGGAAAGGATACAAGACATTGCAGCATCGAGTTAGTGTCCTTTGGGGTCCTCGGTGATTTTTTAGAGGGATGGAGGCTCTTAAGGTTAGTGTGGTAGAACAGTGCAGCATAGGCAATGAAGAACATTGGTGGTTTCCAAGCAAAGGAGATGCTTGGAGATACTGGATAAGAATCTGCTGCAGTAGCCCAGGCACAAAACACCAACATCTACTTGGGCTTAAGTCCAGCCACCCACATACATTCATAGGACACAAAGGGGACAAAGGCAAGCCATCATCCTGGTACCTCTGCTTTCTTCAGGTCCTATATTTAAATTTAAATGTATTTGTATTGTGTGTGTGTGTGACACGCACATGAGTGCAGATGCTCTGGAGGCCAAAAGAGGTTATTGGGTTTCTTGAAGCTAGAGTTAACAGGTAGCTGTGAGCCACTTAATGTGGGTGCTAGGAACCTAATTCTCTTAGCCACTGAGCTACCTCTCTGGCTCCCCCTCCACCCTGGTCTTGCTTTCACAGTTCATCTCAGTTATCCACAGATCCTTTCTCTGTTTTCTGAATCCCACCCCTTCTTTCCATCAGTGTGTGCTCTCTGCTCAGTATGAAAATCTAAAGACATTACCTGTGTCAGGGAGGTATTTCAGGGACTCAGCACAGGAATTGCTTACATAAAGCCCTAAGCACTATTATGAGTCCAGTGGTACCCTGTCTAAAGAAATAGCTGCCATGTCACTGAGGCCTGCTGCTGCTGCACAAGATGCAAGCTCACTATTACCAGGTCTGTGGATACTTTAGAGACAAATAGGTTTTACATATAGGTAAAACATCTGTTCTTAAGTTTTAGTTCAAATATTTTTTTCTAACACCATGGCAGACTATATGGGTCAATTACTTCCAGGTCACACCCACCACCCCTACACTTCACCTTGTCCACACACCAGTTTCTGAAGACCCCAAACCTGTTAGACAGTCCACAGGCTCATTTCGGCTCCAATGACTACTGTCTGGAAAGGTGCCTTTGAGCCAGGTTTTAGGGGTGCAGACATGCCTGCAATGCTATGCATGCTGCTTGCCTCATGTTGCAGAGGGGGATAGAGCTAGGAGAGAAAGCAGGAATATCAAGAGACTCCACCATGAAGACATTCTGCAAAGGCTTCAACTTCAAGCATCAGAATTCTTCATCCAGAAAGATTGCATAGAGGATGTGCTGCAAGGTGTCACCACAGGTAACATTAAACCCAGTCCTGACACTCTGGAAAGGCAACACCTGTTCACCAAAGCCTTAGCAGACTCTTATTCTGAAGTGTTTGGGAGGTTGCAAGCAGCCTTTGAAGTTGAAAAGGTTTAAATCCATGAGGCAGCTCAGGAGAGAACAACCATGAAATTAGACATCTATAACAAAGATGCAGAGTGTTTTTACACCATCCCTCCATTTGACAACACTGCAGGAGCTCTAAAACAGAATTGTGGTAATATCAGCTTTCATCTAGGGAGGCTAGAGATAAAAGGGGGATACTAGATATACAAGAGGTTATATACATGGGTTAGAGAGGTGTCCCCTGGTTAAGAGCTCTTACTGCAGTTGCAAGGGGCCTGAATTCAGTCCCACATGGCTCACTACCTCCTGTAACTCCAGTCTCAGGGGTCAGATGCCCTCCTTGTCTCCAAGGGCTCCTGTATGCATGTGCTGCACATACGTAGACACTGAGGAACACACACACACACACACACACAAAATAATTCTTTAAAGTGCTTTGAAATTTCAGTGCTTTTTAAATGCCCTGTATTTTTAATTTGTTTATTTTTCCTGTACAAAGTTCAGGAATGATCTGTTAATCCTGAATGGTGTGTGTGTGTGTGTGTGTGTGTGTGTGTGTGTGTGTGTGTGTGTTATAAGTAATCCATATATTATAAACTTTTAATACACACTTTTATATTAATTTTTCTTTAAGGATAAATCTCAGACAAGGTAACTAGGGAAAGAAAAATTCTATTCAATATTAGGGAAAAGGTATCGGTAGATTTTATGGTCACAAGAATGCATATCTATGTGACCACACATCAGAAGGCTTCTTACCCATAAGAAGAGCCCAGGAGTTCCTCTGTTGTGGAGCATGATACCCCATAAGGCTATCCCAACCTAAGAGGGGCTTAAGAACCGAACATCTAATACTCACCTCGGGACTTGCCCCCCTGAACAGACAAATCCTTAAAGGACGCTGTCTTGGAGATGGACTTACCGGAAGATGATGTTTTCCAGGTCAAATGGATATTCTATGATGCCAGTGGTGGGCACTCGAACACGAAGCACATCTTGTTGCGTTGGCACGAAAGAGGGCATGGCAATTCGGTCAATGTCCGTCAGGTAACTACAACATTAAAGAGTCAAAATGATGAGGCTCCATTTTGAGAAGGAAAAAACCCTTCCTTGCTCAAGGGAAGGCCTCTCTGACCACAGGGTCCCCACAAGAAATAGAGGCCAGCAGTGACATTCAGATGTTACTATGCCCGGCCTCTCTATTCTCCCAAGATAGTTTTGAAGAGACCAGGACTCAGAAGCACATCTGTGAGCCTTCTGAGAATACAGGCTCACAGTTTTCAGAGCATCATCTATGTGGCCATGAGAAAAGCAGCAGCCTAGAGGCCGAGGAGGTGGAAAAATGGTACTGACCCCTCACCCAAAGGACCTACCCACTTGACTTCATCCAAGAACATTAAATAATATAGACCCTGTTCTCTGTAGGCTTTGATCAGTGAACTAAGAGCAGCTTATATGAAAATTCACAGATGACCAACAGGTCATGGAAAAATTCCCTCAAAGCAAAATAATTCTGTCCTGTTACGCACATTGGAAATGAGACATCTAAAGCCCTCCAAAATTGTCCCATGTTATTTGGAACTATATATTAAAGTTCTGACTTTAAAATATATCTATTTTTTTCTAAAATGAAATGAAGGAATGCCTTCAAAAAAAGAAAACTTCAGGCAGGCTGTGTAGCTCGGTGTCAGAGTGCTTGCCTAGCATGCACACAGTCCGGGGTAATCCCCAGCGCCTCCTACAACAGATGTGGTGGCACATGTCTGCAATCCCAACATTCAGGAGGAAAGGTAGGAGAATCAGAAGTTCAGGGTTGTACAGGGAAAGTTCAAGGCCAGCCTAGGCTAGAGTCTGTCTTCAAAGTTTGCTTAATTTAAGTCCTTACAAAAGACCTCACTAGCAATGGAGTTGGTTCTGCTGCTTTCTGTAGCACAACCTAGATGTCCATCTGAGATTTAAAATGCTAGGCCGCTCCCAAGCTTATTATCTCACTTTATGGCAATCTTCTCCCTTTATCCAGTGCTTCACTCCACGGTTTCAAATACCCACGGCCATTTATGACTCAAAAGTAAGAAATGTGAAAAAAAAAATGCCAGAAATAAATGATCCATCCTTAAAATTTATTTTTGTGTTCTGCAAAGCTACGAACAAGAATTCATAAGTTTTCAGTCTAGTGCCAGGATAAAATCAGTGGCCGTTCTGAGATGTGAAACACACTTTTTCTAGTGCACCCACACTGTGCACTGCCCACCTGCTAGATACTCCTTAGCTGTGGCAGCTCTCACACACTGCCAGTAATGAGTAGCTCTAATTTTGCTTAATGTGCCCCGGGGAATTACCTTAGTTTTAGCCTGTATAAGTTTCTTCCTGTACCTCATTTATAAGTTTATTTTATCATGCTTATGTATGTATAGAAAAAATACAGAATGTAATATCATTTGTGATTTGAGGCATCTGCTAGGGACTCTGGAAAGTGGTCCAAAAGTAGGTAAATGGAAGATAAGGGAGACACACTACAGTCAGTGATTGATTGATTGAATCAGCAGACTGCAGTGTCTGAGATTAGAGGGCATTGATTGGTTGTCACATAGCCCTTAGCATATTATCTGGTACACTCATTTGCACAGTATAAATGACATCTAAATACACAGACATTACTAGCAGATGACTGAGAACCAATGACCTGGACCAAGAAAATGCACAAGTAACTTATGTCATAGACTTGGGATGGGAGTGGGGGGTTGTTTTGTTTTGTTTTGCTTTCTTGCCTTTTGCTTTTTTGAGACAGGATCTAGCCCAGGTTGCCTGCTGACCTGAAACTCACCTAGCTGAGAATGTCTGAGAACATTTGGCCTCCCTGTTCTTACTTCCCCAGAGCTGGTCTCTAGGCATGTGCCACAACATCCACAGACTCTCAAGGCTGGCAACTATCTTTATTAAATGCTATTGTCTTCTGTATAACTCTGTTTACTTCCCCAGCCACCCCTGACATGCCTGTCAGTGGACTTGCTTCTGTTTTCAAGATTTATGCTGAGTTAATCTTACAGCAGTTCTAGTGAGCTTTTGCCAAATGGGTGTAAATCCACAGGAGGACCCACTAGCTTTGACATTTGGTCCCTGGACAATGTGCCGGTCTCCTTGGGAGGCTTTCTTCCTCCCCTCTCTACTGCCAGTCTAGCCTCTTACTGGTTTCTTTCCTTTTCCTGACATTGTGCTTTTCTGCTGATGTAATTAGATCAACTGTGCCAATCTGGATTGAACTGAACACTGCCTGGGACAAATGTCTAGGGAACGTCAATAAAGGCCACAGGAAGTAATGATGCCTTCCCTGACAGCTGCTTTGTCCAGTACAAGCTAGTTCAGAAAGAGGTCAACACTTAAAAGGAATTGACTGGGTTTGAGGAGTTTCATGGTCCTGGGGAGAGGAACCAAGCAACCAAGCTGCAGAAGCATGAACAAGCAGCAACCCCAAGAAGACATAAACTATGTGCCCAGTCACCTGCTGGGTCAAACACAGTCCTAGGAGAGTCTTAAGAAAGAAAAATGTTGTGATATCTCTAAGACAGTGTTTCAATAAAATTTCGTGAGCTGATGGTTTAAATCTAGAGCTTTATGGATCCAAAATACATCAGCGGTTGACTGTCTAAGAGGGTCAAATAAGCCAGCTGAGAGTTGTGTGCTGGCCTTGCAGATGCCGATGTCTATCACTAGAGGGCACCACAAGATCAGTGACTGATTGAAGCAAAGCCTGAGCCTGCCTGTGGTTTCCAGAGGGATAGAGAGAGGAAGAAAGTGAGAACCACAGGCCAGTATATTTTGTTTAAATCATAACCTCGGCTCCAAAACTTAGATCAGTTCCACCAAAGGAATCACCAGTTTAATTGTGTGAGAGAAAGTGAGTGCTGACCGCAAAGGATATCTGGGAATCTACAGAGAATTAGGGGAGAAGAGGCTGAGTCATGCCAGGAAGTCAGGGAAACACAGCTGCCTCTTCACCAGCTTTGGCCTAACAGCAGCTGTGGCAGGAGTGAGCACTCACTATTTGGCAGAGTCTGACAGCTGATACTCCCTTCTCCTGTCATAACACTCCTGGATTCCCGGATCCAGCCACAGCTGCTTTATGGCTGCCACCTGGTCTCTGGAGAGTGCTGAGACTTTGTCTGCTTCCACTTCTCTGATGATCTGGGCATTTTCCTATTCAATGGAAAGAAAATACCGAGTTAAGCAAAGGAAAGGACAACAGATCAGGGGATGCTCTGGCCATGGCTCCTGGGGTGGAGGGCTCTGACAGGTGCTGGGCTGTGCACAGCCAAGCCCTCAGAAACCAGAAGACTGGTTGATTTGATTGCTCAATCTAGAGAAGTGAGCCACAGACCACACCAGACCTGCATCTCCAGTCCCGCAATAGCAGAGGCAGCTGCTGAGACCTGGCACCCAGGTGTGAACAGACACCCATGCCATGTAGCCACCTTCACCTCTACATGCTTTCTGCTCATTCCAACATCCATGTAGCCAGCAATGGACACAAACTGTTGTATCAGCTGCAAACCAGGATTGTTTGGTAGAAGTGGACCGGCCCCAGGTGTAAGAACAGGGACACACTATCTCTGTAAACAGAAAAATCAGTGCCAACTCTCACCCTGCCCTTTTTCTCCCTCTTAAGTTTCTTTTTATTTTTTTAATTGGATATTTTATTTACATTTCAAATGTTGTCCCCTTTCCTGGTTCTCCCCCCTCCCCTTGTTTCTATGAGGGTATTCCCCCACCCACCCATTCCCTCCTCCCTGCCCTAGATTCCCCTACACCGGGGCATCTATCAAGCCTTTATAGGACCAAGGACCTCTCCTCCCATTGATGCCTGGCAAGGCATTAATTAAGTTTATTTACTTTTTCTTTGTTTGAAGTAGATTTTACTTTGTAGAGCAGCATTAGGTTCAGCAGAAAGTCTCAGCTCAACAGAAAGTTCCCATATGCCAAAAATATAGTGCCGGGAGTCAGCCCACAGTTCCTTCCCACCGAGGAATGGCTCCGAGGTCACTTGCTCTGCCCAACAACCACTAGACTGTGTCCATTGCAGTTGTTGCTCTATTAGCACACTAAGGACTAGAGGCAGGAGCTCTGACAGCATCTGCCCAATGAATATTTCTCACTTGCAAACCTAGCTCATATCCATCACACTTGAACCTCTGCATGTGATCCCTTCCACTGTCCTTAGCCAGAGAGCATGATCAAGGATCCTGGATAGCCTTGCGTGGAGCATAGGCACTGTTCTGGCCTTCTGGCTTCCCGTTGCCACTCTTGTTTCCTCCTGCCCTATGGCTGCCTCTACCCTCTACATCTGAAGTAGCCATGTTTCTCTGTCTTCAAACAAGTCTTGAAACTCCACAAAAGAAGAGTAAAAATCTTACTTGTCCTTTTATCCAAGAGCCCGGCACAGTTTCTGCAAGCAGTTGGTGCTTTCGTTTGATCTGTAAGCTCAATAAATACATGTGATACATGTATCTATGTAGCAGGTCAGAAATCCACAGCCATAAAATATAAATAGTGCAGGGCAGATGCCTGTGCAGAGGGTTCAGAGCCCACAGAGGAATTTGAGGACTCACTGTGGTGGCTCTCAGTTACCTCACTAACTCTGTCCCTTCTTGCATGACATGCATCATAGGATGCTTTTCTAAATTTAACAGAGAAATGCAGCTTTGCTGTTGAGAATTAGAACCAAAAAGTTGACAGAGAACTGGGTGGGTAACGGCCATGCTGCTGGGGGGAGGTGTGGGGGGTGGGCGCATGGATTTGTGTTCAGGAAGCAGATGAATAAAGTGGGCCTTACTAGTCTTAGGAGTCTCAGGGGAAAATGGTCAAACTCGAAGACAGAGTGTTTGGGAGCAAGCCAGCAGTTGCAGAAACATCACAAATGACCTGGCTCTCCAAGACCGTGGCTCTCCAAGACCGTTTAAGCACAAACATGGATGAATGTGGCAGAATGGAATCTGTTACTTTGTGCAATTACAATATCTAATAAGAAAGGGAAACACAGTACTCAACAAGAACTTTAGACCTTTCCTGTTTCTCAAAAATCAACATTTTCATGGCTTGGAGAGGGAACACAGAAGACAGATGTGTGTCACACGTAAGTTCCCAGGCCACCTGAGTAAGGGCCACAGATGAAGTGATGTCTTCACACAGGACCCTGTGGCTGATGCTGAGAGTCCCTGTCAAGCACAGTGGGCTTCTAGCTTCGACCCAGCAGGCTGCCTAACCTGTTATTCTGTCAATTGTCCAGCACAGCAGCCATCTCTGCAGGGCTTTTCATTAGGTAACTATGTGGTTGTGTTTTCCATTTGTTTATGTACTTTAATTGGCAAATTGATTCTACATAGTTATGGTATATATACCACATGTTCTCTTGACATATGTAAATAATGTATATGGCTAAGCCAAGCTATGTAAGATCTCTCACTCCCTCCCTCCCTTCCTGTGTGCATGTATGATCTTTGCATGGTGAGGAACACTAAAGAGCTACTCTCTTGGCAATGTTCAAGGAAATAATATACCATCACTAACAATCAACAGGAGGGATGGGAGGTCTCTTGAACAAATTTCTCTTCTCCAGATGAATATCCATTGATACGTTGTCAATAATAAAACCTTAGCTAGATACTATTTTAAAAGTCTACTGACATTCAATAGCCATAAATGCAGTAAGCTTTGTTTTAAAAGTAGTGGTAATATGTATATCGAATATATATATCAAAGTTCCCTGCAACATAGGATTGTCAATGCTTGTACAGTCTCTGATCCATGTTTTCACAACTCTGTCCATGTGCAGAGTTCACTGCATACTCTACTAAAGCTTGTAAGTGAGGCATTGAGCCTCTGCAGCCATCGGCTTCTGAAGTCTTGCAAGCATTGCTACCAAGGAAATACCAGTCTGCTGGGCCGGAAGTGCTCTCCCTATAATTCACATGCACGCATGTGCAGCTATAGTGAATGGTGAAACTACCATCTTAGGCATCAGTTGGGATGACCTGAGTGTCTAATTCATCTTAGCAATGACAGCCAATCTCACTGCTCTATCTGTGAGTGGTCCTCCATCTGAACCTGAGCTGGCTTCTGGGACTGTATATACAGCCCTCCTCTTGGATATTTTAATACTGAGGTATCTTTGGGTGGGAAATAGACCAAACTCTTATACAGATTTTAAGAGATCAAAGAAAAGGAGCAACTAGAGTTAAAGATGGATGGAGGGATAGGTTCGTATTTGTACCAGAGGATGCCTGAGGGAAGGAAGAAGGGTGCTGTTCCCACAACCCCTCACACCTTTGCCACCATGAACCTGACTGTGCTGGCCATTACTGAAAGCATTTCCCAAGGGTAGGGGCAGAGATTCTCTTGGCTACACCATGTTTCACAAAACATTCCTTCTCCTAAGATGTTTGAAGTTGTCCGAACCTTCAAGTTCTAGGAGAAACACATTCAAGGTATGATTTATCAGAGAACATCTGGAAGATGCACTCCAATCCTTAAGTTTGTAGTTAACTCCCAGTGTTCTCCAGGATTCCTTTCCAGGATCCCCCATGGATACTAAATCCCAAGGATGACCAAGACTTTCTCTAAGATATCAGAGCATCTTTGCAGGACCTGCTCACACCCACTAAACCACCAATGTAAATGCTTTGATAAGTTCTTATATACTCTTACTTAGGCACTTGTGTACAAGCTGAGGCTCATAGGAAACATGCAACACAGGACAGCTATGACTACAGCCTAACACAAAATCACAAAGTTAAAACAAGATGGTGGGGTTTTTGTTATTGTTGTTGCTGTTGTTTTTTGTTTTGTTTTGTAACCTGATTGCCCAACTCCCACACATGGTTTTTGTAGATGATGTCATGCCACAATGTCAAAAGGCTGGGCACTCCTAGAAGGGAATGATGGTAAGAGAAACAGTCATTTAGTGGCACATGCCTTTAATCCCAGCACTTGGGAGGCAGAGACAGGTGGATTTCTGAGTTCAAGGCCAGCTTGGTCTACAGAGTGATTTCTAGGACAGCCAGGGCTACACAGAGAAACCCTATCTCGAAAAAATTAAATGGAGAGAAGGAGAAGAAAAATGCCTACATGTTCAGAACAGGCCCTGAGTTTTATTTCTTAAGTATTTTTAAACCTAAGGCAGCTTGAATCATAACAGTGGAACCCACCAGGAGGGAGGGTTCACTATGTGACTGAAGAAAACTGCCCTTCCTGTAATCGCTTCTCTGGGGTTACTTGGGTTGCAGATGCCCAGAGGCCCTGTGATGTACCCCATGGACAGGTCTCTGCCACCAACTTGCTTCTCCTCTGGCTTTGAAGAGTGGCCTTAGTTTTCAGCTTTGTTTGTTTTACAGGAGACAGTTCAGCCCAACAAACATGAGATCTGCTCTTTTTCTTCTTTTTCAGTTTCTGTTCTTTATCCAGATCTGTACCCTTGTACCCACAGTATGCTGACATTTGTTTTACTCCCACCCTTCCCAGTCCAGTGGAAGTCCTTGTGGGGTGGGGGTGGAGAAGCTTCATTGCACATTGTTATTCAGGGATCCAGGCTCACACCAGCAGGTGTCTTTACCAACATCCTGAGCCCTGGAATTCTCCACACCTGCAGTAGGGAACAGCAGGCAGAAGTTCTGTGAGCCAGGTCTGGATACAGAAGGCATCAGTTCTGGAAACAGTTCAGTAGGCCAGGATTGGTCAGAAGTGTCCACTGAGTATAGAGGAGGCAGGGAAAGCTGGCTGCCTGTACTCAGATGAAAAAAAATTGGTTGAAGGCAGAGTGTTGTCTATGTTATATACAGACGCACAAAACCTCTTTGCCAAGGTGACTTCTGACATATGAATGATTCCAGTAAAGTCAGTCAAACTGCAGCTGGTGGACCAAATCCAGCCCCTGACTCAGTTTGTGAATGACATTCTTCTGGAACATAGCCTTGGCTGTCCCACTGCCTCCTTTCACACTGACCATACCTCACCCTACCAAAACATAGCATGGTCTTTTAAAAGACCACAACATTTTTTCCCCTTAATGGCGTCCTTAAATCACGTCATGGTGACATGAACTGGTTACCCAGAGGTTTGATATCACACTGCGTGTTTTTTATAAAGTACTTATGATGTGTCAATCCGCTCAGGATCAATGATCAGCTGTTCCTATAGAACATAAAATCTCAGACATCACACTGGCCTCAGCAGAGGTGGACATCTCTACCCCAATTTTATGTGGAGCACTGTACATTCACTGTTGCCAGTGACCTGCCTCGAAAGAGGACTGTCACACAACTCTAAGTCCTTCCCAACTCCCTAAAGCAGGTTTCAAGCACAAATAAGGAGGTGGGGAAGACCTCTGTTGAGCAAGTGCTGCTAGGCAGAGCCACCCAAGGCTGCACTGCAACGGCAGCATTGAGCAGTACTAGTCTTTGATGGCACCAAGCCAGAGCCTGTGTCGGGACTTCTCTGCTTCAAGTCCACCTTAGGGCCAGCACAATTGCAGAATTCCTGTGGATATTTTTTAGGACTTTTGAACATTTTCCTCCTCCTGGCCAAGTGGCAGAGAACTCGTGGGCAGTGATGCAAACCGACTGGACCCTGGGCCTGGACAGGAAGTGGATTCCAGCAGTTCATGGCCCTCTGCTTCTGGCAGCATTGAGAGAATATGGCAATTCTGGTTCCAGCTGCTCCCTTCCTGTCTTCACCTGGGTCCACCTTACTGCTCCTGATGTACAAACTGGGCCGCACTGAGTAGAGTGTGTGGGTCTTTCATGTCTAAACATACTGCTTACAGGACCCAAGAAGTCTGGGAAAGCCTCCTTATTCCTGGATTTTATATTTGCGAATTTACCTACCTCCTCACCACAATTTATACATAGCCTCCACATCAAAACATGCCATTTCCATGGCCATCCTTGAGTACAGAGTCAGGGGGAGTGAGAATAAGCTTTCTTATTAGCTATCCTTATAGGCTGCCAGCAGAAGGTGTGGGCCAGATGAAAGGTACAGCTTCCCACCTCAAAACTCCAGATTAGAAGTAGGCCTTTGCACTTTAAATGATTTAATTAAGAAAACAAAAATCTCTCACAGGTATGCCCAGTCATTTGGGTTTTACTTCATTCCAGATGTAGTCAAGTTGACAACCAAGAATAACCAACACACATAATGACTTTTTACTGAGTATTCAAAAACAACTGTCAGGATTTCAAGGAGGATGAGCAAGCTGTGTTTAGTTAGAGATGCAAAGCATTGGTACCATAGAAGACTGTAGACCAAGATGAGCTTCAGCAAAGAGCCATGAAGGATGGGGCATGTCTGTTCCTGAGACCCAGGCTCAAGGTCCTCCCTAAAAATCATCAAGAACCCAGCATGCTATCTCTCCTCTCCTACATCTTATAAGTCTTCACAAGAACCAGGAAGATAGCCGTAGGCAGCCACAGAAGATCAGAGCATCTCAAACTGTCTCCCATGATGCACATGTTCGATGCCAACCTGCCACAAAGTAGCCCAGACACTCTTCTAATACAGAGAAATCAGGACGCCTGCTGGCTCATGTTATCACTGAGTACTCAGGATTATATTTCAAACTCATACAGGTTGTAGGTAGAATTCAGTTCTTCACAAATGGAGGACTATTGTTTTTAACAAAATCTCAATCATTCAATTTTACCAATAAAGAATCAGGAGCCAGATGCTAGGGTAAAAGCCTACTAGCTCAGAGAGGCAAAAACCAAAAAAACAAAAACAAAAAACCACACACAGTGCACCTTCCTCCACAACCAATGTCCCCAAACCAATGTGCACCTTCCTCCACAACCAATGCCTCCTCAAAAGCCCTTCAAACTCAATGCCCCTCCCTTCTACTTCCTGTATGTCTATCTCTCCCTCCTCTGGACTCCCTCTTACTCTCTCTGTTTTTTTCCTATGTTCACTTCCTGTCAACTGGTTGCTTGCTCCACCTCTTGATCTATAGTTGACTTTATGTAATTCTGTTTAAAATAAACAGAAAGCCCTTGAATTAAAGGTGTGTGCTAGGGCTAAGCCACATCACAACTAGAAACAGGTTTTTCAAGTAAATAACTCAATCTCCAGGTTCACAGTGTGATCAAATGTCCTGCAACAGACTAAGGTCGCTGTTTTCTTCTCAGCTATCATCAAAGGTTTCTTGAAGGTTTTAGAAGCTACTCTCTTACATCAAGGCCACTTACTTTTTGAATCCCAGAAAGACACTACACCAGAATGCTAGATCATTTTGCATGGCAATGGGGAGGAGACTTAACATGATCTATAACTTACACTGGTGACTTTATACCATTACTGACTACCTAGGGCCTGACAGGCAGAAGTACTAGGCCGTACCTCATATTCCTTTAGTGGGTACTTGGAGGTCTTCCATGTAAAAACAAACAATCCCTATAATTCCTATGGGAGCCCTTCTTTTATCTCGGAATTTCGTTCTTTATTTTGAAAGGGAATCCTCATCCCTGCTCTATGGCCCAATTCAGTCATGAGACAGATAAGCCATCATGGTCCTTCACAGACTAACGTGGAGCTATGAACCATGGAGGCCATGTTAGAATTCTGCCCAGCACATGAGTTTGTCACAGTTATAAGAAACTTTGCTGCCCATTCCTGTCTACTTGTCTTATATTAAACAGGGACACAGCACCTCCTAAAGGATGGAGGTCAGTTACAGTTGCTGTATGATGGCCCCAATATTAAAAAGATATATTGTCAGGATTAGAAACCAAGAGTGATTAGGCTTTCTTAAAGAAGTGATACATTTTGCCTATGATCCATAGAAATTATCTAAAGGAACTTGATTCTCTTTTCATTAGGGCTAGTACGGAGTCTCAGCAAATCATCTGACATTCATGAGGACTTGCATCTCAAAAGCCCTGTGTGTGTTCCATCCCCCTAAGCTTCATTCCTTTGTATTAGGTCACTTTTTTTTATTGTCTGCTTTCTAAAGGTAGATACTTTTATGGTTCCCATGTATTATAGAAGGAAATAAACTAAAAAGAAAATCATAAATCATACAAAATGAATAATTATTGTGTGATGTTCTAGAGCCTACCATGAGCATTGTCTCATTTGATCATTACAACTCTAAGGAAGTTAATAATTTAATATCCCTATATAAGTGAAGCTTAGTGAAGATAAGAAGTAGTGTTATGTCTGACCACAGAGCCCAGGCTGTTTACATACAAGGCTCATTTAGATATAATTACATTAAAGGGAGGAAGGAATGTGGAGGTGGATGGCTATAAAATCCTCCAGCCTGGAAAGAGATGGTTGTATGTGTGAGGACAATTGGTGTGTGGACCAGAGAGAGTCTTCTGCATGCTTTGTTCGGCAAACACTCTGTTCCATTCTAGTTCTCTGGAGAACAAAGGTCAATTTCCCTCTCAAAAAGGAGGGAAGGAGGTCCAGAGAGATGCCTCAGCAGTCAAGAGCATTACTGTTCTTGTAGAAGTCATGACTTCTGTCCTCAGCACCCACATCAGGCTACTTCCAATGAACGGCCTGTAGCTCCAGCTTCAGCTCCAGGGGTGATCCAGTGCTCTTTGCTGGTCTCTGTGGACACCCGCATTTCTATGCACGTACTTACAGATTCACAATTAAACTTAGAATCTCTTTTTTAAAGAAAGGAAGGGACATTCAGAGATAAAAGAAGGTCTATACATGAGTGTAAAAGAATTTGTAAGGGAGTATTTGAAACTAGCTGTTTTTATACAGAAGACTTTCCAATATCCACCATACAACCCAGGAGTGAAATATTTTCTTTAAAGGAGGCTGGAAAATTAAGGTTAACCACACACTGCCAGAGGGTATGTATGCCCTTGATGCCAACCCACAGTCTTTCACTCTTACTGCAAGAATATGAAAATGTAGTATTCTTGTTTTGTTTTGTTTTACTATGTGGTCCATGTTGTCTTCAAACTTGCGGTCTTCCAGCCTCTGCCTCCTGAACTCTGAGAAAATAGACTGAAGGCACGGTCAAGAAACAGTCCTCCAAATCAGTCTTACATTTTCATTAGTAGTTAATGTATATATCAATATCAACATGTTTGCAGAACAAAATAAACATCAGTGACTACCTGGGACCTTAAACAGCCCTGCCAGGCAAGAAAGCAGGACCAGAGGTCACGTTTCTATGACTCACATCTCCATCTAGTGGTATCTTCTGTAACTGCAAGTCTGTTGACAAACAGGACTCCAGTGCCTATAGTCTGTCTCAGCCAGACCCACATGGCTAGGTTTTACATTGAAGCCTCTCTAGGAGGTAATATTACCTAATGACCCAGACATTCTCATTCTTCAATAGAATGGGGGAAATAATGAGTTAGATCTTTAGTGGAAGGCATAATAAAGCTAACACAACAGTCACCCAGATTAAAGAGTCCCTGAGAGGACTGGCTTTTGCAAATCCTCTGAGGTGCTAGCAGGATCTAGACGAGATGGCCTGCCTGCTAGGCATGAAGCAATTGAGGTCAGGGATAGAGAAAAGCTGCCTGGCTGTAAGTCCTCAGGACTCTGTTGCTAACTTTTTGCTGCTATATGCAAAGCCACCCAAGGAGGCAGCCAGTTCCTTAGTACCCTAAGGCTTATGTGGCAATACTGTTCTTTTCACAGGATTTAACATTGTGTTCCTAACATTATGTTTCCTGTTGCTTGTCTTTCTGGGTAGGAGACTGGATAAGGGGGGAACAGGGATGGTGATCAGGTGTGGGGAGTGGGGTGAGAGAGAGGGAGAGGGACAGACTGAGAATGAAAATCAGTGAAGGGCATCTCTGGGACTAGCTGGAGACCTGGGATTGGGGGAGGCAGGGATGACACAGGGAGTCAATGGGGGTGACCCTAGCTGAGGTGTCTTTCATTTCAAAAACACAGTCACCTCTAGGCTGTAGATACTGCATCCCACTCGCTGCCCTTCAAACTCCCATCCCTGCCCAGGGACAGTTTCCCCGGGTGGGTTCATCCTCAACATCAAAGCTTGCATTTTTGAAACTAAGACATTGCAACACATCTCCAGAGAACGATCCAATAACAACTCCCGCCCCCGGCCCCCTTTATTTTTCTGGTGTTTCATTTTTTCCAGTCTTTTCAATAGTTTGAAAAACTCTTAAGCAGACAAGAAATATGTGGGTCACAGCTTGCTTTAATAATGTTTTGGAAATAGTTTTAATCCTGGATGCATGTTTGCTGGTTGTTTTCCTTTTGCAGTGAGAACCCACAGGCATTTCAGCCTAGGAGCAGAATGGAGGAAGAGGTCTTCCTAAGGACCCCTAGTCCTCTGCTCCATGCGGAACCACTCCAGCTCCCCAGCCCTGCAGTTTTCAAAGCCTGTGCCCTGCCCTCAGTCTAGACTGGATGTGAAAAGAGGTACCACCTCTAACAGCAGCCAGCTCTTCCTCTGCCAGCCATTGACCACTCCCTAGTAAAGCAAAGTCAAGTCACACGGAACAACTTTGAAGCGGCCAAAGAAGCTCCTAGGGAACTTCAGGTGCTCTGGTGAATGTGAGAGGAGTAGCTGCTGCTGCTGCTTCTGGTTAGACAGAGGGGCCAGGGGTGGGTTGACTACATCCCATGATGCCATGGTGTTTCCAGCACCAGTGGAAAGAGACCCCATTGCAACTCAACAAGGTTAGATCAGGGTCCGGATTTAATTAGCCAAGTAATCAAAGGCTCATCAGGACCCAGGGCCAAATAAAAGTGCAGGACACCCAGCAGAGTTTGAACTTCAGATACATAGTGGATACTTTTTAAGTATAAGTGTGCCTCCTTCATTTAATAAAAACCTGTAATGTGGAATGAGTTCACGTGACTGAGGTGAAGACACTGAAGATTTGATTGCTCTGGATTGGGAGTTATTTATCAACAACTGTGGGTTTTTTCCCCAAAGCCGAGCGCCATTGCTAAGGCCCCATAGTGAGGCAAGAAAACAGAAATCATGCTCATTTGTCCCTGACAACAGCTCCATGTACTTCCAGTGGCCTGGGAGGTCCACCAAAGCCCGTTTTTCACAGGCAAGAGAAAAGTCAACGTTGCCTCCTTCCCACTCCACACCCAGCCCACCTGCACTCTTGGAGCTTCATCAGCAACAATGAGAGCAGAAGTCCCTCCTAGTCAGCAGACTGAGGGTTGAAAATGTTTGGGTAATAAAAACCTTGCATGTGCACTGAACGGCGACACCACGACCCCTTCTGTGTCACTGTCCCCCAAGTGTCTCCATGCTTTTCAGCATTATATGACATTACATCTAATCTAGAAATGACTCAACAGACACAGGAGGAGGCCACACAGACTACATGTATAATGTGGTCTCCACGTAACTCCAGGAAAATGTATAGGAGGAACTTGAGTGTCTAGGTGATGGGTCTCTCTGCTCACCGTCATTCTTGTCCTCCAGGGTCATAGCTTGCCTTAATAATGCATAATCCCTTATACATGATAGAAACCAAAAATCCTGCACACTGGTATATTTAACACTTAATGCTACTTGAAACAGTCATAATGGTAAACTTTGATATATCCGTGTGTGTGTGTGTGTGTGTGTGTTTTGTTGTTTTTGTTTTTTTTTTAAAGCAAGAAGCAAGAGGTGAAGTGGTTTACAACTATAATCTCTGCTACTAAGAGGCCAAAGTGGAAAGACTGAGCAGTTGAGACCAGGCTAGACAACATAGTGAGTCACTACCTCAAAAAAATAAATAAATAAAGTTAGAGCCTGCTGCCCTGTGTCTACCTCTCCCTAGAGACCTTGATGGACTGGAGGAAGGGAAGTTTAGCCAGTGTGGGTAGGTACCAGTACAGGATCTTGGTTGGAGAAAGAATACACCTGGGAACAGCTTCAGAGAACTGGTTCAGTTTATTGGGAGGGTGGGAGGCTTATTTATGCTCCTAGGGAAGGATCCAGAGTCTCTGGGGCAAGGTTCGCATGGCTGTGTATCATTGTCCCAAGGCAGGTGTGTTGGAAGATGCTTCATCTACATACTCAGGGGCTGTAGGGTAGGGATTGGGGTCCATATAAGGTCAAACAAGAAGTGAAGCCTGATAACTGTCAGGATGATAAATTCTTACTAGAGTTGATGGTGGGACAGCCAACTTGATGGTGCCAGGTTAGGGGTGGAGGAAGCTAACTCCTGCCACTCTCATCTGAGGTATCTGGGGTTGAAGTTCCCTCGATTCTTCCTCAGTAGTCCTGGGCCATTACGGTTCCACAACTGCCATTATGTGTGCCGTATGCATGGCTAGACACGAGGTACATCAGAGTTGCTGGTTCCTTGTAAGTGAAGTTAACAGTGCTTCATCTGACTCTCAGGCAAAAGCTACTCCATGCTACACTACAACAGGTGAACCACAGGTACAGGTGGCTGAGGGAACCGCCTGTAGAGTCGGAGCACTCTAGCTCTAAAGTTGCTAACTCAGTTTAACAAAGAAACACAGTTCCATTAGCTGTGACGAGTGGCAAACATTGCAAAGCCTTGGCCCATGGTCCTCTGTGAGTCCTGAGGCACACCCTGAACTGTCCTCACTGTGTGTTAGGAGTTGCTGTTCAAAGAGAGATCCTTGGAGCAGCATCAGTGAGGCTGCTTGGAAACACAGGACATGGCCAACAAGGCCAGCATCTTGGTTCTTGGACTGTAATAAAAGGGAGATGAGCATCAACAATCATCTCTCTCTGCTTCCTGAATGTGAATGCGATGTGATTAGACACCTCACACTTCTGCTTCCCTATACCTCAAACCATGAGAGGAAAAAAAAACAAAACAAAACTTCCCAGCAGTGTGAAAAATAACCACTACAGAAGATTTGTACTAGGAGTGGGGATGCTGCCAGGATAAATCTGACCTTGTGGTTCTTAGACTTTTGGAACTGCTTTTGATGCGAGTAGGGACTGTGGAAAGGTTTAGAACCATAAAAGCCACAGAACTTCAAAAAGCAGAGCATAGTAGGCCATTCTGGAAGTAGTTTGGAAGACCAGAATACCAAATATAACAGGTCCATGGAGGGTCAACTCATGAGTTTCAGAGGGAAACAAACTTTATTTAGAACCAAGTTAGAAATCATTTATATGGTATTCTGGCAAAAAGTCTGGCTGCACTCTGCTATGTCCTGAAAACCTGAGTGAGACTGAATTCAAACATCATGGGCTATTTGGGGGATAAAATCTCAATGCAGGAGAACATTCAGGCTGTGGTGTGGTTATTACTTAGTGCTGTGTTCTGGTCTACAGTGAGAGCAAGAGAGCAACAGATGTATCAGGAAGACTGGAGAAAATGTACCCGTTGGTGGGAAAGGGGGGAGTTTACAGTTCCAGACAAAGGCAGGTGCTGGGAAAGCAGCCGTGATCATTAAAGAAATTAGCTACCTCAAAAGAAACACCACTCTGTACTTTGAAAGCACACTGGCTGCTACAATCGTGATCCAAGTGGCCAGACTCTGTCTTGGAGCTGACGGCAGTATATAGTAGCATCAGGTGGTGGTTTTAATGTCCCTCATAAGTTCTTACATTTGAGCATGTGGTCCCCTATCGATGTGCTATTTGAGGAGGTTATGGAACTGTTAGGAAGTAGGGCTTTTCTGGAGGAAGGACGTCACTAGGGCTGGGCTTTAAGGATTTATAGTCTTACACCACTTCCTGCTGTTATTCTCTGCTTCCTGTATGTGGATGAAAGATGTGATCATCTAGCTTTCTGTTCTACCTGCCTGCTGCCTTACCATTATGGATTTCTCCTCTGGAACCGTAAACTAAAATCTTTCTTCCCTAAGTAGCTTTTGCTCATGGTATTTCATCACAGCGATAGAAAAGCAACTTACACATGTTATCCCTGTGGTACTTGTTTCATAGGCATGAAAGATTTAAGAGCGCCAGGGATGTGGAGGGTCCCATCAAAGTTGGAGAAGGCTACTAAGGCCAGGTAATGTGCATCATGGTTGAGTTCTCTGCAAGGAGGCCCTAAGGACAGTAGCAACATGAAGATATCACGGACACCAAAGCCTCAGAGTCATGAGGATGGCAGGACCTTGTCTGATGTATTGACATTGGCAGTGTGTACAAAAAATGTCAATTACAGCTTTCTCCTCCAGGATGGCTGCAGCCTGAGACTGTTCCCTACAGAGAGCCACCTGCTTCCTCTTTTAGCTGAGGCCATGCTAAGATGGACTGTAGAGAACAAACAAACCCTACCTTAAGTTGCTTTTGACCTCAGTGACTTTATCTCCATCTATACCTATATTCCTCTGGTGATGACCCAAGGGTCTTAAGATGCTAAGGTTGAAGCACAGGGTAAGAGATGGATCTGAGTCCACAAGTTTTCAATCATGATTTTCTCCACTGCTGTTGCAAAGCACACTGCCTCAAGATCCACACTTGTTTTTAACTGTGGATTCTCCTTGAAACCAACACATTGACATCTGGCATGTGGACACTTGAAGGCCTGAGACTGCTAATGACAACAAGTTGGTGTTGCTAGATGTCATTTTAAAATCCTGTTTCACACATGAACTGGTCAGTTCTGGGTAAATGATGACCTTTGCTTTTAAACATCCCTTCTCAAAGCTCTGACAGAACCAAGGCTACAGGATTAAATGTTTAAAACAAAAAATGGACCTTTATCCTTAACCTTTAGTTTTTAACTCCAGCCAAACATTTCTGTCATTTAGAAAGCATGATTTGCTCTTAGATAAAGGATGTTTTTCTTCAACCAGGGGAACATATGAGGCTTCTCTGGCGACATCAAAAGCAATTTGAAATGCTTCAAAATGATCGTTTGGTTTCCATTTCAGGGGTGAGCAGTGGCAGAGTGATGCCGACTTCAAAGGCAAACAACCCACAAGGGCCACAAGGCCAGGTAATCCAGGATCAGGAGCAGCTGGCCAGCCTGACAGCCCCAGCTAGCATGCAGGGCTAAACCTCAAGAGAATGCCAGGGCCTTCAGCGTCAGTGAGGGGGAAACACATATTCTAACCGATTCACAATATCTTCTCACATCACCAAAGAAAGGAAAGGAAAAGAAACAACCCACATCACATTCATTGGATTCTCTCTTTGCAGGTATTTAAATCTCTGCTTGTAGGCACTGTGGATGTCCGAATATGTGTAATTACATATATGTGGGCTATATGTAGATAAGGGTTTGGTGTTGGGATCAAACTCAGGGCCCACAGTGTACTAGACAAGAAGTCTTTCTTTCAACTAAGGGCTTCTTACTACAAGGTCTTTGTTTTACCCTTTTCTTTTTAAATCTTGAATCATTCTCATTTCCTCCTCATTAGAAAAATCGTATTGATATATAATTTGCACACAATGGGCTGATTTGAAATGTACAATCAATATTCAGAGTTGTATAACTATCACGTTTAACTTTAGAAAATTTCTACTGCCCCCTAGAAGACCAACAATAGTCTACAGGGTAAAGTACATCTCCCACAATGATGCACTGATGTTCAAACTGATGCATTTTAGATGTGACCCTGGTTGGAAATGGCCTTTCCAGATGTAATCTGGTTAACACGAGGTCATGACAGTGGGCCTAAATTTGATCTCACAGATACCTTTACCACAGCAGGAGAATTTAGACACAAATACACAGAGTAGGCATTGAAACAAGACAAAGCTCCAAGAGAAGATGTTGGCAGACACCTGGTTCAGACAATTTCATCTCTCAGTATCCACCTAAAACCCACACTCCACAGTAAGTCTACATGGTACTATATGACCTACACATACATTGCCCATCTATGTGTCCCTGTTCCTCAAATGTGCCCATTCATCTTTTTCTCTCTTATGACAGGAACTGAATGAGGCTGTTATCCAACACACTACCTATTCCTTCCCTCCCTTTACATGAGAACTTCCATTCATCCTTCCAGACTCAGCATGTGGCATACTTGCTATCAGAGACAGAGAAGGCTGAGCCAGGAAGAGGCTGAATAGATAGAAGTGGATGAGGTACTTAAAACATGCAAGTTGTCAAGGGAGAAGCTCAGAAATAGTTTTAGGATGAACTGTACCTATTTTGCCTTTTGGGGGAAAAAGGGAATTTCAGACAAATCATTTATAAGCATGTGTCAGAGTTCTATTTTATATACTTTTGAAGGCAAAATTAACAACAACAACAAAATAGTATTAGGATGAGTGAGCATCAGCCTCTCTAGAGACAAACCTCATGCAAAGGGTGTTTGCTTCTGTGGCGGCCTGGTATGGGCAAACCCCCAGGAATGTACCCCATCTGCAACTGATGGCATGTGGCTCCCACTGCAGCCTCACAACCTCCAGGCTCACCTCAAGCACACAGAACACAGAGACTGGGAGAGGAGACCAGTTCAAACCTCCAAAGTTATGCCTACTTCCTGCAGCTGGGCCCTGCCTCCTGAATCTTCTACCACCTACCCAAGAACACAGCCAGCTGGAAATTAAGCATTCAACACACAGGCCTGGGGGGAGGATGTTTCCTATTCAAACTGAATCATGGGCTAAGCAAAGTTCCAAGAGGAAGAAAGCAACTACACGACAATGAGAGCAAAGAAGACACTGAATGGAAAAGAAACAGGGGGGCCATCTGTTGAAAACTTAGTGTTCTGTGGAGTATGGGCTAAATGTTTAAAGTATTTCAGAGTCATTGAGAGAGGGGGATGGATTGGATAGGAACCATGCTTGGAAGCTGGTCTTGAGTAACACTGAAGAGAAATAACTGTGAGCTGCTATGACAGTCTGATTACTCTGTGGGAAGGAAGCTGTGAGCATGTCCATTTCATAGAAGCCAAATGGGTAGAATCAACATAAGCCAGTAGATTCCATAGAGGGCTGAGGGAAAGAAATGTGTTAACATGAGGGAGTTGGGAGGTTGGTGAGATAGTTAATGGTGTCATCGCCATTAGCTGGACATCTTAGAGACAGGGTAATCTGAGCAGGAAGAGCTGGGCAATGGGCATGAAGGAGTAGGAGCAAGGGAAGATCAGTTTGCCACCCTGGTAGAAGATGCTGAGACTGGCAGATCCATCACCAAACCAATTTGTTGCAGTCATGCATGAGCGAACAACCCGTATAGTCTGAGCTCAGCACCCACCCCCCAAATAGAAGGACTTGTGATGGCATAGAAATGACTGTAGCCTCAAATGGGAGGGAAAGGACAACCAGAAGATCTGAGCATATATGAACAAACACACATGAGAAGCTGGTGCCACCAACAACTGAGAAGCAGAATGGTAGAGCTCCCTAGGGGTCTCTCCCCAGTGGCATCACCCTATTAATTTCATCAGTCCTTCATGAGACTTCTTCCTCCCTCTCTAAATCCCACCATTCCTTTGCTCCAGCTTCCTCCCTGCACCAGAGTCAGGCTGAGACATGCAAGCCTACAGAGCCTTGGATCTCAGAAGCTATGCAGATCCATACAACAAGAGCTATAGATGGATCCTTGGTGCTATTCAGAAGGGGACTTAAGAGTTTTATCTCTGGATCCTCAGAGATAAAAAAAAGTGCAGACTGTGGGGTCAAGTCCTCTTAGAACCTGAAATCCTCCCCTAACTGATTTGTCATGTCAAGAATCTAGGGGAGCTCTGAGAACTGTATTGGTTTGTCAAAAACACACATAGCTAAGATCTGTAAGAAGGGAGGAACTCTGTGAGAACTCTGTCACCCCAATTAATACACTTGGGGAAGGAGAATCAAATGACAATAGCTTGGCTTAGGAGGACTTAAAAAGGAGAACACTTTAGAAACAAATGACAACAGAAGTCTGTTCTTTAATGCAACATCTAGCTTCCTAGGAAATGATGCAGATTTTGGATGTTCTATCACACTGAAATGATGAAATTATATGAACACAGCTGTTTGCAGGGATGAATTAAAATAGCATATAATGTCAGCACACTGCAAACTGGCTTTTCTATCTCTGGTAAATGAGCAGGCAGAGTCCCAGAGCAGGAAGCCATGGCTCTAGGTCACCCACAGAGCACAGCAGAGCAGCTGGCTTACTGCTCTCTTTTGAATGAACGAAACCAGGACATATTCATCACTTGATATCTGGAATCAGTGGAGGAACTGATCCCAGAGGCTCACTCCAATAAGAAAATCCATAGATGCTTAAATCTCTCTGTAAATACAGTATTTTTCTTACGTATGTAGGCGCATCATCCCATGCACTGAGATTCACCTCTAGGTTATTTATAATACGTAATATAAATTGTCTTTGGTTGAATCTACAAAAAAACATGTAGATATGGAGGAGTGCCTAATAATTCATACACAGAAGTGCAGAGGCACCCATATTTGGTATGCAGTGATCATCAACAGCAAGGAACTGTGGTCAGAACAGGGCCATCCATTGGTCCTTCTAAACCCACTAAATAAGTACAGTCCCCCAACATTTTACTAAGATGGCAGCATGGTAACTTTTAAAGAAAGCCCTATAAAAGTCAATGAATACAGTATATTGAGGACTGAGGAGAAGCTGCAAGGATGTTTAGGAAAAGCAGAAGCAGGCCCAGTAAACACTAAGCACTGAATATGGAAAGACGATCTTCATAGCCACTTACAGTCGGAGTGCGGGGAGTCAGACCTCAGAACACTCAAGTTCCTTCTGGGTGGGCCTAGAGGAGGAAGGAGGGGTAGGGTGGGGTTGTGGCTCCACGGAGAAACACCATACTAATACACGCAAAGCCCTTGATCCAATCCCTAGCTCTAAAAACAAACAAAAGAGTCACCAAGAAGGAGGAGAAAGGAGAGAGGCAATAGCCCTGAAAGCAGGGGTGGGACAGAGCCTGTAGGTAACACACCCAGTCCCCACTCGCTCCCATCATCTCGACCTTGGCAATACTTGCCACTGACTACATGGACACACCTTACAGTTTGGGAGGAAAGCGCATTTTAAAAAGAAGTACCTGGAGCCGGTGAGAGGGCTCAGCAGGTAAGAGCATAAACTACTCCTGCAGGACCAGAGTTTGGTTTCCAGCCCCCATATCAGGCAGCTTTGAAAGACCTGGAACTCCAGCTCCAGGGGATCCAGCCCCCTCTTCTGACCTCCATAGGGATGACACATGTATACACATACACACATCCACATAAATAAAACTTTTTAAAAAAAAAAAGTCTATGGCCAAGCATTGGTGGCGCATGCCTTTAATCTCAGCACTTGGGATGCAGAGGCAGGTGGATTTCCGAGTTTGAGACCAGCCTGGCCTACAGAGCGAGTTTCCAGGGCAGCTGAGGCTATACAGAGAAACTCTGTCTCAAAAAACCAAGAAGAAGAAGAAGAAAAAGAAGAAGAAGAAGAAGAAGGAGAAGGAGAAGGAGAAGGAGAAGGAGAAGGAGAAGGAGAAGGAGAAGGAGAAGGAGAAGGAGAAGGAGAAGGAGAAGAAGAAGAAGAAGCAGAAGCAGCAGCAGCAGCAGCAGAAGCAGCAGCAGCAGCCGCCGCCTGTGGAGTAAATAAAAGTCTACTTGCTAAGTGGTAAAGGCTCTGCCCTCCTTCTCTTGTCAGAATTTGGTAGCCAGACTTGAGATCACACTTAGTTTAATCTCTGGGACAACAGACCTGCTTCTCTAGCAAAAGCCTTCAGCTATCTAGTCCCACAAAGATTCAAGGCCATCTCTCCACCCATCTATGTTACCAGACTTTATATCATCTTCAAAAGTGCTAATTTTTAAGAAAAATGTAATTGTCAAGGTCAAAAGGCAGGTAAAGTCCACCTCCAACATAAAATAGCAAAGAGACAAATAAAATGAAGCTAACTGGGAGAAACAGACGTGACAACAGTGAACAGGGCAAGAATTATGAAAATATCTTCAAGAGACAAAGAAAAACTTTGAAGCAAAAAAAAAAAAAAAAAAAAAAAAAAAAAAAAAAGAGCATTTTTTATAAAAAACAACAAAAAGGTGAAAACCACCCAGATGTCCCTCAACTGAAGACTGGATAAAGAAAATGTGGTTCATTTACGCAATGGAATACTACTCAGCTATTAAAAACAAAGACATCATGAAATTTTCAGGCAAATGGATAGAACCAGAAAATATCATTCTGAGTGAGGTAAGCCAGACCCAGAAAGACATGCATGGTATGAACTCATAAGTGGACGTTAGCCATAAAGTACAGGGTATCCATGCTACAGTCCACAGACCCAAAGAAGCCAAATAACAAGGAGAGCCCAAGGGAGGATGCTTGAACCTCACTCAGAAGGGGAAATAAAATAGGCATCAGAAGTTGATGGAGGGAGGGAACAGGGTGGGAGAGCAAATGAGGAGAGGAATGGGGGTGCAGTGAGAAAGAGAAGGGAAATTGTGGGGGTTTCTCTGGGACAAGGCCTCCCCGGAGACCTGGGATGGGGAGGCTCCTGGGAGGATACTAGGGTGAGCCTAGCTGAGACTCCTAGCAGCAGAGGCTCTGGAGGCTGAAGTGGCCAATTCCTATAGCCAGGCAGGACTTCCAGTGAAGGGGGGGGGGACACCAACTCACCCACAAAACCTTTGACCCAAAATTTGCCCTGCCTACAAGATGTATAGAAATAAAGATGGTGCAAAGATTGAGGGAATTACCAACCGATGACTGGCCCAACTTAAGACCCTCCCCTTGGGAGAAAGCCAACCCCTGACAATATTAATGATATTCAGCTATGCTTGCAGACAGGAGCCTGGCATAACTGTCATCTGAGAGGCTTCATCCAGCAGCTGATGGAGACATATGCAGAGACCCACAGACAAACATCAGGCAGAGTTCAGGGAGACTTATAGAAGAGTGGGGGAAGGATTGAGGGAGCTTGACTTGGATTTGGACTCTGTTTCCTGCCTTTAGATCCCCTTCCCATAGCTGTGCTGTCTTGTGTGGTCTCAGTGGGATAGGATGCACTTATTACTGCTGCTACTTGGTGTCCCAGGGTGAGTTGATGGGAGGGGTCCCCTTCTCTGAGGAGAATGGGGGAAGGGGGTGGGAGGGTGCAACTGGGAGGAGAGGAGGGAGGGGGCTGTGATTGGGATATAAAGTGAATAAATATATAAATAAATGAAAAAATTATTAAACTGAAAAAAGGAAAAAGATAGTGGCAAGAGCATTTGGAGGCTGACTGAACAGTTTAGTATTTACTACCAGTAAGCAGGTGAGGGAAAGTTGATGAAGTTCCCAAACAGGTATAAAGCTTAAAAAGAAAGGGGTAGAAATTAAGAATGAGAGAAGCACCCAGGCAGTCTGGTATCTGGTTAGTTGAAGAACAGAGTAAGAGAACACAGAGAGACTTTCTCCAAGAAAAGGCTTAGAGCTGAACACTATGGCTCTTCAGACTGAAATGGCTCTAGAGAAAACAGCACAACAAATGGAAAATGTGTTCCTTACTAATGAGAAATAAAAGAACTAAATTATTCAGTAAGGAAGACCATATTATAAAGAATAAATAATTTGAATGGAGATATACCTTTCAAACTGAAAATAAATATCATCTAAAAAACAGTAGATAAATGGCTTCAGAATAAGATGAGGACAGCTTGTGACCTAGAATTCAGAAGAATATTGACAGTGTTAAGGCCAGAAGAAAAAAAAAAAACCAAACCCTAAGATATCCAGGGGGTACAAGTGAAATTCCCCTCCTATAACCATTCTCTTAGAAGGCTACTACTGAAGGATGTATTCTGGTAAACATAGGATGAATGAGGAAGGAAAAACAGGGAGGAGATGAAAACAGTAAAGAATAAAAGGGGCTTCCAGTTTCTATCTATGGCGGGATACCTCTGCCTGGGCCGCCAGGGCTCCATAGCCAAATAGCGCTGAGAGAAAGTTAGACTCCCAGGAGTGTGGAAAAGCCCGTGAGAAGAGGTAAGAGGACTAACGCTGCTCAGTGGGACTCGCTCAAAATCCTTGGGACACAGGGACTGAGGAAAAGACCTGAGGAAGGAACCTCCCAGTTTCCATCTGTGGTGGGAGACCTCTGCCTGGGCCACCAGGGCTCCATAGACATATAGTGCTGGACAAAGCTAGCCTCCCAGGAGTGTGGGCAAGCCTGTCTGCTCAGAGAGACCCACCTGGAATACCCAGGACACCGGGACTGAGAAGTGGTCTTCTCGTTTCTTTCAGTGGCTGGGAGCGGATCCTGTGACACAGGGCTCCATACTCAAATAGTGCCAGGAGAGAGCTGGTATACCAGGAGTCCAGACACACCTTTAAGCACAGGCAAGACCACCACTTCTGTTCAAATTCACTGGATTAAGAGGGACCCTTGCAGAGCCATCAGGACACAGGAAACAAGGGATAGCTGGGGACTAGATCCTTCTGGTTTCTGTCTGCACCCCAGAGCTGACCCTGAACCACAGTTTTCCAAACCCAAATTCCTCTCAGAGAGAACTGGTCTTCAAGGACTATTGACAACGAGGCTTGCAGGAAAGACAAGCCACAGAGAGAGTAAGACCAGCTAACACCAGAGATAACCAGATGGCAAAAGGCAAGGGCAAGAACATAAGGAACAGAAACCAAGGCTACTTGGTATCATCAGACCCCAGCTCCTCCACAAGTATCTCCCACAGGTATTCAGCAAGCCCTGGATACCCCAACACACCAGAAAATCAAGACTCAGATTTAAAATCATATCTCATGATGATGATAGAAGATTTTAAGAATGAAATAAATAACTCCCTTAAAGAAATACAAGAGAACATAGGTAAACAACTGGAAGCCCTTAAAGAGGACACACAAAAATCCCTTAAAGTATTACAGGAAAACACAATCAAACACACGAAGGAAATGAACAAAACCATCCAGGATCTAAAAATAGAAATAGAAACAATAAAGAAATCACAAAGAGAGACAACTCTGGAGTTGGAAAACCTAGGAAAGAGATCAGGAGTCATAGATGCAAGTATCACCAACAGAATACAAGAGATAGAAGTAAGAATCTCAGGTGTGGAAGATACCATAGAAAACATGGACACAACAAAGAAAATACAAAATGCAAAAAGCTCCTAACCCAAAACATCCAAGATATCCAGGATGCAATGAGAAGACAGAACCTGAGGATAATAGGTATAGAAGAGAGTGAAGATTCCCAACTTAAAGGACCAGTAAATATCTTCAACAAAATTATAGAAAAAAACATCCCTAATCTAAAGAAAGAGATGAACATACAAGGAGCCTATAGAACTCCAAATAGATTGGTCCAGAAAAGAAATTCCTCCTGTCACATTAT
This sequence comes from Rhynchomys soricoides, assembly GCA_019843965.1. Taxonomy (NCBI): domain Eukaryota; kingdom Metazoa; phylum Chordata; class Mammalia; order Rodentia; family Muridae; genus Rhynchomys; species Rhynchomys soricoides. The sequence continues at coordinate 3,063,883 of JADRCH010000229.1, read as the reverse complement.
AGTCAAAACACCAAATACACAAAATAAGGACAGAATATTAAAAACAGTAAAGGAAAAAGGTCAAGTAACATATAAAGGCAGACCTATCAGAATTACACCAGACTTCTCACCAGAGACTATGAAAGCTAGAAGATCCTGGGCAGATCACATACAGACTCTAAGAGAACACAAATGCCAGCCCAGGCTGCTATACCCAGCAAAACTCTCAATATTCATAGATGGTGAAACCAAAATATTCTATGACAAATCCAAATTTGCACAGTATGTTTCCATAAACCCAGTCCTACAAAGGATAATAGATGGAAAATGCCAACTCAACCAGGGAAACGACACCCTAGAAAAAGCAAGAATGTAATCTTTCAACAAACTCAAAAGAAGATAGCCACACAAACATAAAAATAACATCGAAAATAACAGGAAGCAACAATCACTATTCCTTAATATCTCTTAACACCAGTGGTCTCAATTCCCCAATAAAAAGACATAGACTGACAGACTGGATCCATAAACAGGATAGAGCATTTTGCTGCATCCAGGAAATGCACCTCCGTGTAAAAGACAAACACTATCTCAGAGTAAAGGCTAGAAAACAATTTTCTAGGCAAATAGCCCCAAGAAACAGGCTAGAGTAGCCATTCTAATTAATATCAGATAAAATCAACTTTCAACCAAAAGTCATCAAAAAAAGATAAGGAAGAACACTTCATACTCATCAAAGGAAAAATCTACCAAGAAGAACTCTCAATTCTGAACATCTATGCCCTGAATGCAAGGGCACCCACATTCATAAAAGAAACTTTACTAAAGCTCAAAGCACACATTGCACCTCACACAATAATAGTTGGAGACTTCAATACCCCACTATCATCAATAGACAGATCTTGGAAACACAAACTAAACAGAGACACAATGAAACTAACAGATGTTATGAACCAAATGGATTTAACAGATATCTATAGAACATTTCATCCTGCATCAAAAGACTATACCTTCTTCTCAGCACCTCATGGTACCATCTCTAAAACTGGTCACATAATCAGTCACAAAACAAACCTCAAAAGATATAAGAAGATTGAAATAATCCCATGCCTCCTATCAGACACTACGGATTAAGGTTGGTCTTCAATGGCAACAACAACAACAGAAAGCCCACATACACATGGAAGCTGAACAATGATCTACTCAATGATAACTAGGTCAAGGAAGAAATAAAGAAAGAAATATTAAAGACTTCCTAGAATTTAATGAAAATGAAAGTACAACATACCCAAACCTGTGGAACACAAGGAAAGCAGTGTTAAGAGGAAAACTCATAGTTCTGAATGCCTTCAAAAAGAAACTGGAGAGAACATATACTAGCAGCTTAACAGCACACCTGAAAGCTCTAGAACAAAAAGAAGCTCATACACCCAAGAGGAGTAGAAGGCAGGAAATAATCAAATTAAGAGCTGAAATCAACCAAGTAGAAACTAAAAGAACTATACAAAGAATCAACAAAACCAGGAGCTGGTTCTTTGAGAAAATCAACAAGACAGATAAACCCTTACCCAGACTAACCAGAGGGCACAGAGATAGTATCCAAATTAACAAAATTAGAAATGAAAAGGAAGATATAACAACAGATTCTGAGGAAATTAAAAGAAATCACCAGATCCTACTACAAAAGCCTATATACAACAACATTGGAAAATCTGGATGAAATGGGCAAGTTTCTAGACAGATACCAAATACCAAAGTTAAGTCAGAATCAGATAAACCATCTAAACAGTCCCATAACCCCTAAAAAAATAGAAGCAGTCATTAAAAGTCTCCCAACCAAAAAAAGCCCAGGACCAGATGGGTTCAGTGCAGAATTCTATCAGACCTTCAAAGAAGACCTAATACCAATACTCTCCAATCTATTCCACAAAATAGAAACAGAAGGAACACTATCCAATTCATTCTATGAGACCACAATTACACTGATACCAAAACCTCACAAAGATCCAACAAAGAAAGAAAACTTCAGACCAATTTCCCTCATGAATATCAATGCAAAAATACTCAATAAAATTCTCACAAACCGAATCCAAGAACACATCAAAATGATCATTCACCATGATCAAGTAGGCTTCATCCCAGGGATGCAGGGATGGTTCAATACCTGGAAATCCATCAACGTAATCCACTACATAAACAAACTCAAAGGAAAAAAAACACATGGTTATTTCGTTAGATGCTGAAAAAGCATTTGACAAAATTCAACATCCCTTCATGATAAAAGTTGTGGAAAAATCAGGAATTCAAGGCCCATACCTAAACATAGTAAAAGTAATATATAGCAAACCAGTGGCCAACATCAAATTAAATGGAGGGAAACTTGAAGCAATCCCACTAAAATCAGGGAATAGATAAGGCTGTCCACTCTCTCCTTATCTATGCAATATAGTACTTGAAATTCTAGCTAGAGAGATTACACAACAAAAGGAGATCAAAGGGATACAAATTGGAAAGAAAGAAATCAAAATATCACTATTTGCAGACGTTATGATGGTATATTTAAAACTCCACCAAAGAACTGCTACAGCTGATAAACAACTTCAGCAAAGTAGCTGGGTAAAAAATTAACTCAAGCAAATCAGTAGCCTTCCTATACTCGAAGGATAAACAGGCTGAGAAAGAAATTAGGGAAATGATACCCTTCACAATTGTCACAAACAAAATAAAGTATCTTGGTGTGACTCTAACCAAACAAGTGAAAGATCTGTATGACAAGAACTTCAAGTCTCTGAAGAAAGAAATCGAAGAAGACCTCAGAAGATGGAAAGATCTCCCATGCTCATGGATTGGCAGGATTAATATAGTAAAAATGGCCATCCTGCAGAAGCAATCTACAGATTCAATGCAATCCCCATCAAAATCCCAACTCAATTCTTCATAGACTTAGAAAGAGCAATTTTCAAATTCATATGGAATAACAAAAAACCCAGGATAGCAAAAATTATTCTCAACAATCAAAGGACTTCTGAGGGAATCAGCCTCCCTGACCTCAAGCTGTGCTACAGAGCAGTAGTGATAAAAACTACATGGTATTGGTACAGTGACAGGCAAGTAGATCAATGGAATAGAATCGAAGACCCAGAAATGAACCCACACACTTATGGTCACTTGATCTTTGACAAAGGAGCTACAACCATCAAGTGGAAAAAAGACAGCATTTTCAACAAATAGTGCTGGTTCAACTGGCACTCTACATGCAAAAGAATGCAAATCGATCTCTTCCTATGTCCCTGTGGAAAATTCAAGTCCAAGTGGATCAAGGACCTTCACATAAAACCAGATACACTGAATCTAATAGAAGAGAAAGTGGGGGAAAGTCTCAAACACATGGGCACAGGGGGAAAGTTCCTGAACAGAACACCAATGGCTTATGCTCTAAGATCAAGTATCGACAAATGGGACCTCGTGAAATTACAAAGCTTCTGTAAGGCAAAGGACGCTGTAAATAAGACAAAATGGCAACCAACAGATTGGGAAAAGCTCTTTACCAATCCTTCGTCTGATAGAGGGCTAATATTCAATATATACAAAGAACTCAAGAAATTAGACTCCAGAGATCCAAATAACCCTATCAAAAAAATGAGAAATAGAGCTAAACAGAGAATTCTCAACTGAGGAAACTTCGTAGGGCTGAGAAGCACCTAAAGAAATGTTCAGCATCCTTAGTCATCAGGGAAATGCAAATCAATCAAAACAACCCTGAGATTCCACCTCATACCAGTCAGAATGGCTAAGATCAAAAACTCAGGTGACAGCAGATGTTGGTGAGAATGTGGAGAGAAAGGAACACTCTAAAAACATACATCACATTAAATTGGAAAAAATCTAAAAAACAAAATGTATGAATTTACAGATGCACATAACCTATAAACCTAAGCCAGTAAGAGATAAGTCATCTCAGCATATTTACAACAAGCAATGAGGATGAAGCAGAGATATAACAACACCTCCAGACTAAAGAGTCCAGGTTCAGATGAATTCACTCATGAATTCTACCAAACTGCCAAAGAAACACTAATTTCAGTACTTTTCAGATTATTACATAAAATAAGAAAGGATAAAACATTACTAAACTCCTTTTACAAAGATAGTATCACTCTATGAAAACCATATATCAGCACAGCAACAACAACAAAAAAAGTACAGACCAATCTCCCTGAACATAATTGAAAAAAAAATGTGTCTGAAATAAATGTGGTCCAAGAAGTCCAGGTTCCATCTCAAACTGGTACATAAATATATGAACAGAGGTAGACTTCCTTTGTGTTAAGACACTGAAATATAGGAGTTTGTTGTAGGAACTATTAGTTAATATGACTTACCCTGACTATGGAGTAAATGAAAATGGATGATTTAAAAAATGGTGTGGTGAGCAGGAAGGTATTATATTCCCCAGTTTGATGTGTATGTGGTAAACAAGAGACTGGAAATCTCCATGACCCTACGCACTTCAGAGCCCATTGTGGGATACAACTCAAGTAGTTCTGAGATGATGTGGCTAAACTCAGGAGAAACTCACTTGCTCTGTTAAGTAAGTAGACATCACATTCTTTAACAGACTTGCTTTCCTCCTGGATAAGATGTTTAATGAAGGCCCAGGGGAGTGCCTGATGCCAGGGAAGCTCTGGGTTTGCTCTGCAAGAAACTGTCAAGACAAGAAAGGTGATGGCATGTCGTGCTGCTCCACACTGGGATACTGCTTTGGGGATAGTGGCGTGTCTCCACTGCCCTCAGAATCTTTTCCTGTGCCCCCTGAAGATGAGCACATTGGGAAGGAATTTCCAGTTTTTTCCTTCCTTTAGCAAAAATGACATTTCAAACCATGATGATGGAAAAGTACCATTTTTAAAACAGCTGCCTCCTTGGTAACTTGCCTGTGATCTGTCCACAGAAGGCATGGGCAGTGGCTTCAAGTCTGACTGATTCCTCTGTCACCATTGGTCCAGGCTCTGGATTTTCACAGGACATATGGAGATGCCTTATCTCTGTTACTGAGTCACAGAAAATTGACCCAGAATTCTTTGCTTATTTAGAGCCCTGGCCTAGAGTTTTAAGGACCAGTATAGACTCCTTAGATTAGTAGTTTGAGTTCTCAACCTTTGGAGATCCAATGACCCTTTCACAGGGGTCACATATCTGATATCCTGCATATCAAATGTTTACATTATGATTCATAACACTAGGAACATTACAGTTATAAAGTAGCAATGAAATAATTTTATGGTTGAGGTCACCACAACATGAGGAACTGAATTAAAGGGCTGCAGCACTAGGAAGGTTGAGAACTTCTGCCTTACATGTTCCTCCCTCCTTGTGTCAGCAGGAATAGGAATATCTAGAGGTTCGTCCAGGATAAAAATGTTTTTATTCTTTCCAGATTATTGCTAGAACTGGAATGTTCTTAGCATACTATCCTTCCATGATTTCATAATCACATTGACACGACACGCAGTCACAATGACCCTGGAGGGGAAACTCAAAGCTTTAAGTGCTAACTGATGCCCTTCCATCCCTGCATCCTAGGCTGCTGCTTCCATTCAGGGGACATGGGCAGAGCCCCAAGCTCAGTGAGGGGGAAGCCATCTAAAAGCAGATTCCACAAGGCAAGGAAGCAGGAGAAAGACCTGGATCAGGCAGAGGCAGTCAGGATCATTTTACAGCTGAACTTCCTGGGCAAGTTCATTTAGCAGAAAGGGGTTAAGAGGCACCCTGACAGCAGAAGGGACATCTGAATGAGACCGTAGAGAAAAAGTTTACCTTTCCAGTAAAGTTGTTTCTTTTAATTGAAAAAAATCAGTAAAGTGCTTACAATGCATTGAGATTTATCACATTGTATTGTGACGTGGGATATGCTTAGTGTTCTTAAAAGAATATTTTCAGAGAATAGAAAGACGCACAGAAGAGTGTGAGGCATGCTTGGCACCACCATCCTGCTTCAGTGAGTACTCACTTTGGGGTTTTTTATGTAAAGCAAATACATAAAAAAAGAAAGGAGGAGGAAGGGAAGAAGAAAGGGAGAAAAGAAAGAGAGGAAGGAAGGAAGGAAGGAAGGAAGGAAGGAAGGAAGGAAGGAAAATAGTCCAAATCTTCCCATTCCCCTCCCACCTTCAGCCTGGCAGAAGCTGTAGGATGTCTTCCTTTTCTGAATGTCTTCCTTCCCCAGATGTCTTCCTTTCCCGGAAGTCACAGAGGAGCTTTCTAAGCAGTGGAAGTGCAGGCTGCATGAAGGACAACGTTTACTGGGTTTGTCTCTAGCTCCCGATTGTTTCAGAGAACTCAGAACCAAGACGGAGAGGAGAAAGAACCAGGTGGATCGATTCTCTTACAGCCATCCCTATCAAACCCCCTTGAACATGAATTCTACTCCTGCTAGATAGATAACACTGGGCCAGTAATTTCAAACCAAGCTTCCCAGCTCCCTGTAGTGTAGCTATGGCCAGGGAATTTGACCTACAAACTAAAGGCATCACCTCCTAAGCTGTGAGCTGACCTGAGTGGGGTTCATGTCCCTACCTTATGCCTCCTTGACACTGTGGACTCATCTCTGATAATTACTGCACAGTTGTGAAATGTTCTATTGACATATTTCCTTCACCATGAACTGAGAGATTCTTAAAGACCAACACATATTATACATCCATAGCCATTTATCATTTCTTTGTTGGAAATCTTCAAGCTCTTCTCCGCCATTTGAAATACGAAGCTTATGCTTGTCGTAGCCGTTCTACTGTACTGTAGGACACTAAAACTCATCCCTACCATGTAATTGCAATTTAGCACACATTATTTCACCTCCCTCTAGCTCCAACCTATGTTGCCTCTAATGACTGGGGTTCTACAACTCACCTCTATAGAATTAACTTTTAATATATGTCTTTCTGTGCCTGGTTTATTTCACTTAGCACAATACCTTTATGAACTGTCAACTTTTTGAGGATAAGGGCAATGCACCTGTTACATAAAAATGTTCTAGGAACTTTTCAGGGGAAAACTTATTGAAAATAAACAGATTTATGATAGAACATATTAGACTCAGGCATTTTATGACATATAAAACCCAGAGACAAGTAGCGTATAACTTTATTTGTCCACATAAATTAGCACAAATGGTGTTGGCAGCCAGTGTCACGAGCTGATAGCAATGCTTCCATTGCTGTACCAGTAAATGTGTCTTTGATGGTGACTGAGTCCCTCAAGACAGTGAAGTCAGCCATCTGGAGTCAAAGTCAAACATACTATTTACATTTCACTGCAAATGATTTGACCCCTTTGTTTCTGGTTTCTCATCTGTAAAGTAGATGGAAACAAGCTGTAGCTGGACAACAATTTATTCCCTTGGTTAACAACAGACCTTGAACAAGTTTGATTACTATTCCATGGCTGGAGGAAGGACAATGTATTAGTCAGTTTATGTTTGGCTCTCAACACCCAGGTCTCTACTGAGGGTGCCACTGAAATAGCTTTTCCCACACTGTGATGATCAATCTCGGAACCACTGATGGGTTATTTTGACTTAAATGTGGAAAGTCCTCTATAGGCTCATGATCTATTGAATATGTGGTGCTGTCTGAGAGAGATGGTAAACCTTGGGAGGTAGAGCTTAGCTGGCAGACACAAGTCATGGAGTGACAGTCTCTGGGTACTGATTCACCAAGATGTGAAGAAGTCATGCTGCAAGGACACACTGCCAGAAGCTGAGCTCTACCTGACAAGTCTTCCCTGCAGTGCTGAGCCACACATTCTGAACTGGGAGTCACGTAAACCCTTTTCCTGTGAGATGTAGCTGCTGGGCATTTTGTCACAATAATGCTAAAAGGAAACGATGCATAGGCTTCTCTGCCCCTCCAGGCTTTATGGAAAACAGGATGAAAGATGTGGGCCGTAGGGAATAGGTCACTGCCTTTGCGGTTCCTCCTGTCTCTACTCTAAAAGGTCCCAGAGCACAGTGTTCTACAAAATCCACAGACTGTTCGAGAATGCCAACAGCTGCAGGGGATAAGAAGAGCTCAGTTTCTGGCATGATGTAGGGGCAAGCATGCCATAGATCAGGGAAATGATAGGGAAAGAATGCCTGAATCCCAAAAACATACTGAAACTTAAAATATGTACAGATTAAATTAGCTGTTAGCTCTGATACTTGTAAACTCCCCACTCAAAGCAATGGTTTTCTAAATTGTGTTTGTATTATTTCTATTTCAAAAGCACATTTCATTTTTTGATTATAATGGTTCATTACAAAATTCATAGATTATTAAACAAAAATCCCAGTGTCAGTTATAGGATAGCTGGCTTTATTTTGCTGGGGGTAGGAAAGCCCAAGAGAATTCTCAAAACAATACAGGTTATTGCCATCATCCTTGGTTGCTTGCCAGAACTTGATGATAAGACCAGATTGCTGAAGACACTATATTCTTTGGTCTCAGACATGGAAAAATCAAGCTGGTACTGATCAGGAAATTTCCTTCCTGATCACTACCTTCCATACTGCCTGGAGGTACTATGCTTATTAGTGTCAAGGAAAAGCCATCAACAGTCTTAGCCAGCTGCAAATCTTGTGAGCTAAAGGAACAACTGGCCAGGTAACATACACACATTGTTGTTACAGTGTCATAAATGTTATGGAGGTAACCAATGATTTTCTGATTATATTTAAGGCTTCCTTCACAAGAGAAACTCATGTCTGCCTGGTACTACAAACCTGGCTAGTAACCCAATGACTTGGAAAATCATAAACCTTAGATGAGAACCTATTAAAATTATTTTGCTAAATGGACATAGTATCAAACTGTCTTCTAAATACTTATCTTTACATCCAAAGATTAGTGCAACTCTCAGACCTCATTAGAGAAGCTTGGTTTTTGCAGTGGGCAACAGTTAATACAGAGACTCACAGATGAATAAGTGACTGTGGAGTCCTTAAGACCTGACTGATCACCTCTAACCCTCCTGCCCCATCCTCTCAAGACTAGGGGATACCATGGAAGAGTGGCAGGATGCTGGTTGGGGAGGACTGCTGCAATCAATGTCTTCTGGATTTGGCAGGGCTACTGCACTCATGAACTCAGGACAGCCGTCGGTACAAGACCTTCACAAGATCAATTCAGCCACTATTCCAGCATGTATGAGAGAGAGACACATGAAACCCTATGCTTTGCTGAGAAGCTACTGGCAGTTGATGGACACTGGGGAAGGGAGAATGGTTTTCTTCAAGGGGGTGGCTCCCGGTAGGCTGTCTATGCTCCAGTGAATGGTCCTGCATCTGTTATGAGCACCAATTAGACTGTTAAATGAGCACCAACTAGACTTGGACATTTTTTAAAAATGCAATGAAAGAGATGTGTTCGGGAAGGTCTAAGATGAGTTAGAAGGGAAACTATGATATAAACATATTGTATCCATGTATGAAATTCATGAAAATGTCTTTAAATATATGAAAATTTACAATAATAAAAAAAAATGAATACTCAAGAATATAAAAACCACACTTGATGTGATTTTCAGTTAACTTGGACTTTGGAGTATTATGTTATAGGACAATCGTCTTCTGCTCTAACGGACTGACTCTGCCCTGTGTGGAGGGGATATGTGGGGCCAGCTTGCTATCTCCAGGGGCTCCTTATTCCTGTTGCACGTCCAATCACTGCCATCTCCAGCTGTGAGTCTAGAATGCTTCAGGTGGTAGGAATGCCCCAGGAGTTTATAAAAGAGATTCCTTGGTTCCTGTGGTCTCTTCTAGACTTCCTTGTGTAGTCCTTCTAGCTTTCACAACTTGTATGACTTTGCACTATGTACCATGTCTATATTTTGGAGTTGTACTTAGCTGAAGAAATGGGGGGACTATATATAGTCCATCTTTCTGGAAGTGTAAGCCTCATTTTCTCTTTAGTGATTAAGTATAATATGCTCTATTCCAGAGGTCAGTCTTGGGTTGATCACTATACCCATCAAGTTGTGATAAAAACTAACCTCATGGATGATCCTCAAGGTGACTTACAAAGAGGTAAAGATGTAAATTGTAAAGAACATAAACTGGGGACAAAAATGCCTCCATAGTGAACAAAGCAGGGACATGAAAAATTATTGTTTCAAAAACTAACAGTAGCCAATAGAAACCACTAAAAGTGACCTAAGGAATGCTAGTTCCCCTGCCACCTCCCTGTTCCTCTTCCTGTTGGTTATTTGCTTGCACTGATTTCTAAAAATTATTGTAGAAATACAATAATATCCGACTGGCTGAGTCAGTAGTACATAGGGATATACACCCCACACAGGCCACAGAGCCAGGATTCCAACGCAGACACTAGCAGATGGGCTGTGCATAAATATGCATGTTGACTTCATGCAGGATCCTGTCATCCCTCTACCTGTCTGGTCTCAGAGTATCCATCGAACAGGCTTCACAACCCACTTTTGTTAAGTTTCCAGCAGAGAATCGAGAATTTAAACAATTTCCAGCTTATGTGATGCGCAATGGAAACAAATCTTTTTCACCACCTTCCATGAGAAATTCTTTTCATGGGCCCTAATAAACACTGTCACTTTTTGAAGCCTTAAATATTTGACCATTTGCTCCAGACTATACAAAGTACATGTTTGTTGTATGGGACCTGCTCTCATGGGGAATCTGTTTTTTGTAAAATTTCAGCCTGCTTGGCTATTTCACAAAACCACATAGAGTGTTCTTCAAACAGCCTTTGGAACTGCTTGACGAGGCAGGAGCTCCCCAAAGCCTCATCACCAAGTTTTCAGCCTGTTCCTAAGTAAGAAAAAGAGCAAAATATATAACCCCCCAAAGGAAATACTGCCACCACCACAGAACAAAACAATATACAACAAACCCACTCATTTCAGTAGCTCTGTTGGAGGAGGCTGTAGACTCTGAGCTATGGATTCTGGAATAAAAGACTCATCAGGCTTTCAAGAGTCAACAGTCCCTGGTCATTTATACTCACTTGATGCCTGAGAAAGTGTAGGATTAGCGATGTGAGTTCAAAGAAGAGGGTCTCAGAGACCCTCCCCCCTGATGTAAGCCAAGATCCTAATACAGTATCAATGCATAATGCACACTTCCTTTGTTGGGAACTCTAGCCAAGGATGTTGTTTAGTGAACAGCCTATATGTGAAGGCGTAAGTTAGCATTTTCACATGGAGAAAAAAAATTTCTTTTACTTGATACTTGAATCAGACACTATTTCAAAGTTTATATTTGTTTTTTAAATACCTTTAAATAAACTTGGCAAAGCCTCTTTAAATAACATCATGAGTCATCAAGTTTACCCCCAAACCAAGCCAAATCTTAGTAGTCTTTCTTCTGGCCTACATACATTTTGCACAGCTCTCAGACTAGGGCTCCTGGAAGCCAATTGTAAATCACTAAGTCTCTGTAGACAGCTTTCAGAAATTTTAAAGGCAGGATAAATCATAATTCATTCTTGCATTGTGATAACACAAAACTATGTCTGAATTAAAAATAAAATGTTAAAATGGATAAATTAATGGGTATGAATGAACTGATGAAGAAGTTACACATTTTGAGTCATGTACTGTTACTCAGAAACCTTTAGATCTGAAAGGGGGCATAAGCCAATATATGGTTTCCCAATAGAGAAAGAACTACAGGGAGAGAAAGAACCACCATTTCTGTCTTATTTATTTTTTTATGTGGCTTTGAAATACATCATTCTATAGGAATGATTACTTCCAAAATGATTCCCTTCTTTTAGCTAGGTGAGAGGTCCACAGTAACAAATACATTTCCCTTTTTGTTTTTGTTTTAAGATTTTTGCTTTATTTGTAATTAGGTATATGTTTGTTGAGGGGAGGGGTGGCGGTATGCATTTGAGTGCTGTGCTTGCAGAGGCCAGCAGAGGGCATCAGGTCCCTCAGATTGAGAGTTATAGGCAGTTGTGCACTTCATGGGGGTGTTGGGAACTAAAGTATGGTCCTACTGAGGCATCCTTTGTACTCTTAGCCAATGAGCCATCTCTTTGGCTTTTTTCCCCTTTTATGTGAAATAGATTAGACCAACTATCTTATGCAAGTAAAATGAGAGCCATTTGTAAAGGTTAAAATGTTTAAGTAAGTCATTTAAAAATATAAAAAAAATTAAAGGGAACTTATTTTAATAAACGCATTTAGCCAAATATATCAAAAAGATAATTTCCAAAGAAAATAAAAGTAAAAATTATTGATGTATGTTTTAACTTTTTTGTTTATGTTGTCTTTGAAATGAAGTCTATATTTTCTACTTTATCTAACAAACCCAGATTCAAACTAGGAGTATTTCTGGGATTCATAGCCACATGAAGTTATCAAGAAATGGCCTGGACAGCAAGAAGCAGAAATGAAGCTAAGGCTTATCAGTAGCAGATCCCTTCCCTCTGGCTTTTGCTTGTCTCTTCCTCCCTAGGACTCCTATCCACCAATCCTGACATCATAGCACCTGGAGAAGTGTTAGCCTTATAAGTCACATGAAATCCTGTTCTGCAGCTTAGACAACACATGTTTTAAATGAAGACAAAAGACCTAGGCTTATTGCCACTTCTCAGTTGAAGAATGAATGGAGTCACATAACTGGCAAGTTTTCAGGCCATAGCACAACTCCAGTCTTTAAAAACACCTCTCTGTGTACACCAAGGTGGTTTCTGTCTTACTTTACCCTTAGAATTCATGACACTGCTTCATAGCAGTGGAGAGAGCCCGCTGAAATCACGAGGAGAAAGCCTGCTGCTTATATTACTCTGAGGTTCCAATGGCTCGCTGGGGTGAGGGAGAGGTTAGGTCTCAAAAGGAAGTTATTTCCAAAACTTGAAAGAGATTTTTGGTCCTCTGCCAAAGGCAGGAGAACCTTTTTAAAAATAAATCAATTCCTCATTTCCAAAGAACATCCATGTAGAGCATGTTTGCTGATCAAATGCCATGACTGAGAAATGTCACCATCAAAGCCAAGAACACCCAAGTCCCATCCCCATGCCCTCTAGAACCTTATTGAGATTCATAGAAAACAGCTGTCTCTCTCCTGGTTTCCACTGAGTCTAATTGTATGCAGTGTTTCTTGCTTTCGGAAGCATACAAAGTAATTAAAATTATATTCTGCCTTTTTTGGTCTTTAAAAAAATTATTTTTTGTCTTACATTTTGCCTCTTCCTTGGGATTCTTACTCTTATTTGGTGAGTTTAGTCATGTGAAAGTCTCAAATGCTGGCTCAAATCTCTTGGCTCCTCTCTGATCCCTTTTGTTCTGCTCTCCTTGTAACTTTACTGACAATACCAGTCATTAGCACTACCCAGCCTCCATACCCACTAAAGAGAGGAAAATGTAACTGGAATGTATATTTAGCACTGCTAAGAATCAGGAAACGTGATGTTTATTCTCTTTATTTTAAAGTAGTTTGTGATGGTAGAGGTGATAGATTTGACATTGTCTTGCTTGCTTAGTGAAGATCTTGTGACCTATGAGAGAGATAAATGTGGTCTGAGACAAAGCCAGGTAGGTAGTTCAATAAAAATATCTACAATGTGTACATGAGTTTCTGTGCATATGTGGTGTGTATATGGCTGATTGCTTATTTCTTATCTCTACCTACAATAAAAGCAAGAAATACATAACATCCAAGCAGCAGCGAGTTCATTTTAATTCTGACATGTCCTCTGTAGAAGAAACCAAGTCTTCTTGGAGAAATGATTGTGTGCACAATAAGGAGAAGCAAAATGGCCTGGAAGCCATTCCTGTGCCAAAAAGCATGAAAGCATTTAAAGAAGAGTAAGAGACATATGAAGAGTCTGTCAGGGCTTCAACTGGCTAATGCCTACCATCAAAGGAATAACCAGATTTGGGGGGGGGGGGGGTGAGCTCAGTAAGTGGTTGCCTTTCAAGCAACAGGACCTAAGTTCTAACCCCAGATGATGTTTTAAAAACAAACACACAAACAAAACAGGCATGGTGGCATATGCTTTGTAATCCTCATATTGGGGAGCTGGAGGGAGACAGATTCCTGAGGCTCAAACAGTTTAATTTGCTGTTTCTAGGGGAAGGAGGGAGGGAGGGAAAGAGAGAAGGAGGGAGGGCGGGAGAGAGAGAGGGGGTGGAGAGAGAGAGAGAGAGAGAGACAGACAGACAGACAGACAGACACTGGCTTTTTCCATTGCTGAGACAAAATACCTGGCAAGAATCAGCTTAGGAGAGAAAGCCGACTTTGGCCTGCTGTTCCTGGGTACAGTCCATCAAGGTGGGGAAGGCATGGCGTTAGGAGTTTGAAGCAGTTGGTCCCACATCAGACAACAGGAAGCAGAGAGCAATGAATTTTGACTCTCAGTTCCCTTTCTCCTTTTTATTTGTCCTGCATTTAGGATGGGTCTTTCTACACCTATTAATATAATCTAGATAATTCTTTACAGCCATGCCCAGACCCTAGCCTAATCTAGATAGTCTCTCACAAAGACTAGTTCTCTCCTGAGTCTAGAGATGGTAAAATTGACTATCAAAAACACTTTTTAAATCCACAAGCTTCTACTCATTGACTTCTAGGCTCATGGCCATCTATTAATGCAAAATGCAGTCAGGCCAGCTTCAGAGTTCCCATAGTTTTTAACTTTAATATCCTTTAAATATCTTTGAGTGCATATGTCATCTGAGACTGGAAGCAACTCTGAGTGCCTACAACAAACAAACAACAAAAACGTATTCTTTCAATATACGATGGCACAGAATAAGCATCCCCTCTCCAAAGGAAGAAATAGCAGCATCATAACAAGGAATGATCAGATTAAAACAAGAGCAAACCACAATGTGCAAGGCAGCACATCATGCAGCTCCATGTCTAGCTTCTGGAGCTCATGATGAAATCCTCTTGGCTCTGAGGGCTTGGGTAGCCCCAGCTCTCCAGCTCTATGGCCTATAGCAACTCTTGAGTTGGCTCCATTTTGTGCCGTTGGCTTTCCTCAGCAGATGCTCATGGTCTTGCCATCTTTAACATCCTCAGGTCTTGGTTGCAATCCAGGCTTCATCTTCATAAATTCATGAAGTAGAAAATCTAGCCCTGCCATACATTGACTGGCCTCAGCAGCTCTCTGAAACCATGGAACAATACTCAACGACATGTTTCACTTGCATCTTTCATGCCTAGAAAACCAGAGACATGTGGATGACACTGCTAAGCTCCGTTTCTTTGAACCAGACCAGCAGCAACCTCTGAACACCTTGGTGACTAAACTACAAATTCACTTCCCTAAGCACACCGTTGGGAATAGGAAATCTCTTATGTGGCATTATCACTTTGGGCTTTCTCATTTTTACCTAAGTTTACACTTTTTAAAAAGTGGGAGCTGTGTATAGGTCTTGCCTTCAGGATACCTTTCCTATTGTGTCAATGAAAACTGTTTCTCTTTAACAGTTGCTGATGCTTTATCTCCACTCTTCTTTATGCAGTTTTAAATATTCCCACATGACTTTTCCCACTAGAACGTCCCATATTTCTTACCTTTTGCTCTCTAAATGTAGATCCAGAGAATACTGGAAAGTAGCCATGCCACAGCCTGACTGATAGACTGTTTTGAAATTTCTTTCACCAAAGAAATTGCTCCATTACTCTTAAACTCAGCCTCACTAAAATTCTCAGGACTTGAGCAGATTAAATAAAGTCAGATTCTTCACCATAATGTCAAACAAAAAGCTTTCAGTCTAGTCCTTAACAGAGTCTTTGTTCCCTTCTGAAACTTCATGGACCAGGTCTCCTTTGTATCTGCTTCTTTTGACATTCTGGGCTCCTAAAATCACACTTGAGTAGTCCATTCTATTCTCCTTAGTGGAATCCAGGGATTCTATAGTCTGGTTTCCACATTCTTCCACACTCCTCCCATAAAATGGTCTCATAAGCAAAGGAGCCATACAGCCAGGTTCATCACACGAGCAACCCTAATCCTTGTACAAATTTTCTTCTAGCTTACTTATGCTTCTTGTTGCTGTGGCAAAATACTTGGCAGGATTTAGCTTAAGAGAGGAAGGATTGACTTTTGTCCACAGTACATTCCATCATGGTGGAGAGCCATGACATCTCGGTCCTGAGATCAAACTGCATCAGCAGTGACTGATGACTGCTGCTGCTCAGCTCGTTTTCTCCTGTTTACTTGTCCAGCTCTTTAGACAGGTCTTCCTGCCTCAGTTTACCTAATTGTAATCTAAATAATCCCACATGAATGTGTCCAACTTAGTCTAGCTCAGTGGTTCCCCGTCCTTCTGATGCTGCTACCCTTTAATACAGATCCTCATGTTGTGGTGACTCTCAACCATAAAATGATTTTTGCTGTTACTTCATTACTGTTATTTTCCTACTGTTATTAATTGTAATATAAATATCTGTGTTTTCTGATGCTCTTAGGCATTCCCATGAAAGGGTCATTTGTCACCCAAAGAGGTCACTACCCATGGGTTGAGAACTGCTGGTCTAGATAATCCTTTACTCTGTGTAGTCCTTACTGGACCTCACTCTGTAGATCAGGCTGACTTTGAACTCAGAGATCCACATGCCTCTGCCTCCCAAGCGCTAGAGTTAAAAGCATGTACCCGCTGTTCAGTCTTAACCACCTCAATATTAACTACTTCATAACTCTCAATGAATGATATCAAGGTTGGCACTTGGCTTCCGATTGTATGCACATACACACATATATGTGCACACTCATATAAAGAATAATTTTAATAATATATTGAAATAAAGAAGAACCTAGTGAGTGGCCAAATATGCCCAACATAAAACTTGCCATTTTTAACTATATAGTTTAGTGGTAATTATCACTATCAGCCTTCTCTAGAACTTTCCCACCTTTGCACATGGAAACTTTGTGTCCATCAGTAAACGACAACTACCCTGCCCATTCTCTAGCTCCTACCCCTACTCTCCTTTATGATTCTAGGTGCTTCACACAGGGCAGTATTTGTCCTTTCAAATCTGGCTTAACTTACTGAGTGTATTTCCAAGTTACATCCATGCTGTAACAGGAGCTAGGATTTCATTTCTTTTAGAGCAGTATAACATTCCGTTGTGTGTACATACCACATTTTGTTTATGGACATCTGGATTGTTCTAATCATTTGGCTATTGTAAATAAGGTTTATGTGACTGTGAGAGTTTCAAATATCAGAATCCTTGTACCCAAATTTGGGGTGGTATATATCAAGAAGCAGTAATTCTATACTTACATCTTGAGACCTATTGGGTTTTTCAAAAAAAAAAAAAGAAAAAGAAAGAAAGAGATATTGCTCTAGGAAATTTCCAGTGAGTAAATTTATAAACAACTGCCCATGTACAATGGCACCTTCAAAGCAATACAGCTTACTAGTGAGTATCACCACCAGTTGCCAATGCTCGAAGGACAGAATAGCAAATGTTACCCTAAGTACTATCAACCACAAAGCACAGGCATTTTACAATGACAAGGTCTGCTGGAAACCACCTTCTTCAAACAATTAAAGTTTAGCATTAACAATGAGAGGCAAAAGCACTGAGTGCCCTACTTCCCAGTGAGAAGGGCTAATGTCGAGTGATTGTCTTTATTCCCCAATGAAGATTTACCCAGTTTCAGTTTACTATCTTTGCACGTACTCCTTACAATGCACAGTATGCAAATCCCTGATTTTTAAAACCATTTATAGAGCTGATTAGCCACTATAAATATTTTTAATGATTATTTAATTTGTGAAGATTATAATCTGATTATGTAATTCCCCCTTCTCTTTTCTCCCCCAAGCACTCCCATATACCCTTTCTTTGCTCTTTTTCAAATTCATGGCCTCCTTCTTCATTAATTGTTGCTACATTCATGTATGTGTACATATATATATATTATATTATATATAATAAATACATACTATACAGTATATTTATTATGTGTATGTATTCCTAAATACATAAATACAACCTGCTCAGTCTGTACAATGTTACTTGTATGTGTGTTTTCAGGGCTGAACTTTGGTATTGGATAACCAACTGGTGTGCTCTTCCCTGGGAAGAATTATTGAAGAAAGAGAAAAAGGAGTAGAGGAAAGAGACAGAGGCAGAGGACAAAGAAAGAAGAAGTGAAAAAGAAAGCAGGAGAGAAACAGAGACAGACCAACAAACTGACTGACTTGTTACAGGAATTGGCTCATTTGTTAGCAAAGCCAAGAAATCCTATGGTTTGTTGTCTGCAAACTGGAGACTGAAACAGAATCTGTGGTGTATTTCAGTCTGACTGTAAAGCCAGAGGGTCAAAGGCTCATGGTGCCTTGGTCTAGACCCACAAACTAAAGAACTAGAAGCACTGATGTTTGAGGGCAGAGATGAATGTTCAGCTTAATGAGCTCACCTTTCACCCCCTCTCTGTTATATTCTGGACTGGAACAGATCAGAGGATGCCTCCCTATACCAGTCCTTACTTTGCCATGCAATGTGAATGTCAATCACCTCGGGAAATGCCCTCACAGGCACACTTAGAAATCGTATTTTAGCTCCTATTCTGA
The DNA here is from genome assembly GCA_019843965.1 of Rhynchomys soricoides. Classification (NCBI taxonomy): domain Eukaryota; kingdom Metazoa; phylum Chordata; class Mammalia; order Rodentia; family Muridae; genus Rhynchomys; species Rhynchomys soricoides. Next base: position 3,045,349 of record JADRCH010000229.1, on the reverse strand, counting down.
CATTTGTTAGCTCAGGCAAGGTGGCATGAAGTTAACCACCAGCCAAGTATGGGTGACACACACCTGTAATTGCAACATTAGGGAAGTGGAAAACAGAAAAATCAAGAGTTCAAGGTTGTCCCTAGTTGTACAATAAGTCTGAGGCCAGGCTGGTGTACATGAGATAAAAAACAAACAAACAAACAAACAGAATTAACCACTATACCACAAATAAAATACAAGGCATTTCCTGTAAATACACATAGTTTTCCTGTAAATGTTGAACCCTAACTATGAGAATGCCACTTATGATCATGAGTTTCTGCAATACAAATGACCAGAATGCCTCAAAAATGCCTGCACCACTAGAGACAGAAAGAAAAAGAGTAAGCACAAATGTTACATTTACAGGGAAATAAGTAGAAATCATACTGAAATGCTTGCAGGGTGCTTGTTGGTTACTGGATTGAGGAAAAAAAGCACATGGTGCTTTTTGACTGTTCAGTTCTTAGTTAGGGTTTTACTGCTGTGAACAGACACTGTGACCAAGGCAACTCTTATAAAGGACAACATTTAGTTGGGGCTGGCTTACAGGTTTAGAGATTCAGTCCATTATCATGGCAGCATCCAGGCAGGCATGGTGTAGGAGGATCTGAGAGTTCTCTATCTTGTTCTGAAGGCAAACAGGAGAAGACTGACTTCCAAGCAGCTAGGATGAGGGTATTAAAGCCCACACAGTGGCACACCTACTCCAACAAGGCTACACCTCCTAATAGTGCCACTCTCTGGGCCAAGCATATACAAACCATCACATTCCTCTCCCTGGACTCCATAGGCTTGTTCAAATACACAAGTCTATGGGGGCCATACCTAGCCACAGCATAATAAAAAAAAAGTACATTTAGTCCAACTTCCAAAGTCCCCATAGTCTATAGCAGTCTCAAACATGGTAAAAGTCTAAACTTCAAAGTCTCTTCTGAGATTCATCTAAATCACTTAAATGTAATTCCTAAAGCAAGACAGGAAATCAGCTGGGCAAACTCCAAACTCTGCATCTCCATGTCTGATGTCAAAGCAGTTTTCAGATCTCCAATTCCTTTTTCATCTTTGCTAACTGCAACAAACTACTTTCTCCTGGGCTGTTTCCACTCCCTGTTAGCAGCTTTCCTCACCAGATAACCCATGGCTCTGGCATCTTAAACATCTTGGGGTCTCCAAGGCAACTTCAATATTATGTTTCTTGTTTCAATGTCTGGGAACCACACATGATCTTCTGGGCTCCTCCAAAGGGCTGGCATCACTTCTGCAGCTCTGCCCTTTGTAGCACTCTAAGCTCAGGTTGATACACTCCAATGCTGCTGCTGTTCTTGGTGATCATCCCATAAAACTGGCATTTCCAATACACTGGGGTCTTCTGCTGCAACTAGGCTTCACCAATAGCCTTTCACAGACTCTCTTCATGGTACCAAGTCTCAACATCTTTGCATGACCCCTTCAGTCCTGGGCCATCAACTACATCTGAGGCTGCACCTTCACCAATGGCCTTCTGTGGCCTCTCACAGTGCCAAACCTCAGCTGCTTTCCATAACCTCATTGAACCTTCAAAACCAGTACCACCTGGGTGATTGTTACATATTACCAAGTCCAGCTGAAGCACAAAGTACAACCTTGGCTATCTCTGGAACATAGCTTCTTTGTGCTCTCAGAAAACACTTCTCAGATTTCACCTCAGTGATGCTGGTCTCTTCTTAATCACCATTAACTTCTTAGCTCCAGCTAGCCAGCCTCACTGCCATCCTTTTGCCACATAATAATCAAAGCATTAAGTGTACAGAACAAAGAAAGAATATAAAAAGCCACAAGGGAGATGGTGGAGAAATGGCTCAGTGGTTAAGAGCACTGACTGTTCTTCCAAAGGTCCTGAGTTCAATTCTGAGCAACCACAAATGGCTTACAAACATCTATAATGGGATCTATGCCTTCTTCTGGTGTGTCTAGAGACAGCTACAGTGTACTCATATAAATTAAAATGAATAAATAAATCTTTAAAAAAAGAAAGAAAAATCTGCAAGGGAAAAAAGACCAAGTAAATATAAAGGCAGGCCTATTAGAATTACATCAGACTTCTCAACAGAGACTTTACAAGCCAAAAGGGCCTTGGCAGATGTCTTGCAGTTCCTAAGAGACTACTGATACCAGTTCAAAGATCAAAGAGATACAAATTAGAAATAAAGAAGTCAAAGTATTGCTATTTGCAGATGATTCGATAGTATACATATATGACTCCAAAAAGTCTATATAGCATGTCCGCACCATCCGCAGTGTCTGGATACAAAATTAATTCAAAGTCTCTGTAGCCCTTCTTTATACAGATGATAAACAGGCTGAAAAGGAAATTAAAGAAACCCTTCACAATAGCCACAAATAATATAAAAATATCTTGGTATAATTCTAACCAAGCAAATGAAAAACCTGTATGTCAAGAACTTTAAGTCTTTGAAGAAAAAAAAATTAAAGAAGATAACAGAAGATGGACCTCTTAAAACTGGAAAGCTTCTGTAAGGCAAGGGACGCCATCAACAGGACAGACAACAGCCTACAGAAAGGGAAAGGATCTTCACCATCCCTACATCTGACAGATGGCTTATATTCAAAATACACAAAGAACTCAGGAAGTTAGACACCAACAAACCAAATAACCCAATTAAAAATGGAATACAGATCTAACCAGAGAATTCTTGGCAGAGGAATCTTTAGTGGCCAAGAAACACTTTAAAAAAATGTTCAACATTTTTTTTTTTATTTTATTTTTTATTGGTTATTTTATTTATTTACATTTCAAATATTATCCCCCTCTTAATCATCAGGGAAGTGCAAATTACAATGACTCTGATATTCCACCACTATCAGAATAGCTAAGATAAAACAGCTCAAATGACAGGTCAAGCTGTTGAGAAGGGGCAGCAAAGGGAACTCTCCTCCATTGCTAGTGAGATTGCAAACTTGTACAACTGCTGTGGGAATCAATCTGGCAGTTTCTCAGAAAATTGGGAATAGTTCTACCTCAAGACTGAGCTATACTACTCCTGGGCATATACCCAAAAGATGTTCTACCATACCACAAGGACACTTGCTCAACTATGTCCATGGCAGCTTTGCTCATAATAGCCAGAAACTACAAACAACCCAGATGTCCCTCAATTGAAGAATGGATAAAGAAAATATGGTACATTAATCAGCCATTAAAATGACATCCTGAAATTTGCAGGCAAGTGGACAAAACTAGAAGAGACCATTCTGAGTGAGGTAACTCAGTCACAGAAAGACAAACATGGTATCTACTCACTTGTAAGTGGATATTAGCCATCAAGTACAGGAAAAGAATGTTACAATCCACAAACCTAAAGAAGCTAAGTAACAAGGAGGACCTAAGGGAGGCTGATGCCTGAATCCCACTGAGATGAGGGAATAAAATAAACATCAGGGGTGGATGGAGGAAAAGAACTGGGTGGGAGACAGGGCAGGGAGGGGAATAGGAGGTTTCAAGTGTGGGTGGGGAGGATGGCAGGAAAGAGAACTGGGAGAAAGAATTGGAATCAGTGGGGAAGGGGTATCTCTGGGACAAGCTAGAAATCTACAACAATGGAGACTCCTAGAAATCTATGAGGGTGACCCTAGCTAAGACTCCTTGCAATAGGGATATGGAACATAAAGGGTCACATCCTGTAACCAGGCAAGACTTCAGTGGAGGGGAGGGTATACCATTTTTCCTGCTTTTAAGAGGTACAGGGATAAAGAGGAAGCAGAAAGTGAGAGAATGGTCAACCAATGACTAGCCTAACTTGAGTCCCATGTCATGGGAGAGAGAGCCCTGACACTATTAATTATATTCTGATATACTTGCTGACAGGAGCCTAGCATAACTGTCATCTGAGTGGCTTTATCCATTAGCTGATAGAAACATATGCAGAGACCCACAGACAACATTAGGCAGAGCTCAGAGAATCTTGTGGAAGAGGGGGAGGAAGGATTAAAGGAGCTGGAGAGGTTAAGGACCTGTAATGGAGGTAGTTCTGATTTCTTTAGAGAACCTTAGATATGAGTACTTGATTTCTGCATTAAACAAAAATGATTAGACAAATTTAAATAGATGAGCTAGAACACAGCACTAGTAATATCCCATATTCTTCTGTGCCACAGCACACTGCCCTCAGACCTGTCCTTCTGCTAAGTCAGCTCTGGCTCCCAATCAGTGACTCTTGGGCATCTCACCAAGGAGTAAACCTCCATCCCTGATCCAAGATACCCCTGGGACAGCCCAAAGGACAGAGATGGAATGTTCTCGTTGGTCCTTTTTATATCAGACTCAGAGGTTATAATTAGCAGTTATATGTGAGCAAGCACAGAGAAGAGAGAGAGACCATAATGTCTGGGGATGCTCCAGATATCCAAGAAGATCTGTAAGTGATGAAGCCCAGGCCTTGGTAGTGATGGTAGATGGTGGGTAGGGTGTGGTGTGTGTGTGTGTGTGTGTGTGTGTGTGTGTGTGTGTGTGTTGTGGGGAGGAGTGTTCTCAGAACCCACTAAGCTAAGGAAGTGCCAGATTCTTGCCATATTAACAAGATTTCTCAGGGTTGGAGTGATCTACTCCTCAGTTAAGAGCACTGGCTTCTCTTCCAGAGGACCCAAATTTGATGCCTAGCACCCACATGGCAGTTCACAACTGACTGTAACTCCAGTTCCAGGACATCTACCACCTTCTTCTGGCCTCCTTGGGCACTACAGTCACATGGTGCACAGACATAGATACAGGTAAAAATATAGGGAACAAATATTCTTAAAAGATTTCTTGGAAAACTTGAAATCAAGTTCCAAGACAGGGTACCAGACATATTTTTTTCTCATTTCGAAGAGTTATTTTTTTAAGCAAGAAGGAATAGGGGATAAAAGAACCTTCATAAGATGATCCTAATCTTATGAATTCTGATTATCTTATGAATTCTGATTATTCTCATTGTACTATTCTCTAATTCTAAGATGGAATTTCCACTTCCTAAATAGGAAAAGTTCAGACCGACTGCTCCAGCTCCTCTGTTTATAAACAAGGCAGCAAGGTTAGAGAGCGGCAATAACTTGGCCAAGTTACCCAACTTCATAGCCACAAAAAGGCATAATTATGATTCCCAGTGTGCTCTCTGAGCAGGCTTCAGGGGGATCAACGAAAGCCAGTACAGAACACACCTTCCCCATGCAGGTGTGTTTGCTGGCCCTTGTGATTTACAGGCTCTGGGATGATGGGATACCCGATCAGATCATCCAAACCTGAGGCCACTGATGAAGCATTAAAGAGATTTTAGTTACTTAAATTTTTAGCTAATGATGATTATGTTAAACTTACAAAGTAAAATTTAGTTTGCATTTTTAATACAGAAGAAAGCAGTAACAAAATGGGATTTATATCATACTGCTGAGATAAACTTAATTCACATTTTTGAAGAAATTTGAATATAACTGAAAATCAACAGTGAGATTATCCTTCCTACTCTGTTTGTCAGGCACTCTCTCCAAAGTTAATGATTTCCACAATTGCTCATTCTTTCAGGAAAAAGTAATATGGAAGTATTTGCTTTAATTCTAGGTCAGAACCTAGGGCCCTGAGCATCCTGATCAAGTGTTCCACACTGACCTACATTCCCAGCCCTCTTCTTAGAGTTGTTTTTTTTAAAGCATGTTCTCATGAAGTTATTCAGATTGGCCTTGAACTCAAGTTGTAAACAAGGCAGCCCTTGAACTTGTGATTCTCCTGCCCTGAGCGTAAGCCACCAGCCCAGTTCTTGTCCCTTCATAAGCATGCATCTTCCTACAGCTTTCTTTCCTCGTGCCTACCGTGCTTGTGTGTATTTTATTGTCAACTTGACACAACCTAGAGTCACCTGGAAAGTTGGAACATCAATGGACAGATTCCCAAGATCAGATCAGTCTGTGTTCATGCCTATGGGAGAATGTATTGATACATGATTGAGATGACAAAATGTCCAGCCCGCTGTGTGTGTCAGCATCCCTAGGCAAGTGGGCCTGGGATGACTAAGACAGTTAATGATCCTGGGAAGAAGGGAGGAAGGCAGAGGTGGAGATGGAGGAGGAGGGAGGATAGAAGGGGGGAGGGGAGAGGGAGAAGAAGAGGCAACCAGTGAGCAGCATTCCTCTATGGTTCCTCAATTCCTGCTTGAATTCCTGCTCTAACTTCCTTCAGTGATAGGCTCTTACCTGGAAATATGAGCTGAAGCAAACCCTTTCCTCCCATAATTTGTTTTGATTAAAATGTTTTATTATAGTATCAGGAAACAAATGAGAATGTTGGCTATATTCCAATGAGTATTCTATTAAAATAGTACAGTTCTGCCTCATTTTCTTAGAAGCAAGCCTTTGAACACTCCAGCTAAAATGAGTCCCTTTTAGATCACTGTCAGAAGAATACACTCTTCCATGGCACTGGTTCAAAATTCAGTGTCATGCTTTGATCATTCCAGCAAGTTTAATTCTCTCTTAAGAAAATGAAAAAAGGAACATTCGCTAGTCAGCCATGACCACCTCCCTTCACAGAAAGCTTCCTAGTCCCCTCACTGTACACTGGTCCTCACACTCTGGTAGAATCCCTGGCAGAGACAGTCATGGAAGGTTGTCAGATATCAGCTAGTAAGAAAGGAATTCACCCGGTGGTCTGGAAACATAGGTCTTGAGACAACCTGCCTCCCCATCATTGGCTTTCTCCACAATCAACTTTATGGGAGTGGCTGCTACCGATGCCTTTGACCCACGCTTGAGAGATGTGTTCAGGGTACAGACACAGGCATCTTCCTGCCTATCAAGCCACTCTGAAAAATAACTTTGGAGAAGTTACTTCACATCCATAAACCTCAAAGCCTATAAAGTAGGCACCTGACAGAATACACATTAGAAGATTCAGGATCTGGCATACTGTGCCTGGCATGGACACACTCTCATGGTAGTGCCAACGTATAAATGATCCCCAAGCACAGGTCCCCATGGAGCAGGAGATTCAGGTACAGGCATGTCAACTGATGAACACTCCTGTATTTCCTCTTTTCTCCCTGTTCTTATGTTCTGTTGTAGGCCTGCCTCTGTCTTCTGGAAGTCACTGTAACCCTATGTGTATGTGTGTCACATTCTAGGATGGAAATGGCACTCTGGAAACAGCAGCATTGCCCATCCTGGTTTATTCTGCTCACCACAAGTTTCATTTCCTGGTCTTATTTCTCAATTACTTTAAAACTTGGTTTGTAAAGAAACTACATTTCCTATTAAGTTTCCCTTCTAGCTCATAAACAGGCTGTTTTCTACAGAGTTGATGTGTGTGTGTGTGTGTGTGTGTGTGTGTGTGTGTGAGAGAGAGAGAGAGAGAGAGAGAGAGAGAGAGAGAGAGAAAGAGAGAGACAGACAGACAGACAGACAGAGGAGGTCAATGTCCAATGTCTTTCCTTAATCACTCCATCTCTAAAGCTCATCATTTAAAAGACAAAGTTGCCTAGTAAGTGTGTGTCCATTTACTTCTCTCTGCTCGTGGCTGTGCCTGTGCTGTGACCAGCTATTCTAAGTCCCCACTTCTTTCACTTCCTGATACAGTGGACTCTAACCTGGAATTGTGAGCTGAAATTAACCCTTTCCCCCTAAATTGCTTTTGGTCAGGGTATATTTTCTTAGCAAAAGAAATAAAACCAGAACAATGTAAATAGCCACTCATTTAAATAATTAGGAAAGTAGAGGTGTTTTTGAAAAAAATTCAGAAGAGTCAGCCATCTTCCTGTCCTTAATAAACTGTACACTCACACACAGGCAAATGGATTTTAACCAGACATTATAAATTGCCAACTTAGACAAAAGTATCCCCATCTTTTACACTAATTACAGAAAGAACATGCCAAAATATTTTAAAAATTGATTTAGGTAAAATACAAAGCAATTGATAAATATGAAAATTATTTTATGTTAACTTAGAGTGTTTTAAATTGTACCTGACATGGTTTAGGGGGTCAGAAATCCCAATCAATAATTTGATTCCCTTGGATTCATTACTATGTTCCATTTGAAACAGCCTCTCTCTGTGCTATTGCCTTGAGGAAAGATTTTAATGGGGAAAGATTTCTAGAGTCTTTTGCCTGAGATATGATCCTCTAAGTTCAATCTGGGCAGGACTCCAAACCAACCCTTAGCAAGGAATTTAACCCTTGGCTTGTGTTTATCAGTGAAACCACTAGTTCAGAGAAGACAGACTCCTGCAAAGCACTGAATCTGATGCCCAACTACCAGCAGCCACCACCCACCAACTACCACGATCCACTACCACCTAAGACTACCCACCACTACTTACCAATCACCACAAACCAACCAACACCAACCACCTACCACCCACTACCAAACCTCCCCACCAATCATTACCAATCACTACTAACCAAGCATACCAATCAACACCAAGTACCACCACCTACCCCCACCCACCAGCACCAAGCAAAACAGCTCTGAAGAAGAAGCAGCTGCGAAGGGATGTGGGCTAGAATAGATTTTATAATCATCATGGGCATTGCTGTTTTCATTAAACATTATTAAATAGTGAGGGAAGTTCACATGTTCTCCTTCATGAATGGGAAGATAATAAATTAGATTTAAATTACGTAATTATCATCTCCTACACTAGTAACCAGGTTATCAAAGTATTTTAAGACAACTTCATAGCAGGAATTAATGTATCCTACATTATGTAGATTAATGTGCCAATGTTCAAGCCGACCTCGTTGCTCATCATTGACCCTGTCTTAGTTTGGGTTTCATTGTTGTGAAGAGACACCATGTCCACAGCAATTCTTATAAAAGAAACATTTAATTGGGAATGGCTTACAGTTTCAGAGGTTTAGTCCATATCATCATGATGGGAAGCATGGCAGTGTGCAGGCAGACATGGTGCTGGAGGAGCCAAGAGTTCTACATCTTGATCCTAAGGCAGCAGAAGGAGACTGGACGTGTTTCACATTGCATAGCTTGAGCACTTAATACCTTAAAGCCCTGCCTCTAGAGTGACACACTTCCTCTAACAAGGCCACACCTCCTCCAATAAGGCCATACTTCTCAATAGTGCTACTCCTTATAGCCACGCACTCAATCGTATGACTCTATGGGGGCCATACCTACTCAAACCACCACAGGCCCTCATACATCTTCATTCACCAATCAAACTTAAAACGGCTGTGGAGTTTACTTGTGATGGAAACCGCAGAGAAAACCAGTTGCTACCACCTTGTTCTTTACATCCCAAACTCACGCATTTCAAGCAACAGCCATGGAGAGCAGGTTTAATCTAAACCTCTGCCTGGATCCCACATGAGAATTTGTTGTTCTTACTTACCATGACACCAGGTAGAACTCCAAGTTCTCAGTAAAAGTATATCATGGTTTTTAATATCCAAGAGGACATGGGAAGCAGGGCCCTGAGGTTAACATTTAACTGAAAACCAGCAGTCCTGGGCCACAGCCCAAGTCAGAACATTGGCCTGGCTGTTCCCAAAGGTTTGCGGAACCCAACTTTTCAAGCTGGATGAGGAAGTGGGACAGAAAAACATATTTAAACAGATGTTTTAGAAATTAGAAAATAAAGATCTTAAAATACCCTAAGCCCTGAGAAACTGTTCTGCTAAAATGTGACATAAATTGACTGTGTTCCTTTAGCCGTGCCTGACTTCCTAACATAAGCTTTTAGTCACTTCTCAGGATCTGAGGCCCGGAACTCAAGTTGGAAGTCATGTAGGTGTGTGTGTGTGTGTGTGTGTGTGTGTGTGTGTGTGTGTACATCGTATGTGTATGTGCCATGTGTGTTTGTTGTCAAAGGTCTTTGGGGGTGTTAAAGAGGTTTGGAGGTCAGCAATTGCTTCCAGTCAGAGTTGGAAGCCCTTGTCTCCTACCTTTAGAGGCATTGTGCTCTGGATTATATATCTGACGTTTCTTCTTACTGAAAGAATTGTTCGGTTAAACCAAAGACAAAGAAAACCTTAATTGCCTTTTACTTCACAGTAATGGAAACTTCATTTCTTATTAATGAATCTCTATTTTCCATTTCTTGGGGTGCATGTATGTGTTTCTGTGTCTGGGAATTTCCATGAATTTCTGAGTTTCCCCATACTGCTTAGTTATTAACTCTTTTTAAAACTTGTTATTTATGTATTGCTGTGATGAGTTCTCACTGTAGGTAAGTTATATAAACCTGGCACATTGCACAGTCCCTGTAAACCAGAGGGCTGGGGAGCTTCTGGGACTGGCTTCCAGGTAATTCGGCAACCTTCTTTTGTCTGATGAAGTACTGAGTGGAGAAACACAAGGCTCTTGCCAAGTTAGATGGTTGTCCTGTGCTTTTAGGAGGCTGAGTTTCCAATTATCCATTCAGATCTGAAAACCTCGGAGATCGGAAACATTTGCTTCCTGTCAAGATGGTCTGCAAGGATGGCTTCCAAGCTCATAATGCCACAGGCAGCACAACAGATGAAGCTCCTCCAGTTTCAGTTAAAAGCCAATAGGAGAGTGAGCAAATACCTTTGTACTATTTACTACAGGAGTCATACATTCTAACATGTTTATAAAGCACAATTGAGAGTCATTTATAAAAGTTAGAGCCCATCAACAGAGTGAGCAAATACATGTGAATTGTGTCCTTAAAAAGAAATATGTGAGCTTTAAGAAATTAATCCAAGCAGGGCACAGCACTCAGGAGGCAGAGGCAGAGGCAGGTGGATTTCTGTGAGTTCAAGCCCAGTCTGGTTTAGAGTAAATTCCAGGACAGCCAGAGTAGTTACACTGAGAAACCATGTTTTGAAAAACAAAGGAAAAAAGAAAGAAAGTTTGGTGATTTGAATATGCTTGGCCCAGGGAGTGGCACTATTAGGAGGTGTGGTCTTGTTGGAGTGGGTGTGGCCTTTTTGAAGGAAGTGTGTCATTGTGGGGCTGGGCAATGAGACCCTCCTCCTAACCATGTTTGAGTCAGTTTTCTCCCAGAGGCCTTCAGATGAAGATGTAGAACTGCCAGCTCCTCCTACACCACGTCTGCCTGGATGCTGCCATGCTCTTACCTTGATGATAATAGACTGAACCTCTGAACCTGTTAGCCAGTCCCAATTAAATGTTGTCATTTGTAAGAGTTGCCTTGGACATGGTGTCTGTTCATAGCAATTACCCTAAGACAGACAGACAGACAGGAAGGAAGGCAGGAAGGAAGGAAGGAAGGAAGGAAACAAAACAAAATAATCAAAGCTGTGTCTTAATTTAAAAATCAAGTTGATAAAAAAAGAAAATAAGGTTCTAAATGTCTTTAATAAGCAATCTTTCAAGCACTAAGCAACTATTTTAACAAATCTGAGGTTCACTAGCACTTGAAAGCCTTCAAAGTAACCATTAGTTCCCATCTATACACTTTTAAGCAACACACACACAAACACACCACACCAAGAAATGGAAAATAGAGATGAATATTCATCAATAAGAAATGAAGGAAAGATTTTATTACTGTGAAATAAAAGCTAATTAAGGTTTTCTTTGTATGTGGCTTAACTGAGCAATTCTTTCCAGTTACCCAGTATTTTGTAAAGAAGATAGCACATGGTATCTATCCACTTTTCTGTTTTACTTCTTCAGTTGGGGAATTATGTAGCTGAGGCTGGTCTGGAACTTGCTATGCAGCCCAGGATAGCCTCAAACTCATAACCCTCTCACTTCTGCTTCCCAAATGCTGGGGTTATGGGCTTGTACCAGCACACCAGTCTAATCAGTTTGCCACTTTATGTCTTAAGCATGGCACTTTATTCCAGTTCTATATGTGGATTCAGGACTAGCCCACAGAGAAGGGTATTAGAATTAGGAAAAGACATCAGAAAAATAACAAGGAATGGATGAAAGAAAATGACCTAAACAAATAATAAACATGAAGTCCAATTTTGGTTTTGAGTTTTCCCAATTCTAAACCTACATCACTTAGGTAATTTAATTCGGAAGACATTTATTTTGTTCACGTATTCTGCATATACAATAGACATGAATCTACCAATGGGAAGACTGTATGGTTAAATAGCATCGCCACTAAACATCATACCTATCTAGAACTTCAGAGTACACTCTTATCTGGAAATGGTGTCACTAGGAAGTAATAAGGCCATCCTTGATTAGTGGTGGCTCTGTAAGAGGCAAATTTGAACACAGAAAGAGAGGACACCACTATGTAAGCACAAAAACACACAGGGGGTTGATGTGCTGACACACAGAAACTGGTATAACATGGACACAGGCTACAAACTTCTAGCAACTAGACTCCAAGTGGGAAACAGAAAATTGACTTCCTCCCAGTGCTTTCAGTTGGTACCAATTAACCTTGACTTTCACCATCCAGAATAATGAGAGAATAATCTTGTTTGTAGGCCCTGATTAAGGTACTTTGTTACTGAAGCCTCAGGAAATGAGTGCAGACAACCAGGCACACAGAGATGGCCTATGGGAAAAAATGGAGCAAGCAGGAGAGGAGATGGAATGTCAGAACCCATAAAATCTTGTTTAGAATATGAACTCAGAGAACCTTTAAGAGACCATAAAGGAAAACCAAACGAAAACTGAAACAAGAGGTCTTGACTACCAAACCTGATTAGGTTTCACAAACACACATCACCAAGGGAAGCAAAACTGGTTTCCACTTGAGTCCTCTCTCACCCATTGTTCTGTTTATAAACCCTTCCCCGAATTCCAAGCTTCAATCAGCCGAGCCTACATAACCAGCAAAGAAACTGCAGCCTACAGTCAGGAAAAGCAGATGAAGGAAATTACCAGGAAGCCATTTCTACCTTGCTTCCGCTCTGAAAGCATCTGAAATTTCCTCAGAAATCCTGCCTTCAGGATGCTACGTAGGGTATCAATGGACTACACCTTCCAAAGGTAACGTAAGTACTTAAAAGCACTTAGTGTGCAGATCACCACAGTCATGTCTGCAGCTTGAGAAGTGTCTTAGCAAGCACCTCACTTATCAGTTCAGCCCACATACTTCTAGCATGGCTGTTGGAAGATGAAACTGTAGTCAAGACGTGGTCCTTAGGATGACTTTAGAAGCTGCAAGGAAGTGATGGTAAGTGAGCTGTACCAGCAAAGTGAAGGCCTTTACAATTTAGTGCATACTGTGTCCTAAATAAAGAACTGTCAGGGAATAAAAATTTAATTCCTTATTTGCTTTGAAGTTGTCTCAGTCATATGTAGAAAATACACAGATATCCATACAGCTGTGTGGTGTTAGCAGCAACATTGCTCTTAAATAGATTCTGTCAGGGTGTTATTACGTAGCCCAGGCTAGCCTTCCCCAGGCTGGCCTTCAATTCAATTCACGATCTCTCTCTCTCTCTCTCTCTCTCTCTCTCTCTCTCTCTCTCTCTCCCTCCCTCCCTCCCTCTTCCCCTCCTTCTCTCCCTCCCTTCCTCCCAGGTGCTGGAAATACAGGTACCTAGCAAAACTCTTATTTCTAATCTGGATTCAAAATAAACTCCAACCTGTTCCAATGAGACATATGTAATTCTGTCTGGCCCCTCCTCCCTTATCTTTGATTTTCCCTTCATTATTAGGAGATTTATGTCCTAAATGACCAGTGGCAACAGAAAGCAAATGTCAACTCACATCATGGCAGCACTTTTCTAGCTGAGACACCAGAGCTGCTTTCATAAAATGTCACTTAGTTCTCAAGAAAGGCCAGCTCCCAACACAAACTCTAACAATTTGTCTCAGAAGTCTATAGCACATTAGTGAAAATTTCCTGAAACTGAGAATTCTTGGAAAGTTAGATGCTGTAAAACCAGCAGCATCACTTCCCCACTGAGGCAGACAATGGGTCTCTCCACTCAAAGGGAAAATGAGCATCTTCTTTTTCCAGTCCCTGAAATGAGCAATGTTAACAAATGCCCAAGTTTCACAGTCTCTGTACACTACATAACACCACAAGCTCATTTCCTACAGAAAATGTGAGGCTGAAATAAGACCAACAGGACCATCAAAATGCATCACATGCCTCCCACATAACTCTTCCTTTACCAAGTAAGGACCTCAAGTACTCTGGCACTTGACCAAACCGCTTAGCAAACCTTTTTGTTCAAAGACGTTCACTGACCCCACTAGGAAGGTGTGCATTCACAGTCACAGCCAACCCTCTCAAGTACAGTACCTTATTCTGCTCACATATGTATTGTATCCTCAGGGTGTCCATTGCTCTGATCATGGCTTGCATGGCCGTGAATATGTTTTGGTAAACCAGCTTTGTGAAGCCCTTTCTATCTTCATCACTGTAGCCAGACCCATGGATTATCCTCATCTGCTTGATAAAGGTGCTTTTCCCACTCTCACCAGTTCCTAAGAGAAAAACAATGAGTGAAGAACAGTTAGCAGACTCCAAAAAGGAACCCTGGCAGCTAGTCCACATCCCGGTTACCAGTTTGGTGGGATGGGCCTGCAAAGATTCTACCTTATGAGGTATGCTTATGAGGTAGTGCCTGTCCATCTTCCTTTCCTTGAGTCTTAAAACAGGTCAGACCCCTGCCTGACCACTCTGAACATAAAGGTTTTGCTGATGTTCCTATTGACAGTGATGGAGCCTCCTCAATGTGTAGGAATGATTTGAACAGCAAAACTCTTGGAGAAAAGGATAACTTGCCAGCGAGTACTTGATTCTTGCAAAATGAAGCATCATTTGTAGTGATGCCGAGAGTCTATGTGGTAGCTGTTCATATTTCAGGAGGTCTCCAAAACTCCTAACACTAGCCTGTGGTGCCAAGAAGCATATATCATTGAACTATTTCACTGGTCTTTAATGTACAGAGAAGTACAGACATGATATACAGAAAATAGAATCCCAATATCCCATATTTCTCTCAGATAGAGAATCTGCTAAAAAAGTATTTATAGAATGAAGCTCAATATATCTAATATTGTCTAGGATAAATGGAATAAATTATGTGAGGTATCCATGACTCATCTCCAAATCAAAGTATTGCTTTATAATTTTTATTAATAGTTTGGTTGTTAATAAGGTTTCCAGCAAAGATGAAGGAAAAACTATCTCAGAACTAAAATTACTCACTCTATACCCTTTAAATAAATGTACTTTACAAAGTGAAAATTGCATTTCATAATTTGTTACAGTTGTCTAATAGTGTTTCTGTCAAAAGAAAATCTTATGTGAAAAATCTCACTAATACAACATAGAAATTCTGTTGTACAACCGTAGGGCTGAATGTGAGGTCCCAGAGGGAGGACTTGGAGAAGGGACTGAAGGAACTGAGGGAGTTTGCAGCCCCAGGGAGGGAGCAACAGTGGCAACTGGCCTGACCCCCCATACTCCTGGAGACTGATCCACCAACCAAAGAATACACATGGAGAGACCCATGGTGCTGGCCACATATGCAGCAGAAGAGGGTCTTGTTAGCCATCAGGGGGAGGAGAGGCCCTTGGGCCTGAGAGTGTTAGATCCCCCAGTACAGGAGAATGCCAAGGAGGGAAGATGAGAGTGGGTGGGTGGGTGGGTGGGAGAATACCCCCATAGTGGCAGGGGGAGGGGGAGGAAATGGGGAGGTTCCAAAGGGGAGATCTGGAAAGGGGGGAACATTTGAAATGTAAATAAAGTATGAAAAAAGAAGAAGAAGAAGAAGAAGAAGAAGAAGAAGAAGAAGAAGAAGAAGAA
>JADRCH010000229.1:2931266-3029606 GCA_019843965.1 Rhynchomys soricoides | reverse complement strand
AAGAAGAACAACAAGAAGAACAACAAGAAGAACAACAAGAAGAACAAGAAGAAGAACAAGAAGAAAGAACAAGAAGAACAAGAAGAACAAGAAGAACAAGAAGAACAAGAACAAGAAAGAAATTCTGCTGTAACAAAGGCCAAAGATTATTTTTCATGGAATGATTAATTAATCATGACTCTCTATAGTCATTCACTTCCAATGTCTCAACAGAACACCCAGACTGTACAAATGTCATCAAATTCCATCATCTCTAGCACCTTATTGACTTAGTCACATTAATACCATGTTGTACTTTAAAAAAAAAATATTTTACTTATAGAGATGTGTTTTCCAGAGTAGGGCAGCTAGAATATATAAATAATGGCTACTGAGTTTATTAAAATTAGTAACTTTTAAACTTACATGAGCTTTCCTCTATACCCTTAACAGGACTCTAAAAACTCAGAGGGAAAGGCCTAGAACAAAGGCCCTGGAGAGACAAAGCTTTTTAGGAATTTTATAAGATTCTTCTGGTAAAAACAAGTATCCCTTAAGACTGCTTTTGTCAAAACACACCCACTCTCCGGTTTGTTTCTTTGTTAAACCTCAATGTGTTCCCTTCCCCTCAAGAAGTCAGACAAAGGTAGACAAGAGGCCCGGTGGTGTGGGCCCACTGCCCTTAGCAGCCTTTCCTTGAAGGCACTTCCTTCTACACTCTATAACCTAGCCACACTGGCCTGTCTCCATATCGACCCTCCTTGGCCCCTTCACACAGACTCATTCCTCTTCCTGCTTTTACTGCTTGCCTTTACTCTTGGCCTTGCCTGGTCTTCCTGACCAAGTCAAGTTCAGTACTCAGGGACTGTCCCTACCCACAGTTATGATGGATCTTCTCAACTCGAGTAAAGTAATCAAGATACTCCCTCCTCAAAGCTATCATCACAGGCTAGCCGTAATCTAGACCAGTGTTCCTCAATCTTCCTAGTGCTGTGACCCTTTTAATACAGTTCCTCATGCTGTAGTGACCCACCCCAACCATAACAGTCTTTTCATTGCTACTTCATAACTGTAATTTTGGTACTGTTATGAATAGTAATATAAACAATTGATATGCAGGATATCTGATATGACTCTGGTGAAAGAGGTTGTGACCCACGGATTGAAAACCAATGATATAGACATTCTCACAGGTATCCCTGAGATCCTGTCTCTTCAGTGTCAAGTTGATAATTAATACTGACCTTTACATGAATGCTGGCCATCTTTGTGCCTGGTATGGTACCAGACATTTGGTATCATGAATTATTATTGAGCAGTGCTTGATTAGGCTTCTTGCTCAGTTGCTCTCTACCTCATTGTTTGAGTCAGGGTCTCTCACAAAATCTGCAATTCTGGAATCAGCTAGGTTAACTGGTTGACCAGTAAGTTCTAGAGCTCCATCTGCCTCCACCTTCTCAGCTCCAGCATCATGGCTATGTACCACCATGCTAGCTTTTTATATGACTGCTAGAGAAATGAATTCAGGTCATATATTACATAATATATAATAATATAATATATAATATTATATATAATATTTAGGCAGCAAGCACTGAATCACCACCCGAGATCCCTTCTGAATTATCATTTAACTAACACAGAAATAATTCGGTGTTGTGCAACCAATTGTCAGAACTCTTTTAATTTTACAAAATGGAGCCCCACCCCAGCTTTGGTAAACACCCTTCATTTCTGCTTTGTCTATCTGACTGCTCTTGACATGTCACTGACATGAAGTTATACAACTTTTGTTCTTTGCTGCCTGACTTACTTCAGCTAGCATCGTCAAGGTGTATCCACACTCAGCAGTCCTTTCTTGAATAGCACATCATTCAATATATTCAGTATATTGAATATATACTATTCAGTATCTTGAATAGCACATCATTCAATATATTCAGTATAGTTTTCAAATACAAGATATTTTTTAAATTTACCAAGTTAAAATTACCTACTCAACACATGGGAAAACAGAATATGCCAATTCTCTGTGCCCCAGCCTGTGTTCCATGTGTGTTAAAAGACTCTGATCACATAGATAAGAAAGGCCCTAGAAGGAGCTTCACTCTGATATTCAATGGCCTCTCCTGCATGATAACTGGATGCTGATACTAACAAATATTAAAGTTGTCACTATCCTGGAGACTCTACCCAAGTCACCCCCTTTAATCTTCATGACCACTGTGAAATGAGTGCTGTTTTCTTCAGGACACGAGTGAGAAACCTGAGCAGAGTACCAACTCCCTCTCCTAAATGTTACTATCAATGCTTGGCCCAAAGTCCTAAGGCAGATCAGATCTCTGTTCCCACAGAATTCTGGGGTCCATCTCTCCCAGCTACAATACTCTGTTGCTTTAGTCTCTTCCCCCAGCAGCACTGAGCCTCTGGTCTCATGCCAGTTCACCCCAAACATTAGTCCTGTGTTTTACAGTGAAGAAGTCAAGGTGAACATGGAGATTATGTACCTGCTTCAAACAAGCTGTCACTGTGACCTTGAAGCCAGAAAACTCACTCAAGACAGCTTGACATTCGGCAGCAAGATAAAGAAGTTCCCAGTAGCAAGGCCCATTTCCTTACACTAGGATAAAGGCAGTAACAAAGATTTCAAAATCAACTTATTTCTTCCTCTGTATTTGGAACATTAAAAACCAACCAACCAACCAAAAAACCTACTTTAGAACAGTTTTTAAGATTAAATAACAAAAGTACTTAACAATACCATTATTTTAAAATACTCTTTAAATCTTTGGTCTTGGAGAGAGAGAGAGAGAGAGAGAGAGAGAGAGAGAGAGAGAGAGAGAGAGAGAGAGAGAGGTTGGAGGCAAAGAGACAGAATAGACTGACTGACAGCAATCACTAAAGACCAAGATCAAGAACACAAGAAACCATGTAGAAGGGGTCCTTGTGTTCTCATTCAAGTTCCTCTACAACCCAGCTGGTACCATCTTTTTCTAGAAGAAAAATTGAGAATCATAAAGTCTGCACAGGTTGTTCACGTGTATGGGGCTTGATAACGTTGCCTGTGTCTGAATCAGGTCTGCATTGGCACATGCTCTTCCAGTGACAATTTGTTACTTTCCTAAATAAAAGGCCTCCCCTACTACACAAACTGAAATTACAAAAGGAAAGCCTTGCTCTTTCAGCCTGCAGAACTGTGCTAGACCAGGGATGGCTCCAGCAGCAGGAAGCAGCAGGCAAGAGGAAGTGAAGATAGGTGATGATGTCATGCCTTCAACAATGGCAGCTGTGGCAGGGCTGCAGGGACTGGTAAGCTCAAATCCAGGATCTGAGCTAATCTTTTTACCTGTTCCAAACAGAAACTCCACGTTCTGACTTCACATATACATTTATTCATTTATTCAGGGGAAAAATGAACATCTAAAGGCATTCCTCTAGGGATGAAAACTGCTAGTGTATTCTACTGGGTGGTTTTTAATTGAAGAGTGGCTGGCTTAGCTCTCCTCTGCCCCCAACTTTAGCCAATTATCTTCTAAAACATGGCTTTGGGCCCATGCTGCTGGGCTAATTGTGTCTGTCCAAAATGAGCCTGCTGGGACTACTCCTGCAAATGGAGGGGAGAAGGAACCCTCTGCTCACATCAGATTTTTATTCCAAACAGGGGCCAAACATTTTGAATTGAAAAGGGAATTTCGGGTTAAGATTACCAGGGATTCCTGCAGGTATGATGAGAGTCCCATTCCAGGAGACGTTCCACCCAGACTTGGCACGCAGCAATGCAGAAGAGGGAAGAGTCAACTAGCAATTTCATGTACAGGTTCAGTCTTCAATATAAATAAGGGAAATGGCACCTCTCTGTTTACTTTCCATTTCTCCATTTACATACTTGAAAATAAAATCCAATGATGGTTACCAAGTCTTAAGTCACTAGATGACATCCCAACCAACAAAAGGATGCCAATGTATACAATGGGTGTCATATATGGCAGACTGAATCAAATGTCCATGTACATAATGGACTCTAAGTATATAATGAAACTGAACAATTCCCATCATGCCGTATTGTCACTTACCATTTCACACTGAGGGATGCTCAGGTACACAAATACTACTCTGTTACAATTGCCTACAGTAGTCAGGACAGTGATATATTGCATAGATTTGCAGTCTATACACACAGCCCACACTTGTAGAGGCTGTCTCATCTTGGGGCGTGTAAATAGACTCTATTATGTTTGCACAATGGTGAAAGGTGTTTTTCAGAGCATATGGTCGTCATTAGGTTAAGCATGTCTGCACTTTTCAATTCTTATCAGCGTCGAGAACCTGGTATGTGAGCTGCCTGCCTATCCTCTTGCTGCACCTGCCTTCCATAATAAAGTCAGTGGACAAGACACTCAGGCCAGTAACAGATTCACCAAAGGACCTCCAGTCTGCTTTCTGTCACTATAATTGATGACAGCTCAGCAGGGGAGCATCAAGATACCCACCCCATCTCTTGCTGTGAAGCTCCACTTAGATGATTTTGCCCCCTTTCCCTTTAAGCAATTGTTCTTTCTTTGACCAGGACCCTCAGCACTGGGTAAACGGGCATGTACTACTCTGCCATGTACAGCGAGTATAGATCACACATGTTCTATTCTCCTCTCCAAGGACTCCCTGCTGACTGTGGGTGAGGGTTGTGGGCCTCTGGCCTTGCAGGGCTGGGAGCTTTCCGACAGTAGTGTTCTTGACTGGACTGTCCAGTAGTGTCTCCTAAGCCTTAGTCATGTGTGCATCAATACTGTGATTTGGACATCTCCATATGACACCTGTGTGATTAACCAATATTTTATTTTATATGTTGTTCAAATAAGTTTGTTTTAAGATATGAAAACCCTGGATTATGTGTGACGATCAAAGCAAATAAAACACGTGACTTTACAATATCCTAACAGAAATTCTTCCCAGTTACATAGGTGCTACACTTTGTGAACTACTCACAAAGGATCGTCCTACGTAGATGAAATTATCCCTTCTACTACTCACCCAAGAGTCTCTCCTAATCCCCAACCCTTCCCTCTCCAGAGGCCTCTGAATCTCCACCCAGGAATCTTATGCAGATACAGAACAGCAAGGCTACAAACACAGAACTGAAAATGGACCAAACAAAACAAAAACAACAACAACAACAAAAATTATACACTAAGACCCTACACTTCTGGGACTGAGAAAATAATACAAGGTAAAGTATTAATTTAATTTCAAATAACACAAGAAAGCTCATTGTGGGGGTGAGGGAGGTGGCAGAAAGTTGCTTTTAGAAGCCAGGAAGAAATAGAAGGAAAAGCAAAATAAATCCTTTGAATGACAGACAAAAGATACCTGAACAGAAAACTAATTGTTCTAGAATTTACCCAGAATCCAGGAAGGCTGGCTCCCTGAGAGCTAAGGCAGGGAACTAATCAAGCTGCTGAGACAGGCAGTGACCTAGTGCATTTCCTGACCCTGCAACCCCTGCCTCCCAGAAGCCAGTGTTCTCAGCTTAGGGTTACAGCAGACACTATGGAGGCAGTAAGACTTAACTCACAAAAATGAAGACAGATGGGGATGTCACCTAATTTACATGAACAACAGGCTGAAGGGATATGAACATGTCCCATGTGATCACCAAGTGAGCTATGAACAGGGATCTTATTTCTTTTGACAGAGGACACACTAGTGTTCATGAATGGATATTTATGGCTTAATAGACTTCCATGATGATTCCCTTTAGGAAAGCAGTAAGAGGGGGTTTCCTGGAGGACCTGTTGGAGATACAAAGCCAGCTCTTTCATGCCAGGTTCCTGCTGCTCGGCTTTCTGATGAAGTCGTGAAGACCTGGTGCCAAACACACTGTGGGGCTCAGGTTCTACGTCAAGCCATTTGTGGAGTCCAGATAAATAAAGTCAGAAACTGCCTTTTGTAACCTTTAGGTGGAAGCAGCTCTCACCTGCAGAGGCCTGCCCAGAGGACATTGTTGTAACTTTGTTTGGTCCACTCCAGCTTGGGTTGACCTTGGGCAGTGGAAGTTTCTGCAGCTGCGTGGCTACTGTCCTAGAGCTTGTCATTCCGCAGATACAGGTTTATGAGAAAAGCTGGCCAGCTCTGGGTAAAGCCAAAGAACTCCCCAAGTGTAAAGCAGCACCCAAGGGGTGGAAGACCCAATAAAACGCAGATTCTTCCCTGCCACCACCCAGGTAAGTTTCAGCGGCCTCAGTAAGAGCCTGGGAATATGCAGCTGTGGCCAGTATTGCGGAAATTTCTGTGGACTGGAGGGAAACACTGCTGCAGGGTCCCTCTGAAGGACATTTCTGACAGAATCCACCTGGGACAGAAACGCTACAACTGCTACATTGTGTTCAGATAAAAGGATGGGTTTTTCTACCAACTTATACTTTCATTTCTTCACTAATCCCCAGGCCCTCCATTTCCAAGGAGAAAATATTTTTAAAGAAGAAGTAAGATTCACTTATTCAAGTCTGCCCAAGCCTCTTCTCACCATCAAAACCATGGCACCTTCCCTAGATTCTGTTCTCATATGTCGAGGACTTCCCGTGTTTAGCCATAAAAGGAGGGGGAAGATTGTCTTGTGTGATAACTGAACTGGAAGCAACTGGGGACAGATTCACGGCTACTCTTTGAGAAAAAGAGGCTAGCAGGAGGTTTTATAAAACACAAAGGAAAAGTTGAAAGAAGTTAAATGATGAAATCTAAAGGCCAGTATAAGATATTTTTAAAAAGGAGATTCAAAATATGCTGCATCACACTTGGTGATCTTTAGGATTTATTAAAATGCCCAGTTATCTTTATGGACTAGACAAAAATAAATGCCATGATTCTAAGCACATCAACTGCTCTCAGAGGGAGATGTCACATCCATGGATGTAAGATATGGATGAGAGATACTTTTTAAGAGTTCATCTAGGCCAACAAGGTCCCTACAAAAGCAAAAGTGTCTACCCAGAAGCCTGAGGACTTTAGTTCAATCCCCAGGACCCCCATGGCAGAAGGAGCAAACTGACTCCTCCAAGCCTTCCTCTGATCCCTACATGCACATAGTACCACACCCACACCTCCACAAAATAAACAAGCCTGCGATAAAGAATGTAAAGGACCCCCAACCCTACTATATTTAGAC
The DNA here is from genome assembly GCA_019843965.1 of Rhynchomys soricoides. Taxonomy (NCBI): domain Eukaryota; kingdom Metazoa; phylum Chordata; class Mammalia; order Rodentia; family Muridae; genus Rhynchomys; species Rhynchomys soricoides. The sequence continues at coordinate 3,022,468 of JADRCH010000229.1, read as the reverse complement.
TATTTTCCTGTCATTACACTACCATGTAACAACTATCTCAGTCATGCTCCTATCTTATTAAGTACCATTGGTAATACAGGTATGTGCTAAGGCACATGGGAGCATGTAAACAGGTTCTATACAAACACAGCACCATTTAATAGCAGGAGACACAAGAGTAGATTTGGACAACTAGGTGAGGTCTAGGAATCAGTTCCTCAAGTGATAGCAGAGCAATCATGTGACCCATTTTGTCATCATGGATATCATTTTTATTAAAATGTACTTTCAAATTCAAAGCATCTTGGAGAAGTTCTTTTTTTTAAGATTAAAAAAATTATGTGTATGAGTGTTTGGCTGCATGTCTGTGCATCGCATGTGTGTTTATGAAGGTCGGAAGAGAGCATCAGATCCCCTGGAGCAGGAGTTATGGATGGCTGTGAGTACCATGTGGGTGTTGGGAATTGAACTTTGCTCCTTAGCAAATGCTCTTAACTGCTGAGCCATCTACCCAGCTCTCTTGCTCTTAGAGCAATCAAAACTGAAGGGACACACCAGTTATCTTTTAATCACAAGGACTTTTTGAAGTCTTAGCTTTTAAACATAAGGTACAGAAAAGAGTGCACTTTCCACATTTGCTATCAATACATTTAAAAGTTCATATACAGAGAGACATCAAGGCGAGTTTTTATTCTAAATTAATTTGAGCTATTTACTTATATAATCAAATCTTCATAATGTTATAAAGGCAGGATGCACTAAAAATTCAATATAAGCATTTAGCTAAGTATTAATTATTTTACATCAGGAAATGTTTGGCACCGGCTTATGTGCATTTCTTGGATGCAGTTACAGAACCAGAGATCTCTGTGATGGGCAAACATTAATCCTTCTGCAAAGAGCTTTCTGGCATGCTCCTCTAATCCCAGCATTTAGGAGGCTATCACGGGATGGTTGTAAATTTGAGGCCGGCCTGGGCTACATAGCAAGCCCCTGGACCTCCACATCAATCTGACACTCCTCCCCCAAGAGAATAAAATAAAAAGCTGTACAATTTAGCTTATCCTGTGTCAACGGCTCATTTATAAAACCCTAGGAAAGTAATATACTTGTTGTTTGCAACGAACTCCATTTTGGAGCATTCCCTAGACCTCCATTTACTTATCCTGGAAATTAATAAATCGAATGAATGGCAAGGGGAATCCTACCCTGATATATTTTATGGCTAACAGATAAAACAGCAGAGATTCCATCAGCATTACTCACGCCTCTTATGAGAACGATTGTGAATTCACCCGCTGAAGGAGACTGACTCCTGGTTGATTTACAAAAAGGGCAAACAGAGTGTTTTTGTGAATGGTTTTAGAACCTCCCATAGATCACTGCTGCTTCTGAAAATAAGCACCCCTCCCATTCTTACAGTAACATCCAGTGAGAAATCCTAGCATCGGAGCACTGGTAGGGAGTAGCTCGCAGCCTGTGGAAGCTCCTGGGGCCACTCTAACACTAGAATAACTAACTCCGAGAAAGCCTGTAGTCAGAGCTGCCCTTGCACATCATGACAACTGTAACCAAGTTGAATATTTGCTCGTGTTGTGAGTGGAGGGAAAGTCAAGCAAGGGCATCAAGGAAAAGACAGGAGAGAGATGAACCCCTTGAGCCCATGTGAGTCCAGGCAAGGAGATGAAGAAACCATTTGAAACACCATGAGATTCTGTTGAAGCACAGATGGTCAAGGTAGCCACAGTCCTTCACCCAAGGACAAGTTCAAATGAAATGAAATAAACACCAGTTAATAAAACACTCCTATCTGGTGCTAGTATAACTAAACATGGGGGGAGGGGGGGATGCTGAGCCCATGAGATTCTCAGTATGGCAGGTCTAGAGACACAGTGTCCTATCAGCCAACTTGGAAAGAAAAAAAAAATTAAGTTCTCCTTGGAATTCCGGAAAATATGAAACAATTTTATTCAGACTAATATGTACATGAGTAAGCATAGAATTTTTAGTAGGACACTGTAACCGTACGCATGAATTTACCTTCAGTGTCCAGCATAAGAATTGAGCAGCTGAGGAACAGCAAAGTGGTATTATCGGTAGGTCTACACCCTGGTGTGAGGCATATTATCTAGTAATATATCTATTTTATTTTAAAAAACAATCTAAAGATTCATATTATCTTTGGTGGCTAAGTGTGATTTATTATCCTGACTTGATTGAGTGAAGCTGTAAAATAGATACCAAATGTAGGATTGCTGTATATACACTGGATGGTGGGCAAAGGGGGAGAGATGGAAGTTTAGAAGAATTGGATAGGAAAAGACCAGAATTCTAAAGGTTATGCAAACATGGATAATTCTGGTGTTAGCTCAGGAGAGAGTGTGTGGATAGAAACAGTTACCAAAAGCCATCCTGACAAGGTTTTAGAGGACAATGAAGAGTCTGTTGACAACCGGTCCAGTGCTCTCTCTCTCATCAGCAAGGCTGTGGTCTGGCTACTGTTTGTTTTTCTTTTCCTGAGTCTTATAGGAAATTGCGCTTGAAGGTAACAGACTGAGTCCAACAGGCATCATAGATTCAGGCTGCTGTGTGGGTATTACCACATGCTATTCTCTTTCATCTTTGATATCATAATACAATCACATGATTTCCCCCTTCCCATTCTTCCCTTACTAGATCCTTTTAGCCTAAAAGAGAATTTGGGGCAAAGATAAGCAGAGAACAAAACCTTGAAAAATCCACAGCTCGAGCTAAGGAAACATCAAGAAAGAGGAACCCAAGAGCCAGGGGATGGGGAAAAGTATGGCAAAGATACCTTCCAGACATGACCTGGCCACTGCACGCAGGAACTCACTGCAGCTGCAGGCCTCTGCATACGTCCTTCACAAGATTGGGGCCTGTGAACATTTCCTTGTGTGTGGCAGAAGTTCCATGAAGCCGTCCCCACCCTGAGGGATTATTGGTAGTTAATGGTAGTGAGGTTAGGAGTGTCATTTTCTTCAGCAGTATAGCCACCGCTAGGCTGCCCGTGCACTGGTAAGTTAACTTCTCACCCCTGCTTATGTAGACAACTCTGGATTCCCTGGGACACATGCAAATCCAAGACATGAAACTGGAAGGAAACTGGAGGAAGAAGGTTCGTAGGAGGATGAGAGGGGGGAATAGGGTGAATGCGACTAAGATCCATTATGTGCATGTATGAAACTTCAAGGAATTTTTAAAAGTTAATTCACAGGCTGGTCAGAAAAGCAAGGTGTTTAAGGTGCATCCAGGATAGCATGGTTTCTAAAGAGGTGTGCACCATTGAAAAGAAACCACATGTCTGCATTGGGACAGTAGAAAGTATAATAGATGAATGGTCTCTGAGATCAGGGGGAGCTATCACAGGCTCAAGGATATCGACATGAAAATTTGTTTCTAAGACCTCCATTTGAGGTATACCCAGAGGTATAGAGGTCATGAGGTCCTTGTGCCTCAGATGAGCACTAGGTAAAGCAGGAATGTTAAACACCCTAGCTCTCTCCTTAAAGTAAGGAGATGTACACCTGGTTCCTGTCAGGAAGCTTGAGAATGGATGTCATTAATAAAGAGCCTGGTGATCTCTGCTATCTGAAGGACCAGCCCACACCCGAATTCCCCAGACTATTATGTTTATTCAGACTCTTCCTCTCTAGACCTTTATCTCCAGCACTGCTTCTAAGTTAATAAACCCATCCTTACAGGAAATGTCACATGTACTTTATGATAGCCCAGGTAACTTCTGTGCTATCTGTAGGGCCAGGCCAACGCCGACTTGCATAGATTATTATGTTTGTCTTGGTCATTCTCCCTAGACTCTTATCTTGTACATTGTTTTTGAGTCAACAGAACCCATCTTTATGGAAGAGGACATATGCACTTGGTAAAGAGTCTCAATGTAATCATATCTTAAGGTTTGTTGTACACACAGAATTGAGTTATTATCAGAAAATTTTATTCCAAAATTTATGCTGTGCTTAAATATGGCTAAAATAAACTTCCCAGGGTCAGATTCTAGAAATTTGAATCACCACTGCTAACTAAGCTGTGTTGAACCAGACTCCCTTCTTGCCTTAGGTGGTGTTTGCAGAGGCCCCTACACTGAGGTATCCTGTATGGCACAATATACCCCAGGATCTGTTTTCTGCTATTTAGCCATTAGGACACTTAGATACTACTAAAGTTCAAGTAGGTCAAGGTACAGCTTGCTCTGGTGGAAATCTTTGTCATTATCCACGTGACTCTGGTTTTGGCCTCCACCAAGATTTCAAAGGAAGGATGAGGAGGTCTGATTATGTGTGTCAGGTATTAGAGTCCTTGCAAGCAGGCCCTGACAGGGCAATGTGTGGAGTTGTGACAATAAGTCTGGGAGTGAAATAGAGGCCCTAGAAATAGCAAATATACTGTTCTTGTCAGAGGAAGCTATAGACAGCGAGCAAAGCCAGCATCATAGAGTGAGTTAGGTTACATTCCTCAAGGTTGTAGAAGGACTGCCTAGACCACATCAGACTACAGTGTGTAGACATGGAGTCAAGGGATATGAAGTCCCAGTATTATAAAAGCTAGCCAGCAGTGAGGAAGTTTCCAGGGGGCCTCCAGCTTGATTTCACCACATCTTGCAATCAAGGTATATAGTGTCTTTAGCAGTAGAGTCTTATCTCCTAGCTCTGGGAGGTAACCAAGAGGAATGCAGGGGCCTGTACAATTTTGCCTGATGTATTTTGTGAGGATATTTTATCACAGCAATAGGAGAAGAAACTAAGATAGCTACTATCTGTATAAATTATCTATCCAATGGTCTCCTAAAGGCAGGGGATGGGGAGCTTTCCACTAAAACTCAAATTGATGTAGCTCAAAAGGATCACAAACAAAAGAAATTCTATTGTTACAAGGCCAAGCTCAGGCCGGGCAGTGGTGGCGCACGCCTTTAATCCCAGCACTCAGGAAGCAGAGGCAGGCGGGATTCTGAGTGAGTTCCAGGACAGCCAGGGCTACACAGAGAAACCCTGTCTTAAAAAATAAACAAAAAACAAAAAACAAAACAAACAAACAAAACCAAGCTCATTGTTCCCCTCCCCATCATTTGGTGGGGTTCCCTCACAACAAGAAGTATAAGGAAGCAAAGGAGAATGGTCTGGGGAGTCTTGCTTCCACTTCATCCCTATGGCACATACATGACCTCATGGCCTCCTGTTGGAAGGTCAAAGAAACATGGTAACAATACCAAGGCTATCAATTTGAGGTTGACAGGGTCTCATTGAAGCTAAGAGTATATGCATACTACAACCTCTGATTCTCTTTGTTAGTATTCTACTATCGCCTTAGACAAGTTTCTTAAGTTCCTTGAAGCCTGGCTTTGACAGCAATTAAGAGTGTATAGTAATACCATTAAGTCAGCATTTATTGTGAGGATTAAAGTCATATTTCCATGTAAAAATAGATATTCACACACTCCTTATAATAATTGGTAGGAGGGTGATTGTAGAAATGGAGATAAAGAAGCCAATGTACTAGTCTAAAAAGGATGCTCTATTTAGGAGACAATGTTACAAGCAGGAGTTGAGGTCAGTAACTTGGTGGCATTTTTATTAGTAATGGAGAAATTTGAAAAACGGCCATAAGCTATTATAATAAAGGACTGTAGCCAGTGGCTTAAAATTATGGCAATGAGTTCTCTCATACAGGGAGATCACACCATATTGTTCCCCTCACTCACAGAGGACGACCACGCCCTGTTTCTCTCCTAACTCTAGTATGTTTAACGGTGCTGGGTGATTCTGGCCTTGTGGCCATTACCCAGTCACCTCTCCTGTGTGCCTATATCACACTCACATCACTCCCCTGTAGGGACACAGCCATGTTGGATTTAAGGCCCAATCAAATTTACTCTGAGTGATCCATCATCTATCACGTTCACAAAGACCCCATTTCCAAAGAAGCTCACACTTACAGGTTCTAAGACCATCATGAATTTATGGAGTACAGTACTAAACAAACCACTAGAGTCCCTGTTTCTCACTGAGGCACTTGCTAGCTAGAATAACTGTTAGTCATAGTTGGGATTTTACAGAAGTGGCCAGAGAGATAGGGATTCCTACGCATTTTTATAAGTGTGCCAAACTAAAAAAAAAAAGTTAATTCTTTGATAATTTCATACAATATATTTTTATCATCCTTCCAACTAATTCCGCCAAGATCTACCCCCACCTCCCTTAATTCCCTAACTTTGTGTTTTCTTGTCTTTTATTCTTTTAAACAACCACATGACTCACGCTTGAGCTGGTCATATACTTTGGGTGTGGGGCCATCCACTGGAACATAGAGACCTACCTGGAACCTACATAGGAACTCACTGTGTACACCACGCTAGTCTCAAACTCACAGAGATCCATCTGCTTCTGCCTCTCCAAACTGAGATTAAAAGTAGGAACCACCATGCCAACCTATATTTCTTTTCTAGATGAAGATTTTTCTTAGCTAAGTTGTTTGAGGGATAAAGGTGAGCCAGCATCAGGCTTTAAGCTTCTGCTCCAATGTAATGGTGCCAGCTTAATTTCATACTAGTGATCCAAGTTTGGACTCAGGGATCCAATTTCAATTTAATTTGGTGAGATCATTTTTCAACTCTCTTAATTTGAAAGCCTTTTATTAAGACATACATTCTCCTGCTCAGCCCAAGTCCCCTACACCTGTCCTTAGTCTCTGCTGTCTTGTGAGCTTACTCACACATATGTGGTACTGCTGGAGTTCAGACAGCATTTAAGATTTCCACCTACAGCCTCCTTGCTTCCTGACACCCTAGGGTCCCAAATCAGATGACCTCCATACCTACTCCATTTTACCTCCAACTTCCTTGACAACTATGGGCCAACCATTCTCCCTTACTTGTCAGTGATTTCAAAAATATTCTCATCTCAGCTTCAGTTTCCCCACAACTAGATTAAAAGTAGCTTTGTGCTTTGTCTCTTTCTCAAACACCTAGCCCGACAGCTTGCAGGGGTCAGACAATCAGATGCTTGCTGGCTGAAAAGTTAAAGAAACAGCAGCCTGAAGATACTCCTGCATGCCAGGGTTTGCATGGTGCCCCTCTCGTAGTTAGACAAGGGAGTGCAAATTTAGAGTGTCTAGTTGTGGTCCTCTTTCATCTTCTCCCCACTCAAGGGAACAAAAAGGATACAGAGCCAAGGGTTGTGTATATGTGTAGTCCATACCATCTCCTCAGCTTCCAGCCTTGCTCTGAGAGGTACTCAAGGCCCTAAAATTTCACTATCCTAAAACCCTGATATAGTATGATAATTTCATACAATATATTTTTATCATCCTTCCAACTAGTTCTGCCAAGATCTACCCCCACCTCCCTAATCCCCTAACTTTGTGCTTTCTTGTCTTTTATTTTTTAAACAACCACAGGCCCTTCCCTAACCTGAGAAAAATATGCCACTGGGGTATCTCTCCATAGGCCTGAAGGGAAGACAAGAGATGGATGCTTGGGAAGGGGGCTGGGCTGAGTGCAGACATGCTAGGCAAAGCACATATAAAGTTCTCCGCTCTCTGGGTAGAAGGGCCAGCGAGGACACTAGCCAAGGTTTGCATCTTCTTCAGCTCCTGCAAGTGCTCAACATGTTTTCAAGCTGAAGAGATAAGTATCAATAGCCAAATCCACTCCTTTTCAGGTTTTGTCCAGGACATGTTTCACCTGGGTACATTCTGGTATAAATATACTCAGCAAAGACTTTACTAATTAAAGGACGATATACTGAACGCAGATAAAATCTTCATCTTTCATCCCAGATTTTTAAGAATTGAAAAAGTGTAAACATGGTACCTTTTGTTAGTTAAATGCACTACAATTACTCTAAGTTAGCTTAACTGGTATTTCTAAAACACCCAGGAAAATCAAGAATGATATCATGTGGTACATATAAGACAACATCACCATGAAATAACCGTTATCACACTGCACCTCTAGCTCTCAAACACAGGTTGTGAGGGTGAGCTGGCTGCAACCTCCATCACCCCATTGATCACCAGGGTAGACTCTGCTGGTCTGACTTGCTAAGCGGGTGTCCTCCTTCCTTCCTCACTGACCTATGTGCATCCCTCCTGTATGTCCTTCCCAAAGCTGCATGATCAGTGGAAGAGGATGACCTTCCCCAAATAAAAGAGGGCCAGTCCTAGGTCAAAGGTATATAAGTAGCTGCATTCCTCTGCTAGAAATTCCAAACAAGCTCTCAAGGTCCAAATACATTGCTACAAAGTGTGGCATCAGCCTGACAGTGCTAGTAAAAGTCCATTTACACTGTCTTGAAAGTAGCTATTTCACCAGTCTACCTTATGTACTATAACTGAATCACCATCTCCACATTGAAATCCATAACACATGCAAGACTTTGTCAGGATTTGCCCAGGTCAAGTTGTCTTCAGGAGAAACAAAATGAGTTTCAGGTTTTAACGCACAGAATAAAATGCTTCCCCCAGTGTGTGGTTAGCTTTACACACTGGAATTGGTGTTTGGATTTGTTCGTTTGTTTTGTTTTATTTTGTTTTTAATACTAGGTCTCAAAGATAAGACAAGATTTTCCCTGATGGATAATGCTACCATCAGTTCAGTTTCTATTTTCAATCATATATGAAATAAAAAATGAGTTCTGCCTGTCCAACTGGGGAGTATTTCCAAGCAATCAGCTAGTTTCTTCTATCTTTCCATCTTCCAGACATGTATTCCTGTTCTTTTTCTGTCTTTGATTTAAAGGAAAAAATTTAGTTTCTTTGTAAAGCTAACTGAGAAATTTTCAGTATGCCTCATTCAGAATTTATGTGTCTACAACTCAGCAAACAACTAAAATCAGCAATCCTGGTTCTGCAACACAGGTTGACACACAGTCAGTCACCAGCTGTCAGTTCTTTAGCACCCCCTCTCCTCCCCCCCTTTGTTTTCTTTCAACATCTGAATTATTTTGAGGTATTAAGGACTTGATCTTTACTTGTGAACATATATATATATATGTATACATATATATATATATCTTCCCTGCGGATAGGCAAGGCCTTAACTTTCCTTATTTTGATTGTGACAGCCAGTGAGCCAGTGAAGTACTGACTGACATAGACTCATCCTGTCCATACCAGCTTGCTTCTATTTCCCACAAAGTACCCCTGGGACAGGCACTAAACTCAGCAAGGGACTAAGTGAGCGGGATCTTGCCATGTGCACAATTTCTCACTCATCCACTCTTAGAGGCCCCAAGTCATCAGGCCAACAGGCTCTGAAGCTGCCGCCAGCTGAGACTAAAGCTTTTTCCTGGGACCTTCCCCTTCTCCTGAAGCCTGGCCAATTATTTAGTGAGACATAATTCAATTCTAAATGAGTTCCTGGAGAATGACATATGAAAATCCTGAAGCGGCATCAGGAAGCTAGCAATTCTCAAGTGTTATTCAGATAAACTTCAAAAGTATTTGTCATTAGTAAAATACTGAAACCTCAATCATTAGTGAGGCAAGACTATGCAAGAAATGGGGAGAGGGTAAAAAGAATTGCCCACAGGGAAGAGAGGTCCTTGGGCCTGAGGGTGTTAGATGCCCCAGTGTAGGGGAATGCTAGGAAGAGAAGACGGGCATGGGTGGGTGGGTAGGGGAGCACCCTCATAGAGGCAGGGGAGGAGGATGGCATAGGGAGTTTCCTAAGGGGAGACCGGGAAAGGGGAAAACATTTGAAATGTAAATAAAGTAAATAAAAAAAAGAAAAGAAAAAGAAATGCCCACCTAGAAACTGTGTGTGTCCAGTACTATATTGACATATTCAGTAAGTGCCATTTCAAAAAATGCCAATCCCGAAATTGAAAACTGATATACAGAAAACTTAAATGATCAACAGCCTTCAACAAACTTAAGGTGGATGTTTGTTTAGCACTGCATTGGGGCAATTCATGTTATTTTAACCTAAGCATGTAAAGTGCCACATGAAACCACAAAGGCTGGATTCTAGGAGAACTTTAACATAGGGCAGTGTTTGTCTCATTCACTTAAAAGCCATTCATTACAAGTCAAATGTTAGGATGTGCCATTTGCTGCTATGTCAGACTCTGACATGATTTCTTGCCAAGAGTGCTTACAAAATGAAGATGCAGGTAAATTACATCTCCTCCCTCCATTACAAAATGTTAGTACCCTACTCCAGACTACTCACATAAAAAGAATTTATTCCCTGGCATCTGGTTTCTATTTTAACATCGTTGAGTTATATATTTTTGTGGGTTCTTCCTTCCTTTCTTTTGTTACTATTTTTATATTCTTTTTATATATGATGTTTGTTTGCATGTACATCTGTGCACCAAGTGAGTCCAGTGTCCATGGAAGTCAGAAGAAGGTACTAACTGGATCCCCTGGAACTGGAGTTACAGATGGTTGTGAGCTACCATGTGAGTGCTGGGAATCGAACCCAAGTCCTCTGGAAGTGTTCTTAACCACAAAACCATCTCTCCAGTTCCCTTTTCTCTTTTAAAATGTAAGTGGGGAGCCAGTGAGATGAATCAGCAGATAAGGGAGTTTGTCCCTAGGCCTGCCAACCTGGGTTCTATCCCTGGAATCCACAAGGCAGAAGGAGAAACTGACTCCCACAAGTGTCCTCTCTGTTTTCTGCACCATTTATTCAAATGTTCTTTTGTTTTTCCTTGTGATTTTCTTAGCTCTTGAGAAGACATGTTCTTCCACATGGGCTCCCACACATATGCATGTACACACACACACACACACACACACACACACACACACACACAATGTAAAACTTTTTTCTAATGTAATACAAATGACTCCCTAACCCAGAAGCTTTTAGTTTTACCCAAGGGAGTCTCACTGAGGAAAGAAAGTACTCTTAAGGGCAGGCTGCATACCCAACAGCAGGGGGCAAACAGAAAATAAGTCAAATGACATTTTTGGATGTTCCTTGCCTCACAATGTCATGTCAGGGCATTTTTTAAAAATCTTATTCCATTTTCCTGTTTATTTACTATCTGCCTGTCTGTCTGTCATTTCTTAACCTGTAGATTCTGCATATATATTATGGCTTTCAGTTTTGTGTTTTTATAGGATTCTTGAATATATGAACTTTTTTTTTCTTTTTCTTTGGCTCTTTTCCTTCTGTTTGCATTGTCCTATTCTGATTTATTTTAACCTATTATATTTTGTTTAATTATTAACCTTTAGATTCCTGTTTGTTTCTTAAAGAGAGACAGAAAGGAGATTGATCTGTAGGGGAGGTGGGGAGAAACTGTAAGAAAAACTATAATCAGAAAACATTGTGTGAAAAAATATTTTTAATAAAAAGAAACACAAATGTAGAAGTGATATTTGTATCTACTTGACTAGCAAAAAAAATCAGATAAGATGTTGGTGGATATCTGGAAAAATGAAACTTTCATATATCACTCTTGGGGAAAAAATAAACAAGTCATGTGCTTTGGAGAGTATTTGGTAATACTTATTTTTAAACAATAAAATGGCACATTCCAGAATACCCATAGAGGTTAGAGAACAAGTAAGGCACTATGAGTGACGAAGAGACCTTCCAAGGGCAGAGACACAGAGTATACTAATATAAAGAGGAAAGGGGAATGATCAAACAGAAAGGTTCCGTGGGGTGGGGCATGGTGAGGCTGGGAGATGGAGGAATATGGAGAGCGGAGGAATATGGAGAACGATAAATAATGCTAAAGAAGACACTTTCTAAAATAAATGTGTGTGTGTGTGTGTGTGTGTGTGTTAAATGGAGTTATCCTATAATGGGGCTAATACCCTAATTAGACACCAACACTATCAGATTAAAGGATAAAAAAGCCAGTAGCAGCAATGGGTTACATTTTTTTGAGTCGTTGGACAAGGGGGTTGCATAGACCTCCAAACAGTACACACTATTACTAGTGCTCTTGATCACCCTCCAGAACTTGATGAAAGATGCTCTTGCTTAAGATACCACATACTTGAGTCATAAAACATCTAAAAGTCAATATGGTATTCACCTGGAAACTTCCTCCCTACTGGCTAATTTTCATCCTGCTAGAAGGTACTATACGTGCAACAGGAAGAAAAGGTCATCATCAGGTCACCCAGCTGCAGACCCTGTGGGCTACAGTAACAACTGTCCTGACGACTTAGGCCCACTGGTGCAATAGCGGTGTGAATGAGGTGGAAGTAACCAACATGGAAGCCATACTTGGCATTGTTAATGGGGCTAGAAATCTATAGTGAATACCTACTCTGCTAAGGCTTCTGATCTAATGCTATCTTTCTGCTGAATAGATGAATAATTAAAATGGGTCATAATGACTTATTGCCATACTCATACATCAGTGCATTCCTATCCCCCTTCAGAGAAGCTTGTTCTTGCAGTAGATAGCAATTAATACAAAGACCCTAACTGGTCAACCGGCAGAAAATAGAAGACTGGGAATGCTCAGACTTAAAATGAGATCTCTGTATCATCTTCCTTGTCCCCAAGGCTCAACTATCTTCAAGGAAGATTCTAAGATCCACAGGTGGTAGATAAGCTCAAGGAAATGGTATTTTCTAAACACCAAATGGTGTTACACATATGAACTCAGTGATGGCGATAACATGTGTAAGACATCTGCAAGTTCAAGGCAGACAAAAGGGAGGCGGTTATGAAATCTCACTACTAATTGAGGTACTAATAGCATTTGATAGTTTCTGGGAAAGGGAGAGTCAGTTTTCTTCAATGATGTCATTCCCAGTAGGCTGACCACACTCCAGGGTATGTCGGTACCCAAGAGTACTTCAACAATATAAATTGCACTCGATGGGTTTAAAAGAAGAAGGGAACTTGCAGTTGATTGCATTGGGATGTGAGCGTGAATCTAAGAGGAGTTGTGGGTGTGCAAACATGAATATGATAAAAATACATCGTATGAATTCCCAAAGAATTAATTTAAAAATAGAAGAAAAATAGTCACATTCTAGAAGAGCCATTATGTCATGCTATGTAATTACTCAGCTTTAGAAGTGAAAATAATCTTAAGGTTATATAACAGAATAGTCAATGATAAAATATTTAGAAATTAAATCTAAACTTTAAAAGAGTCTGTTAAAAGTATAAAGTCCCACATACAAACATTTTCTGTTTCCCAAACAGGCTCACATTTCCTTAATCAGAGATTGCTTGGACATTGCTTTTTATCTCACTAGTGAATCTTACAAACCTCAATGGAACCTTTTTCCTTTTTATTATGATTATCAAACATGCTTTTTAAGGCAATAATCTCACTTTGATTTGAGGTGAGCTACTGGTGAGATAGGCATTAGCCATGGGACCTTGGGAGGCCCCACGGCAGCCATCCTATCGGGCCTGCAGGACCTGGGACCAGATGAATGCACAAGGGAGAAAGGAAACAGGGGGAAATGAGAGAAAGTGGAAATAAAAAAGCTAGTGGGGGGGAGGATAGCAGTCCCTCAATCAATCATTGACTCAATTGGGACTATCATGCAATGTAGAACCAGGCATGTTTCCTAAATATCTTCTCCTTGGGACAATTCTGGCTCACTGGGAGATAAGCAGAACACAGCAAGCACCACAATATCACAGTATGATCAGAGAAGAGCACAAGGACCAATATTCTCCTGAACTCTTTCAATTTATAATTACTTAATCAGTATATTAAGAACCAAATGTTGGTTAATAAGGAGAATGAATGGTCCACACCAGAAAGTCTTTTGAGAAGAAAGCAAACCCATCTTTTCAAGAACTAAGAAAACCAGGAGAAAAAATGAGAGCAATTGAAAAAGTGACTTTCCCAAGGCTTTAGCACCTCAAAGAGCTGCAAGCCAGGATCCCAGCCCATGCTGCTTTCCACACGCTGCTACTTCATTCTTCCTTCCACACTCTTCCACCCTCTGAAATCTGTCTCCGCTCCCTAGTCTCCTTAGGGAGGCAATTTTTAAGCATTCTTAGGATATTGTCGAACATTTGAATATAGATTGGATAGTACATATCATTACAGCAATGTTACTAACATTCTTCAGTGTGGTGTGGCATCTTGTTCACGCAGAGGAAGGTTCTTCACTGAGGAACATTTAGAAGTATCATGCCATGAAGTCTGCAAGTAACTTCTGTGTCATACTGAACAAGACAGACAGGTGCTGTGGGAGGGGGAGGGAGGTGAGCAAACACGGGATGATGTTGACAACTATTGAACATGAGGGGAAATGTGTACTATGCTATGTTTCACACTTTGTGTTTAGAATGCTGATGATGAAAGTGAGAGACAATGAGATGTATTTTAAAATCCTTTTTTGTAATAGGACTGCACCAAGCCACTTAGCCATCCTATGTGATTCAGCTAAGTCAAGTGTCCCAAGGAGGGGACCTAGCAGGTTCTCAGATAATTCGAAAACCAAATGGCAATAAAGCCACATCTTACAAACATGTCTACAGGTGACAGAAACTAGAAGAGAGGTTCTTGTTGGTGCAGACTAGGGGATCTTGGACCCTGCTGTCATTTTATGTCTCTCTATCCATTAACAGGACAAGAGAGAAGGAAACCCTTTTAAAGTCACAAGAAGCTTCAAAACCAGATTACAGACAACTGTTTTGAAAAAAAAAAAAATGCCAGCCATTAACTTTTTTTGCTCTATACTTTAAAATAACAGCTCTGAAATGTCACACTTAGTTTTATCTCTTGTAGGAAGCACATGGAAATGGGAAAACTCTCATCTGAAAAGGAAGCAGGTGATCAGCTGGGTCTTCTCCACTATTAGCTCGCCTTGCTCTTTCTTCTCTCTTGGGCCTGACTTAAAGTCTGTGCTTCTTGAGCTTTAACATAAACCAGAGACATACCTTCTCCCCAGATTCTTAGCTCCTCATCAGAAACACTCTGATCATATATGAGAAATGCCACTTGTGCCTTTATTTCCTATTACGTATTTAAAGTTCAATTCTCAGAATGGAGCTGGTCTTCCTGGAGGCAGTCCTCATAGGGCTTGATCCTAAGCCCTGCCTGCTTCTTATCAACAAACAGGAGTTCTGGAAGGGCTGTGGCTAGGGCGTGGCTAGCTGTGCTCAAGGAAGCACAAACAGAATAGAAGCAAGATGGGGCCCTGCTCTCAAGCAGCTTCTTGTATGTAGAAGGTATAACATATTATTGACCTCAACATAGGGTTCAATGAAATGAGAGAGACTGGTGAGTTAGAGGGAAGGCTGATGACCCTTCTAAACAGATGACACAGTGACAGAGGGCAGTAGGGGTCTATGTTCTGATGCTTTCA
Organism: Rhynchomys soricoides; assembly: GCA_019843965.1. NCBI lineage: Eukaryota > Metazoa > Chordata > Mammalia > Rodentia > Muridae > Rhynchomys > Rhynchomys soricoides. The sequence continues at coordinate 3,007,198 of JADRCH010000229.1, read as the reverse complement.
TGAATGCAGAAGAAGAGTGTGCTCCAAACGAAGAGCATAGCTTGCCAGCAGGCACATGAGAAAAACTATGTCCACACTGGGTGGTGGTGAGCATGTGTGTGCAGTCTAAGTGCAAGCTTATACTTGGGAAAGCTCATTAAAGCAAAGGAAGTGGTTGACCCAACCAAATCAATTTTTATGGCCATTTCTTCCTATCAGATTTATATAAAAACAAAGAATCCTCCATTAAGAAACAAAAGTATCTGTGTACATTACTCCCCAAATCACTTAGTGTTAGGGTGGTACACAAAAGAGCCTTCTATTCCCTTCCTCTTGGTCATGGCTTAAGAGTTCACTCACATTTTCAGGATCAGCTTTCAAATCGTTATACCGAACTTGCAAATGGAAAGTGTTCCAAAGACACCCTTGTTTGTGTGTGCACTCAGGAGCTAAATCAAAAGATTGTTCTCAACGTCTCAACTCAGTGAACCACACTCCGGGCTGCCATGAGAATCCCCTAGAGAGGTCTAAAGCTTTAGACATTGCCAAAGTTCAACTCTAGAAATTTCCATAGTGATTCTGTTTTCGGGGTTGATACAACTGAAGTGGAGTTATTCTGTTTCGACAGTTTAGTTTAAAAAAAAAAACAAAAACCTGAATAAGTTACAACAAACCATGGTATAATTACAAGGAAGTCATGTCAAAACAGAAGTAAAATGTTTCAATAAAATCAATTCGTTAATAGTTATAGATATACTATAATATCTATAATAGATATTTTTCCTTGCCAGGCATAAAGAGTTTCAGAAAGCTCAAAACTTTTGTTGTTGTTGTTGTTGTTGTTGTGAGATAAGAGCTTCTTATCCCGCCCATGGTAGCCTGAAACTTACTGTCTGTAATGCGGAGGAAGGAGAGGACAGAATGTGGTTAAATTTATCTCAGCTGCCTTTCCAGTAAGAGGGAAACTAATCTGTTGTTTGGGATAAACAAATCCTTTTTTAGAGACCAAAGAATTCAAAATCTTTGAAAAGAGCAGAGAGAGAGAGAGAGAGAGAGGAGAGAGAGAGAGAGAGAGACTATAAAATGGTATGCATGTGGTTATAACTGCTGCATAGTTAAAAATCTGTGTTTATCAAGCAATGGTAGATGAAGTGTATCCACACACAGTGAAGCATCACTCAGCCTTAAAAGGGAAGGGGTTTCTGGTCCATGGTCTTTGAAAGCACTATGACAGGTGAAAGAATCCAGACACAAAGGGCAAAGACTATGTAACCCCACTTTATCTAAGAAACATAGCTAAGACAAGCAGGGTCACAGAAGCAGAAAGAATGAAGGTTACAAGGCACTGGGGGAGGTGAGGAGGGGCACAGAGGGAATGAACTATAACTTCCATAAAGAGCTTCTCTCAAGGATGACGAAAAGTTCCAGAAATAGATAGTGGTACAGGTTACACAATGTTGTAAATGTACTTAATGGAAATGAATGCACACTGAAGAATGGTTAAGATGGTAAATTTCACAATATGTATATTTTACCACAAGAAAAACTTGGATTTAATAACCAAACTGACTTAACTAAAAAAAACCAATACTTGGCACAAAACACAAGAAGTTTAGATTTGATTACCATTTCCTTAGCCACCTATTACTGGAGTTAGTAAACATCAGCTGCACTCTTTATTTTCCTAGTTACATAGATTATACCAATGAACAATTGAGGGCCTCTCTTTCTCAGGCAACCCTTCTTCCTTTACCCTCTCATCGTAGGAAAAGTGCAAATGACCCACTGTATACTGACTGTCTTTAGGAGATTACATTGACTGATGAACTAAGACATCCCCAATCTGTGGTCAACTCTCAAGCCCATGAATTAGCTAGCATATGTTTAGAATGATTCCCTCTATTATTCTGTGAGTCTATAGAAGTTTGTGGACTGGATGCTTATGAGAATTCATTAAGAAATCTAGGTTGCTGAGCAGTGGTGGCACACGCCTTTAATCCCAGCACTTGGGAGGCAGAGGCAGGCAGATTTCTGAGTTCGAGGCCAGCCTGGTCTACAGAGTGAGTTCCAGGACAGCCAGGGATACACAGAGAAACCCTGTCTCGAAAATCCAAAAAAAAAAAAAAAAAAAAAAAGAAAGCTAGGTTGTAAAAAATATCCATATTAACAATATGGGTTCATAAAACACAGGTACCACTTCAACACAACTAAATAATGGCTATTGACATAGGTAGCATGTATATCTTTGTGTAGGGGTATGAATGCACCCTAGCCTCTCTTTCATGAAGATTGTGTGAGCAGGTAAGGTTCCAAACAACCTATTATCGCTTGAATGTGAAATGCCCACCACAGACTCATAAGTTGAACACATGGTCCCCAGTTGATGGTACTATTTGGGAAGATAGTAGAAACATTAAGGGTCTAAATGGAAGAATTGAGGTCACTGGAGTTGTGCCTCTCCTTGGTCCCTATTCCTTCCTTTCTCTTGGCTTTCTGTCTGTCAAAAGATAGACCACCTCCACCAACACAAATAATGATGCCTACCCAAACTCAAGAGACCATGGACTGAGCCCTCTAAAACCAGGAGCCAATATGAATATTTCTTTCTCTTAAATTGCTTCTGTAGAACAATAGAAATCTAGTGTATGATTCATAATGTAAATAAGGCAGAAAGTTGTCTTGTTCATGTGTGAACAGAGTAAGTAAGTGCTGAAGAAAGCCTAGGGAAAATATGTAACAATTCTGCATAGTCTTAGCAAAGACAAAACACTCAGCTTCAGGTCCATTGCCTAAGCCTAGCTTGTTGACCTTTGTAAGTGGATACTGGTAGTCTTAACAGAGATGGCCAATGTTTGCCATTGACAATAGGGTTGTGCAACTCCATTTTAAAAGAAAGCTGAATCCAAACTATATACATGAATAATGTAACAAATTAATATTACCCTGAACATGCTGTTAAAATATAAGACTTATAAGTTCCCAGGCAAATTGTATGGAAAAGATAAGACCATCAAAAAATACTTTGGGTATTTTGTACAGTCCAAAGTCTGCCACAATCATACTTTTGGCTTTGAATGGGTACAAGTAGCAGATGGAGAAAAACAGTGGTATATGGTGAGTCATCAAATTAATGTTTCAACACCATAAATCTCCCCCCACTGTTAGTCTCCTTCAACTTGAAAAATTTTTATGGAAATATTTTAATCTCCCCAATCTGGTAAAACTTTTATTTATGCAAAGTAAAGGTCCTGCTGCATGGATTCTCAGAACTTGCTAGTGCAAGCAGCCAAGCCCTCACCTTCCCTTCACTCTGATTCTTTTAAGAGTAGCCAATCCTGAAGGACTGTGAGGCCAGCCCTCAGCCAAAGGGTAAAAGACACAGTTACTATCTGTGTTAGAATGAAAACCAAGGGAATCTCTGGGTTTAGTGTGCTTGCTATCCTCAGTTTGTGGTCTGGCATGACTTCCCCCCAGCCTTTTGTAAGGAGAAATTGTCTTACTGACCATAGATAGATAGATAGATAGATAGATAGATAGATAGATAGATTCATAAATAGATAGGCAAATTATATTAAAGATTGAACAGTTAAATTAAACCATAAAGGTGGACTAAGCCTAAAAGTGATATACAAGTGCAGAGGAACAAGATTAAAAAGAAATCATACATGGTAGGGTGGAGACACAGAAGAGAGCCATCAAGCTTGAGTAGAGTTTATTCTAGAGAACAGAAAGCAGGGTGGAAAGGTAGGCTGCAGATAACTGGCCTGTCTAAGAAGGTTTGAAAAGTCTACTCATCCTTAACCAAGTCCCACATGCTGGGACACACTCCTTTGCTATTACATTCTGCCCCCAAAATTACAACAAAAGATTCAGTGCTTATTTCATACTTGCTTTAACTTACATGTCTAACCCTTGTAAACACTGAAGCTTAAAATTCAAAACTAAGATCAAGTAACTTTATGTTTATAATTTATTCTTCCAAATGAAATCTCAATTAAGTTTCTCTGCTGCAGTATTTCCAATGAAATGGACCCTGTTCTCAGCAGACTCATTCTATGTGGCCTTTGTCTGGATTAATCAACTTCAGATCTTAGGGCCTCCTGCTGGTCTTAATTAGAGTATCTCTGCCCCAGGCAGAGTCATATCTCAGTATTAGATCTTCCAACTTCTAAGAACAAAAAATATGGGTATCATTATCAAATGTCCAATGACTTTCACATCTGAATGAAACCAACCTAACATTTGGATTCTTCCCACAAATGAAGTGATTCAGTGACAGAGGATAAAAATCTCACATCTTTATCATAGACAAATGCACAGTCCATGTAAACCCTGAGTGTTAAAAGCAAATGAGGTGGCTCATTTGCAGGAAACACAGTCAACTCACAATGGAATTCAATGTGAAGCCATTGTTCTTACGTTATATGCTATCATTAGGAGGGCAGGACTGGATTCATTTCCTTAGAATGGTAAGTCTATTTCCATGGCAACCAGAGAATGTTTTTCACTCCAGGATAAATGAACAGAATCCCTATTAAGTCATGCATTTTCTAGGCATTTCTAGGACCAATACCAGCTCTAAGTCCTGACGAACTTTAAAAAAAAATATTTAAAAATATTTGCTTCCTTTAAAAAAAAATTTTTTTTATGGATATAGAAGAGACTTATAATAGAAATGTAAGAGACCAGCATCCTGACCAACACTGACCATGGATCCAGTACAAAATATTCCTGATGCTGAATGTCTTGTCTTGTCAATGAAATTAAGTTGGCTTCACTTCCACTGGCACTAACCCTGTAACTGCTGTGCATTTAAACAGAACATGGCAACAGAAGAGAGCGGTAGGGTTTCTATATGAGCTCCCCCTCCCCTGTAGCACTCTAATCAAATGCTGGCCATGACTCATGAATCTAACTGAACAATCTTTTAGGTCTATAAACCTTTCTTTAGACACTGTCTGTGGAATGCAACTCCAGGATCTTGCTTCCTTGCACTTCTGTCTGTTAAGAGTTAGTCTAGACATGCTTTAAAGATCAGGACTACTTATACAGTCTCTCTTAGCCAGCATTGTCATGAAGTTGAATGGCTCTGTGTTAGTCAACACCTTCACAGAAAGCTCTCAAACCCCAAAGCTCAAATGATCTATTTTCACTATAAAATATGGGCCTGCTCATATTAGACACACACAACAAAAACCCCTTGTCATTGTGCCCCCAAGGGACCTTCCACCAGGCTCTCACCCAGTTACCTCTGTAAGAAACGTCAATAGTTAATAGAAAGGACAGAGCCTAACTCTGTCCTTTCTCCACAGTCCATCTCTCCATCTTAGCCACAGTTTAGAATCATCTGAAAAGCCTGGTGTTGAGCTCTTTAGATATTTCCATTTAATAGGTCCAGCGTGGAGCCCAGTTAAGACATTTGAAAAATGTGTCCCTCATGACTCTGGTGCATAGCTCCACCGATCCCTAGAGACCACTAGACCTATGAACTCACAAATCTAAAGTCTTTATTATGCAGTTTATACAGTAATATATTTTCTCTTACTTCTTCATTGGCCACCACCTCCAAAAGTCCTCTTTGTGGAGGATGTTGGTTCAGAACTCTTTCTGAATATTAATATAAACTCAACATTTATACATATGCGTACTCACAAATATATCAGTGACTATATACAACATGAAAATCCCATATTGATTTCACTTTTCAAAATGATTTTCAACATTCCATATTGTCTTGCTGGTTTCACTTAACAGTATCCACTTGGTCCTTCTCTGCCTCTTTCCAAGTTGCTGCTGAGAACAAACTTGCCCCAGTTATATTGAAAGCACACTCCTCAAAGTCTCAGGTGTCCTCTGTGGTAGCAGGAACAGTGCATGTGTCTACTGGCTGGAATTGATATAGGATGTACTTATAGTCATAAACTAGACATCAGAGTCAGGTTTAAAATATGTACTATCCTGGAGAGTGTATGTATGTGGGTGTATGTATGAGCACATGCATCTGTGTGGAAAGGTCCAGGGTCAGCCTTGGGTGTTCTTCCCCAGAATCCATTCACCTTGGTTTTTGAGATAGTCTCTCATTGGGCCCTTAGGCTTGCTGTGAGCCCCACCGATCTGCTTGTCTGCTTCCCCATTGCTGGGATTGCAAGTGTGAGTCACCATACTCGGATTTGTACCTGTGAGCTAAGGATTTAGCTCCAACCCTCCTGTTTGCATAGCAATCGCTTTACCAACTGAACAATCTTCCCAGGTTTCACTCTAGACTTTAAATACTGAATTCTGGAAAATATGTAAAAGATCTCATACTAATGTGATAATGTTAGACAACTGGACCACATAAAGCACGATACTAAAAAGAGTCAACTTCACCCTTTTCCGTTCACTTTCATAATTGTAATAATCATAAAGTGTAAAGTTTCTTGTGTGTTTCAGATTATATTTCTATGAAATGGCTCTGTTCTAACTGATGGTCACTATAGTTCATCTGCTATTCTAAAATCTACCATAGTGGACATTATTCTAGACTATGTGGTCCTTGATAAGGGCTCTCTGCCTCCAGGACCAAGTATGGAAGCATTTTCCCTCCAAGATGGGGGACGTAACTGTCATCTACAGCACAAAGCCACCAGGATGCTGCATTCCCACAGGACAGGCTCAGTGTATCAAGAGTGGAAGGTTCAAAACCCAGTTCAGCAAGAAGCACACATGACAGGGATCCCCTAAGGCAGAAATGGAAGGATCACCTGAGCCTTTGAAACTTTCACATACACACTAAAATACTCTTCAAAATAGATACATCAACTAGCTATGTAAGCCTCTTTTCATCTGCTGCACAAGAAAACATTCAAATTAATAAAGAATAAAATTTAGCCTGGAAAATTCTGAAGGGACTCAAATAGTACCCAATATACAGTCTAAGTTCCTATTACTCACGGCAGCAACAATATGGCTCAAAATATTTAGTGGTTTAAAGTATCCTTTACACTTAAAAATGCTTATAATTCTAGAACACAACGCACCTTGAGTCCTAATAAAGTTAATCCATCACCACTAATACATCTTTGCTTTCCAGTCCTGGACAAACCCTGAATCTTGGGAGCTGTTCTTCAATCACCTCAAATGTTTTTTGAGACTCAAAAGTTCTTTTGAAAGATTTGTTTTCTACTAACAAGTAAGGACCTGATGTTCCCAGCAAACACTATTCTCAGACAACTTTATGTACAGAAACTGATAGTGCTAATCATGGGACAACCCAGGTGTCACTCTCCAACGCTACTTGTTAGTTACTGATGATCTTGCCAGAGAAATCTCCAAACAGAAAGGGTAGCACACACCCATAATCCCGGCACTAGAAAGGCTGATCAAAATGTCTAGTTCCAGGCAAGGCTAGCTTACATGGCAAGACCTTGTCGCAAAGACAAACAAACATATACAAACAAATATATATATTTTTAGCAAATGTAAATCTGTTTTGCAAATACAGAGGCAAAAGGATTGTAAGAACCAGAGGAGCAATGAGTTTTCTGTAAGATTCCTTGCAACTTCAGAAGCTAAACTCCCAAACATGAGCTGAGTTAAGGACGTGGATGCTGAACTGGACATCCTGCACAAAGAGCTACAGACAACTGAGTAAAGCTAAGCGTGGGAGTAGTGGTCATCCCCAGAAAAGGGCACCCTAAATGATTCCCCAGGGCCAAACAGTCATCCCTGAAAACACACAAGGAACATTATATAGATTCAACAGATTATATTTAAGAATATATATGTCTATATAAATACTTTATGCGTACAATAACAGTTGATGAAAAAAACTATGAATTTGAAGGGAAGCAAGTGGTGTATGGGAGGGCTGAGAGGGGGAAGAAGGCAGAGAGAAATGACGCAATTAAAATACAATCTTAAAAGTAAACAAAAACAAAACAACAACTGCAAAGAAACAGAAGAGAGAAAGGAAAGGCAAGCTGGGCTACCAGCTCTGGGAGGAAAGTGTCATCTTTGTTTATCTGCCATGCCTGGAAGAGCTCTTGGCGCACAATCATACTTCAAATACGTGTTTAAAAAGCACTTGGTGGAGAACAGTGCTTTCCCGTTTTTAAGTGAAGCATTGAAGGTTGATCAAAAGTTTCATTCACAGACAGAAGTGAGGACCTGGCGTCTGTGAGGCCCTGGACAGGCTCACAGGTGTATAGGCAGAGTCCCTCTCACTAGCCAGCCACAGCCTCCTAAAAGGACTGGTGAAATCTTTTGGGGCAACCAGAGTGTCTGCCCAGTCCTGTCCCCACTCACGTCTGAGCAGCAGACTGCAAAGCCACATCCTTTGCAAAGCCCTTCACTGGCCGAGTGAAGGGTGCTAGGATACAAATAAAATCTCAAAGCCTTTCACAGGGCTCGTATATCACATATCCTGCATATTAGATATTTCCATTATGACCCATAACAGTAGCAAAGTTACAATTATGAAGTAGGAATGAAATCATTTTATGCTCAGGAGTCACCACAACATGGGGATCTTTATTAAAGGGTCCCAGCATTAGGAAGAACTACTGCCCTTGGGCTTCTAAGAATGCACATATATGTAGAGCTTGGGTTAGAATTACCTAATCATTAAAGACACCTGATACAATAATGGAAGTCCAGGAACAGCCTCCTTTGGCCTCACCTATATCAAAAGAAGACCTTCCAAATGCTTAAAAAATTCTGGACCAAATGTAATAACAAATTAGGCCAATTCAAAGCAGGAAAACTCACTTATAGCTACCATAAACAAAAGGAATTAGCTGTCAGAGTAGCAGGCCAAGAAGCTGACTTCTCAAGAGCCTTGCATGGGAGTTCTAACTAGGGGTAAGGAAGCATAGCTGGCCCTGTGAGCTGCCGTCCTAGTTTGCTTTCTATTGCTGAGATAAAACATTCTCAATAAAAGCAACCTGGGGGAGGAGAGGGAAGTCTGGGCAGGAACTGAAGCAGAAGCTGTGGAGAACTGTTTCTTACTGGCTTGTTTCTCATGGCTCTCTTAGCTTGCTCTTTTGTTAAACAGTCAGAACCATCTGCCCACAGTGGGCTGGGCCTTCCCACATCAATCACTAATCAAGAAAAAGCCTCTCTAGACTTGCCTGTCAGCCATTGGATGGAGGTATTTTCTCAGTTCCATTGCTGATTGGCCTTCATCAGCAATGAGGGAATTTAGCTAGCAAGTTATAAAGAATTGATGAAGGGCACAGGGGCGACATTAATGTTTCCAAGAAATAAAAGATTAAGGGACAGAAACAAAGCACTCAATCTGCAGGGGTGACTCATAAAATCCACTAACCAAAGAGCAGGCTGAGATGTGATCCATTAAAAAAAAAAAATCTCCCAGTGTGACCCTAATTCCTTTTCCTTTCCTGATCAGTGCTGCCTTCTGGCATTCCCCTTGCTTCTGCTCTTCCACGAAGTAAAATGCATGCATTAAGATTTTTCGAAAGGTCATTGACTCTATCAAAAAATTAAATTTTTTTAAAGCCCAATAATTAACCTAAAGGGCATTTCCATGCCTTAAAATTTTTACAAAAACTTGCTGCCCATCTGTTATTTTGGGGACTCTGCATATTTTAAAACAAGCTTGGGCCAGATCCCACTGGAATGTGTTGAGTATCTTGAGGCCATAATCACTGGAGCAGTCATTTTCTAAGCATTCCATTGTGACTACATGGGAATCATGTTACAAGTAGGCAAGCATGCTCTCTCTATAGAACCAGATAATTCAGAATTCCAAGAAACCAGGAATGATAAACCAACTCACGGTTGCTACTCAGTAATAATATCATTTCAACAAATCCCATCAGCTACTATTAGATTATAGCTCTTCAATTTCAGAAGTTTAACGTCATCCTCGGCTACAGATTCTTGAGGCCATCCTGGGCTACACGAAACTGGGGGGAGGGGAAGAGAGGAAGAAGAACAGTGGAGATGATGGTTAATACTTTGATCAGCCTGTGCATACTTTTAGCAAATCCACTAAGCTAGCTCTTCTGTATAAAGGGGGTGAGACTGCAGGAGAGGGGAGAGGAACGTTGAGAGCAAAGATGGAGGTTTCAGCTTCCTCTAGAATGTCATTTATGCTCAAGGGATTGAATGTAAACGAGGGTCACGATTTCTGGAGCACGATGATGGAGTGATAAAGGCAAGATGGAGAACAAGGGATAAACAATAGGGGGATCAGTTTTTGTAAAAATCTTTCGGCAGAAAGTAGGATGTCGACATCTGACTAAGAGCCACCAGAAACCAAAGCACTTGTACTTTTATGTTGCACTACCCTTGGGCTTTTTAAACCTTAATCTGCTTCACTGTGATTACTAAACCAAAGTTAGACATAATTTTGGAGAAAGCATACCACTAACTCCATCATAGATAAAGAGCACTCAAGGAGCTAATCCGAATAAAGAACTACAGAAAGATACTGTGGCTGCCACTGAGGGCAGCCGGGTGAGTCTTTGATGCCAGCCCAGCCTTGGCACAGCAATCAAGCTTCGTCTGAAAGGTAAGTAAGGCAGGAACAAAAGGACCTGTTTAGAGAGATCGTTATGATGTTTTCAATCAAAGTGAATTTTTTCAGATTGCTTTGGGTCTATTAATAATTATTAGACGAGCAAACATTTCTACAAGTTGAAATTTATAGTCACAGGTGTGTGTGTTCGGGCCACATACTCCTGCTTCCAGCAAGTTAACATAGGAACATTCTCTTCTCTCACTTTAAGATGAGTGGGAATAAAATAATCCTTCCAGTCTGCGAGAGTCTCTTTGTTTACAGCTGACAAAAACCACTGTGCAAAATGGGCTCTGAGATCTGTCACATGGCATAATAAAGTGTCCTTTCTTACAGATTCATCTTTTTGCTAAGGTAGAAGAGATGTGGAGACAGAATCGCTAGTCCACAGAGTAACATCTTGATCTTACAATACTAACAGATCCTCCACTGAGAATCTGCAATTTGATGAATCTAGCTTTTCTGAAAACAGGTTAATGTGTCATCTTAACTCCAGTGAGTGGTCCTTTACACCTCCCCACAGGGTTAGCACAGCCACTCGGTCCCTGTACAGTCAGTGATTTATTTTCTCCCTAACCGAAAGCTGCACCGTTCACGCTTCCTAATCTTTATGAAAGATCACTAAACTCCATGTAACCCCAGCTTCTTAACAACAACGGGTGAATGCTATACACCTTCCTCAATTTGTGGCTGTCCTCAGAAACAAAGTAAACGTTTGCCAGTGTAAACGCTATGGTGAAAATACAAGCTCAGTCTGCCAACCTGAAAACATCAAACATCCAAACCCCACCTTAGCAGTCAATGGCTCAGAAACAAGGGTGTCTTCCTTCTGATGAGACAATCTGATGCTCATGCATGGAAAGCTAACAAATCCCATGGGAACAGCACAACATTGGCAGTTATGATCCCGAGCCTTGGTAAGCAAGTATAAATTAAGAACTTCATACCAGGACTACTTAATACAGAATACAATTAAATGCAGACTGCTTGCCCAGCATGGACAGGCAAGGCTCTAAACTCGACCTTCAGTGCAGGAGGGGGAGAGAAGCACTTTAGACACTAAGGTGCTGTGGATATGCGCAGCCACAATCTGCCTGCAGAGTTAAGGCAGGGTAGGGGGGTTGTTACACTCAAATTACTCAAGAATACATATATTCAAAAACCAAGCTATATGAGTTTGGACAACTGGGTAATTTGAGGGTAAAGGGATTAAGTACCTGCTCTATAATTCCTTTAATACCCATACCTCAGAGCAAACAGCGTGATAAACCACTCTTACCCATTCTGAATTTATACCACTGATTGGTATACAGAGGCATTTACAGGAATTAAAGGAGAGTCTCTCGGACCCAAGCCTATTAGTGGATTTAAGTCAAGGAGTTTTAAAAATATATCAATCTGGCCATCCTCTGAAAGGTACTGGCCACCCTTGCCCTAGGACAGTCACTAGAGGCCAAAGTTCTACCACCCCAAAAGCCAAAGGACTAGTTTACTACAAACCCATTATAATATTCTTAACATGGATTCCTTAAATGTCTGCTATTCCCTGTGTACAGATGAACACCGTAGACTCTTCCTACTTACTATGCATGTTGGGAATTGCTCCTTCTATAGAGCTTAGGGGCGGATAAATTTGATGCATACCAAACGCTCTGTCTGAACTACAACATAAACCTGCGTTAACTTGTGTTCTCTGTTCAGTGATCTCAAAATGGACATTTTTCAAAGAGTTATGTGTGGGGTTTGAATGGAAGTCAACACAGAAAGCATAAGAGTGCTCAGGCACACATGGTACCTCCTTCGCCCAAGGTTCAGGGACTATCAGGGGAAATGAGGATGATTTTAAGAACCAGAAGGTGGGAAGGAATGAAGCAAAACAGTATCTTCTAAACATGGCAGGTCCACGGCACTCACGATCTCACAGTAGCTATGATTGCCTCTCTAAAGTTAAGCCAGTCAGCAGTCTAGCATGGAGGACTAATGAGCATCCCTACCTGTAACTGAAGAGGAGAGTCAGCCCTGGTAGGTCCACCATGATCCAATGGATGTCTCCATACCTGAGAGTATATAGCCATCACTGACTGGACTCAATGGGTTGTTTTTAAAACCCCAAACAAACAAGAAAACAAACAAAAGAGGACACAGAGTTGGGGAAGAGATGGAGGCAGTTGTGGATCTGGAAGGAGTCACTGGGATGAGCAGAGATAAATATGATCAAAACACATTTCTTAAATTATCAAGGAATTAATAAAGATCCAAATTAAAAAGAATTGAACAGTGTTCCTTCTTCACCATGGTGTGTATACACTGTAGTGTGAGGTCTGTCAGAAGCCACAAATAGGCAAAGGGTGGTGGAAAGAACAAAGCAGGATCCCAGCCACCAGAATGAGACATCTTTAGCTTTTATCTGAGGTGCACTGGGCCTGCTTTGCTTCACTGGCTCCTGGTATAGTCTAGAAACCTATGGTTTGTCTAAGACAGTGGTTCTCAACCTTCCCAGTACTGCGACCCTTTAACACAGTTCCTCATGTTGTGGTGACCCCCAGCCATAAAATTATTTTCCTTGCTACTTCATAACTGTAATTTTGCTACTGTTATGAATCATAATGTAAATATCTGTGTTTTCCAAAAGTCTTTGGCCACCCCAGTGAAAGGATCATTTGACCCTAAGGGGTTGTGACCCACAGGCTGAGAACCATTGTAGGGGCAATGAAAGACCTTGCCCAAAATAAGATCTTGATCTACATCTACACAGTGCTTCCCACGAAACTCAGCTGATGGAATAGCTACAGTGGTGAATAAAATCAGTCGCTCCAAGTATTGAAAAAAACCATGTGTCGTCACTATGCCAAAATCTGAAAATGCAGATCGGCGCAGCTGCCCTAAACTGCACAACACTTTAAAGACCTCAGGAAGAAGAAAGAAAATATTTTCCTGGCACTGTACACAGACCCTGTTTGAACAGTGATTACTGTCCTAACACCTCTCACGGCAGCCTTGTCCCCATCTGAAGCTTCCTACTGTGTAGCTCAATAGTAAGAGGCAAACATGTTTTCTTTTATTTGGGGGATTCCAATATAATTACATCATTCCCCTTCACTTTCCTCCCTCCAGACCTTCTCATATACCCCTCCTCTCCTTCTTTAAATTTATGCACTCTTTCTAAATTGTTATTACATGCACATATATACACGTATATACATATATACTGTATATATTGTTCCCATCTACTTTTGCATGTCTATTGTTAGTGTCCTGTTCAGGTCTTGTTTAAGCACAAGGTGAGGACTACACTGCATACTCAAACACTTTAATTTGTGCACACTTCATACTTATGAAAGAATGAGCTGAAAATGCAAGATACGATTCATTGCCAGGTATCCTAGTTTGCACTCTGACCAAAAGTAACTTAAGGAAGAGAGTAATTATTCAGCTTACACATCCTAGGTCACAATCCATCAGTGAGAGAAATTAGCCAAGGAACTCAAGGCAGGAACCTGAGGCAGGAGCTGAAGCAGAGGCCATGCAGTAATGTTGTTCACTAGATTGCTCCTCATGACTCATCCCACTTTCTTACACAACCTAGGAGCACATGCCCAGTGGTAGTACCACACAACCAGGAGCACATGCCCAGTGGTAGTACCACACACCCAGGAGCACATGCCCAGGGGTAGTACCACACACAGTGGACCGGGCCCTCTTTTTTTAAAATTGGATATTTACTTTATTTACACTTCAAATGTTTTCCCCTTTCCAGGTCTCCCCTTTGGAAACCCCCTATCCTATCCCCCCTCCCCTTGCCTCTATAAGGATGCTCCCCCACCCACCCACACACTTCCATCTTCCCTCCCTAGCATTCCCTTACACTGGGACATCAAACACCCTCAGGCCCAAGGGCCTCTCCTCTCACTGATGGCCAACAAGGCTCTTCTCTGCCACATATGTGGCCAGCACCATGGGTCCCTCCATGTGTATTCTTTGGTTGGTGGTCCAGTCTCCAGGAGCTCCAGGGGGTCAGTTGACACTGTTGGGCCCTCTTACATCAATCATTAATCAAGAAAATGTCTCACAGACTTGCCTACAGACCAACCTGATGAAGGTGTCTTCTCATTTAGGCTTCTTCTTTCCAGAGAACTCTAGCTTGTGTCTAATCGATAAAAAATTAAGCACCACCCCAGGACAGAGTGGAGCATCTGAGTCAGGGCAGGGCAGATACTGTAAGTCCACTTAAAAGACCCCATCGAAGCCAAAGCTCCACAGTCTTGGCTGCTGAGAAATCTTCTGAAACTAAATTGAACCCAAAATGGACTTGTGGGTCTAGAGAGTGTTGTGGCTCTTATCTCATTCAACACTGTGACACTGGCTGTTGTGCCCGGAGTAATTTCTGAGACAAATCTTCTGCTCCATCCTCTGAGCCATTCAGTCCTAGAAGTTGGAACTGAGGTCCGTGATTAGAGAGGAAGGCATCCACTCAGGTTCTCTGAATGGCCTTTAGTACCACCCCACACTACTCCTGTAAAGTTTGGGTACCAGACAATATGGCTGGCCTTTGGGTAGACTGCTTCGCAGGCATCTTCGCGCTGAGGGTATGGCTGAGACAAGCACAGAACAGGTGAAGATGATGAGCTGAGATTACTTTAGTGAATATTAACAGCACACCCCCCATGCATCCCAGTTCCTCTCCCAAGGTATGTGTTCCTGAGTCCAGAAGAGCTAGAAATGGGGAAGGGGCACCCCAAGTCCTGCCTCCTTTCCACAACAAAGATTTGGAAGCAAACAGCAATGGATTGTCCAGGTTGGTACTCG
Source organism: Rhynchomys soricoides (assembly GCA_019843965.1). NCBI lineage: Eukaryota > Metazoa > Chordata > Mammalia > Rodentia > Muridae > Rhynchomys > Rhynchomys soricoides. The sequence goes on along the minus strand of JADRCH010000229.1, from coordinate 2,991,891 downwards.
GGGCTGCTCAGTGACCCTAAGGGTCACATTATTTCAATTTCTCAAAATCGGCTTCTCCAGTTTCATAAAGTGATGTTAGCTTTGCAAACTGAAAAGGAAATCTGGGTGCCTGCAAGCCCTCTGCTCCTGGGGCTTTCAGAGGCTGATTGCTCAGCCACTGAGGGCTGCTGTTCATGGTTCTTTCCCAGTCACAAGCATTTCAATGACTGACTGTCATACAGTAGTAAGCTGGACTCACTGATTCCTTTGGGTCTGCTGACTCAAGTCTATAAGCCAACAGCAAGAAGTAGCTTCTTCCATTGTGAAGTGGCCTATTTGTCCTGTCCAGCCTTGCCATTCCTGGCTGCTGTTCCCCTTTGTAAGGTAATTCCATATACTGCTGTGGCATTTGTCAATCCAGCTCTCCATGCATTCGAAAAGGATTAAGCCCCTATTTAATGAAGTTACCCTTCGGGAAACTTGCCTTCATCTGGCAATATAGGGTGAGTTAGAAATATTATGGTTCTACTTCCTGCTTTATTTTTCACTTACTAGAAAGTGACTGTGCAGCTCACATGCCTCTGTCCTGGTTTGCTGCAACACTCCTAGCTTATCCCTGTGGTGCTGGTGCAGCTGTTAACTGTGCCCACTCACTATAGTGCTAGCATTCCCTCTAAGGAGGATTAACTCCTCATGCCTATTTCACAGATTCTTCAAGCGTGTGTGAGGGTGATGTTTAGAGGAAAGAAAGGTCCCTCGTTTCCAGGGTGTACCTGAAACCCCTGTCAGCTGTGACAGGTTGCAGGAGGAAACCATATAATTGTTGTGTCCTCTCAAGAATCATACCTGAAACTAGCTCGTTCAGGGACAAGCCAACAGAAAGGTGAAGGGCCCAGGCGCGTAGCCAGGCTTCTCTACACTGCCATCTCTTGACTATGCACACACCAGTGAGTTACTTAACCTATGTGTGCCTTTCTTCCCTCACATGAACAGTGAATAACAACAGTCCCTGCTTTGTGAGCACATGAACAGTACAACATGAGTTGCTGCCTCACACACTCAAAATGCTAAGAGGTATTTTCCTCTATAAACAATTGCTCTGGATCCAAATCCTGTTGCCAGATGGCTACAATGTAGGCTTGACTGAGGAAGGACCACTTTCAAGAGAAAGATGAGGTAAAATCTTTTGGTTCGGGAGTTAACGAAGTTATCTGGTCAGACCCTGTTTATTAAAGAAATAAATGATTAATGAATAAAATAGGTCACTAAAGTTAAACCTCAAGAGACTGACTCAAGTCTCATGGTTTGACACAGCTGCACAAACCTTAGGGCCCAGGATACCTGAGCACCAATAGAAACAGCTTTGCAGCTCACATCCCTGTAGACCCTTGTCTTTGGCCAAACACTCAACTTCATTGAATAATGGCTTGCCTCTCTTATAATTAATACATATAAAGGTCAAATGTATTCACAAAGATGTGCATTATAAAAAGACTTCAGACCTTGATGGACACTTGAGACTTCCACTTTGAAATCTTAGTCTATGGCAATCCACTCTCTGACCATAGCTTCAGATCAAGTCAACTTCCCGGCTCTGATGAATCCCTTGGGTTTCTCAAAGCCCCCATTGTTCTTCCACACAGCATTCCTTCCTGGTATAATTTCTGGATCACACATCCTATCACGTTACCATCCTGTCAGCAACTCGTCCTTTCTGTATTTACTCTTCTATGGCTGGGTAAAACGCCAAGGCAACTTATGGAAGGAAGGGTTTATTGGGGGCTTACAGTTTAGAAGGGATAGGAATCTACCACCAGGATGGTGGGGAGCACGGCAGAAGGCAGATGTGGCACTGGGCAGCAGCAGAGAGTCACATCCCATCGTACAAACAGGAGGCAGAGAGTGCCTGGGGGATGGCACAAGGCTTTTGAAACCTTAAGCCCACCCCAGTGATATACACCTCCAACAAGGCCCTGGTCCTAATCCTTCCCAAACAGGTACAAACTGGGGACCAAGTTTTCAAATGCCTGAGACTTAAAAGGGAACATCTCATTCAAATTATCACACTGTCCCTTCCCAATGTTTGCTCATTGCACTCAAAGCGTTCAGTCCAGGATTGAGCATACTTGGCACAAAGTAAGCCCCTGCCGGGCAGTGGTGGCACACACCTTTAATCCCAGCACTCGGGAGGCAGAGACAGGTGGATTTCTGAGTTTGAGGCCAGCCTGGTCTACAGAGTGAGTTCCAGGACAGCCAGGGCTACACAGAGAAACCCTGTCTCAAAACAAACAAACAAACAAACAAACAAAACAAAAAACAAAGTAAGCCCCTAAACGACTGCAGAAAATGTTTGACTGGTGCCATTACTCAGCGACAGTGTGGAACTGCGGCAGTCACACCTTCAGCTTCTGTTTCAAATCTACTTGCCTCTCGTCCTCATCATTATCCTCAACCATTTCACACTCTTTTCCTCTCTTCAATTAGTTTCCATCACAAGCAGAATTATCTCTCCTTACCCACCAGAATAAAGTCGAATCCTGAACCATCCGAGTCCCTGAAGAGCTTGCCCATCACCTTGAACTTGAAGTTCGTCATGGTCTGATGACGGTTTATTCATCCATCTTTTACAGCATTTAGAGCTGGATTTCCTTGTCTTCTCTCTGGCTCACTAGACACTGAACTTTTCCAACATGGCTCTCTCTTTGTTTGTCCCAGTTGCCACAAGTTTTGAATCAATTACCCCACTGTTATCACTTGATGCCTTCCACTTCCCTTCAAACTGGGTAAAGTCAGATGCTTTGACCTGCTAGTCTTTGTATTCTTAGGCTCTGAGCAATTTCCAGGATGTGCTCAAAGCCACTGGCTGGGAACTGGAAAGATGGCTCAGCACTTGCTGCTCTTGCAGATAACCTGGGTTTGGTTCTCAGCATCCACATGGTAGTTCACAACTGTGTGTAACTCTAATTCCAAGGGGATCCAACACCCTCTTCTGACTTCTTTGGGCAAGCACGGGATACACATACATACATGCAGGCAAGTACTCACACACATAAAAAGAATCAATCAGTTACATTAAGAAGCCATTGGCCGTGTTAATGGAAACACCACTAACTGCCAAGCCCGTGTTTTCACAGCTCTGTCAAGCATGTTGAATTAGAATACCCTTGGGTTTCTTCCGGTACTAGCACCTAAAACTTGTTTGTACAAATTGCACATGAATGGGCGCTCAGAAATTGCCAGACTGCACTTAGGAATCTGGGAAATGCTTAAGAGCCTCACCTCGTCTCTAATTGGCTCAATTCCCCAAACACCTGAAGAGACAGCACCACCTTTGTTTTGTGAATTTGCTCAGAAAATAGAGGCAAGGCTTACCAACTAGGTTAGGTTAGAACAGGAGGGGCAGTCAGGGAAGGAAAGCAAGCTCAGGTTACAGCCAAGGTCAGCAGGCAACACAAACCCCTAGTTCTGGAACTTTGGTTGCCTCTCAGTCCAGATGCCAAAATAAATTACTCTAAGTTTATGAAATTCCTGTAAACTTCCATTTGTGACTTTCATTGTTTTTATTGTATATTGTTAGTTGAAAGGGTGGAAATTAAAAACAAAACAAGACATTTTGAGTTTGACCGTGGTTGTCCTCTCTGTGATGCTGAACTGCCTAACCACTGTGTCTAGTGTCTATAGGATTCTAAGGAGACCCTCTTACAACCTCTCCAAAATTCCTAGTGGCATTAAGGTTTGGAGAGAGCATTCACTGCTCTTGTAGAAAATAAGAATTCAGCTCCCAACACTTCAAGAGGTTCAGAACCACCTGTAACTTCAGCTGCTGGCGACCTGACATGGGCCACCGTGGGTACTCACACACATAAATAATAATAATTTAAAAACTAAACCTTGTTTTTTAAAAAAAAAAAATGGGGGGGGTGGCATTTGGGAACTAGAGAGATAGCTCAGAGATTAAAAACACTTGTTCTTGCAGAGAACTTGGGTTCAGTTTCCAGCACCTACACAGTAGCTCACAACTGTCTGTTACTCCATTTCCAGGTGTTCAATCCCCTTTTTTGACCTCCATGAGCACCAGGCATACACATGGTACCCATGCATACATGCAAGCACATAGAGATAGAAATCAGTAAATACAAAAGAAAGAGAAAAAGAAAAAACAAAAAAACAAACAAGACCAAAAAACATTTGCCAGCTAAATCTGGCCTATAACCCCAAATTATAATGTAGATTTTATTTGTCAAATGGACTTTATTTTTAATGATGACTTTGATGGTATATTTCACCTGTAAAATGCAGGATACACATATTTCTTTAGAGAAATAATTCCTACTGTGGGAGTGAATATACAAACATCATTTTATTAATGGGAACAGAATCAAAGTTCAGATAACAGCTTTGTTCTGACACTAGGGCTTCACATGCATTAGAGAACCTTCTGGCAACTTTCAATCAATCCCCCACAAGTCACCCCTTCTCCTATTCTGTGACTCCCCTCTTCTCCCACCATTCATGTCATGTTGCAGCTGATGTGGTAGAATAGCCAGTAACCCCAAATACCAATGCCTGTGAGGGCCATGAAGAACATCTTAGAGAAACTAAAGTTCTCTAAGTTCTGGCTGCATGCGACCAGAATATGGTATCCCCAAATGTATCCTTTTCATAATGGTCATTTTAAACTGTTTATTTTGACAAGCTGCCCGTACAGTAGACGTAAACAAAGTAGAAGTTCCCCATCTTCTCATGAAGGAAATCTGCTGGCCAGAGCATCTTTAGCTCTGTACCAGAACAAAATGATCACTCATCATGTCAGATTCTGGATGCTGTGACAAACTACCCACACAATAATTAAAGGGTGGGAAGTTTGCTTTCCACGTCATCTCTGTCTAGGCTCAGCTGGCTCCCTTTCTTTGGGATGGAGAGTCTAGGAGCATCAGAGGGACCAGTGGAGTGAGCACACTGTTCACCATGATGGGAAGGGAAAAGAGGAAGGGTCTAGGGACAAGATGCACTCTTCAAAGATGTACCACAGTGGCCTACATCCTCCAACCAGGCCTCAGCACCCTAGGATTTTCTTCATGGATTCATCTATTGTTGTCAGAGCCATCACCTCTCATCTTTGTCATCATCTGTAGCGAGGGTGATGACTCAGTGGGTAAAGCACTTGCCACCCTGCCTGATAGCCTGGATTTGATCTCCAGGACCCATATGGTAAAAAATTAAAAAACTGACTCCTATAAATTGTCCTCTAACCCCACAAATGTACCTTAAATGAGCCACGACCCTCTGAATGGTATTTTTGGATTTGGATTTAAATCATAACACTGACCAATGGAGCAGGTACCAAGGTAAAGCTGTGTGGCTAACTTTCCCTTGCTGGTCATGACTTTCCTGGGCATTTCTCTATAGCTTGACCTCACACTACCCTTCTGAATACCTGGTAATTGCTACTTTCTCCAATATTGTGACTCTGGCCTCCTGGTTTCTCACCTTTGAATCTGGTCTACTTTACCTATGCTTTCAAGGTAGAGAACAGAAAAAAGAATTGTTTGTCCTACACACGGGGTGCTCAATGCAGCGTAGAATAGGGTTGTCAGTATTCTTTCAAATGGGGTACCTCTGTTGGCACAGACTGGGTCTGTCCATTAAACCCACCTGTCTTTTTATTGGTACTTCCAGATTTATCTCTTGAACTGAAGATGGTTGGACATGGTATTGATAAATTCATGCACTAAATTCTTTGTGTCCTTGTGGGGGCATCCCTGTTGCTCACTTGCTGTAAAGCATCTTCATGCACTATGTGCATCTCTGTGTCTTTCACATGCAGTCTTAAAGGAACTACTGTTCAAAACAATTGCCCTTTTTTAGACCTACTGGTTATACATGATCCAGGGAGTACCCGTCAGTCTACCACTCTCAAAACACAGACACAGGAGTCAGAGACAAACCAAAGGTACAGCTGAAGTAGACACACAATCTTAATGTCTGTTCTCTAGCATCCCAGAGCATCTTCAGGTTTCAATAAATTCCATAATCCCCCAGTATTAGTTTTCTATTACCACAAACTCAGTGGCCTGAAACAACACAAACCGAAGGTGTTGCATTAGAAATATACAAAGAACTTTAGAGACTCAACAACAGAAAAGACAAGAAAAACAGTCTGAGACATTTCTTCAAAGAAGATAAATAAATGGCCAAAAAGTGTTCAACCTAAATCATCAGGGAAATGCAAATAAAAAGCAGGAGGCACCCATTCACAGCAACTACAATAGATATACAATTGTCGAGACCAAAAAATCAATTACCAGCAGTGTTCTAGTTACTGCCCTGCTTACTGCCCCTTGCAGCATGGTAAATAAATCTTTCTGTAGAAAAATGAACAACAAAACCCCAGAAAGCCAAGCATTGGTGTAGAGAAATTTGACTCCTTGCATAACATGCATGGGGATGTAAAGTAGGTTGGCCACGGAAAGGGTTTGAAGTTGTCGCCAAAGGTCACCATGTAACCTTTGAGAGCAGCTCTTCTCCTCCCAAGTTCATACCCCAAATAATCAGAAACAGGTGCCAAAGCTATTACCTATACATTTATGGCAGTTCCATACACAATATTCAACACAGAAGTAACAAAAATCTATATCAACAGATGAATACATCATGTTCTCCTACAGTGCAATGTTCTTCAGCTGTAAAAAGAATGAGATACTAGTCTACATTACAGTGTGAATTAACCCATAGCCACCAATCCACTTATACCATGGAGACAACCTGGATTGCTGATAACCTTGGAATGCAGGAAATTACTGCACACACCATGGAGTTTCTTTCTGAAGCAATGACCATGTCTTGAACCTGCTCGAGTCATCACCTCATAGCACGGTGAAGGTACTATACACCATTGAACTGGGGCTTTAGGTGGGTGGTTTTGTTCAGTGTACTTTGCTTCCATTGAAATACACATCCATTACCGTCTCATAGTTCCAGAGCTCAAAAGTCCCAAAAGCAAAGACTGGCAGGGATGTGCCATTTCTTGGGCCCCAGAGAGGCCCCATCTCCAGAATGACTGGCATTCTTTGTCTGTGGCCTCTCCTGCATTACTTTCAAAGCCAACCTCATACTCAGATCTCTGGCCCTAGTGTAGATTTCTGTGTCAGAACTCTTTCTTTGACTCACCCCTTCCTTACCACCCTCCACATTGGGCCTTTGTGAGAATTTCAACTCTAATTAAATCAGACACACTCGCACAATCTGCAGACTCACCCCTGCTGCTATGGCCCTTTTGCCATGGGGAGTAACAAAGACTCAGTCTTATGATTTCAGTGTGTCCCCAACAGCTCATGTGATGGAAACTTAACAACCAAATACATATGTTAGTGGAATTTGGGGGTGCACAGTTTGGGGGAAGTAAGTAAGGTTAGCCTAGGTTAAAAATTCCTATGGTTTTCCTCAGTCACTCTCCTCTAGAGTATAAAAAAAAAATCTCTTGCTTGCAGCATGCATGTTCACTGTTTCATTCAGAATAGTTCCAAAAGCTGTGGTCAAGCCAGTCAACTTTCCAGCAAAGATGTGGGGAGTGTGAGCCCCTGCCTCTAGCTGAGATGCTATGGAGCACTTGCAGTTTTGCATGAACAAGAAACTAACATGCCTGCCCTTCCCAAGGCCCTCACCAGGTCTGAGCATGCATGCTTGTTCTTGGACTACCCCGACTCCAAACACAAGCCAATGAACTCTACTCTTTATAGTCACCTGCTCTAGGGAGGTTTTGGTGCAGAAACCGAAAATGGTCAAGACAGCAAATTTTTGGGGATTCAAACGTGGTCACCTTTGGAAGGTCATTCATGTCTTGTCCCCACCTACAGCCCTCCAGTTACCTTCTTTCCCTGCTTCAGTTAGCCAGGGACTGTGGCTTACCACCAGGACATTTTCAGCACTATTCTTGACTACTACTATTCTGGGTCATAGGCTTTCCCGTTTTTAATTTTTAAAAATTCATTCTTTGGCGATTCATAAGTGTACCCAATGGGCTGTGATTCTATCTATCTTCTCCCATTTTGTCCTCTTTTATTGTCTGACTTTTTGGACTCTTTTCTTTGCAATATGTATTTTTTAAAAAAGTAATAACCCACTGAGTTTAATTGGGGTTGCTTACATGCTCCTGGGTGTGAGATTATTTGCTGCTTCCTAACAGTGACTGTACCCCTCCACCCAGCAGTCACTGATTATCAATAGCACCTCAGTTAGGGGTAGGGGATCGATACTCCATACTCCTTTGCTGTTATGTTGACTGGCTTGATCTTGAGGTACAGAAGCACTCTGAATGACATGGTGAGCATGCAAGCTGCAAGCTAGATGTGACATTTTCTAACTCTAGAGGAGAGTGACAAGGAAAGCCATGGGGGTTTGCATATAGTAAAATCATTTCTCTGGAAACAGGGTAACCAACCAAGGAGAGGCATAGTCTCCAGGAGTTAAGAGAGCAAGAATGAGAGAGGGAGGGAGAGACAGAGAGACAGAGAGATACAGACACACGTCGGGGGTGGGGGGTGGGGGCGACTTCTGTATTGCCCTGGACAGTTACAGTCACAGCAAGAAGGAAGGAGCTGGAGCATCTGCAGCTCTTCCCTCCACCCAGAAGAGCCAGGTACACCACAGGAATGGGAGCTTCTAGGATAGACTGGTCAAGAAAAGCCAAGACTCCAGATTTGGTGACACACATCTGTAATCTAGCAATCCAGAGGCTGAGGCGAGAGGATTTTGAGACTGAGCTAACATGAGCTTCACAAAAAAAAAAAAAGGAAAACAAAAACAAGAAGAAGAAAAGGAGGTGGAAGAAGAGGAGGAGGAGAAGGAGAGGGCAAGTGCCAGAACAACTTAGATGGGTTTGTTTTAGACAGTAACACCAAAAGATGTCCCGTTCAATTTCTAAAATCAAGCTTGGCTGGTAGAACTCTCAGATGTCTCACGGAACTATATGATTCACCAACCTGCATCAACTTTTCACTGGTCTGGTGAGCAAATAGATATGTCTCAGAAAGCAGCTGGGTAGACTAGGCTACCTCCTTCCTGGGCCTCTTAAGGGAAAGACCATTAAATTGTCTGCTAAAGAGTTAGTACTGCCAATTAATCTGACTTTGACCTAGAAATTTTATTTATGTAAAACACAGCGAGGTATTTTATTAGTGTGCAGGGGTTCTTGGAAGAGCGAAGAACATTCTTTGTTCAGTGTATGATCTTAGAGTTCAGGCATCAGTTGTATCCCATTCTCAGAAACCATCGCCTGTGGCAGCCCTGCCTTTATTGGTACATGTTTGTTGAAATGGGAGGGGGTTGTTTGTTCGTCCAGGGTGGAGAAGCATTGAAGGTAACTATATATTGCTTTTTTCCTCCCCTCTCAGGTTATAATCTTTAGTCAGTATACACAGAGTAAACCCTACGTGACCCAAAGCCAGGCTGAGGGCTGGGGTTACCTGCACAAGTACGCTGTTCCTGGGTCAGCTCATACCGGATTTTAATTATGAGCACCCAGAATTATTGCCTTCGGTACCAAGAAGTTCCTTTTCTAAAATGCTGCTCCGCAGACTTTGTCTTGTGTAACCGGGAAACATTAAATGGGAGGAAAAACAATGTGTCCACTCCTCTCAAAGGTCGGGAAAAGTGGTACAAAGCCACTTAGAAACACAGCAAACGCCCCACAGCTCCCCAGCCTTTCCTGGCTCATCCGCTTAGCTATTGCTCTCTCTGTAAAATGAGGAAGCTGACGTGTCTGCTTCGTTTAGAAAGAGATAAGACTCACAAATGCAACAGAACTACGGTTGAGCACCGCCCCTCCCCCACCGCCATTTTCTGTGCCCCGAAACCACCTTCAGATGCCTCACATTCCCCACAACAGCCTTGAGGTCGCACACAGTCTTTCCTTTCTTCCCACAAGGCCCACAGTTCCCCAGCCACGAGAACCAGTCACTACTACAGAATGAAGGGCAGATAAAGTCTAGCACGCATGGTAATGGCAATAATCTTATATTTTTAATTTCCAAAATTAATTATTTTTATGTTTGTGGGTGTTTTGCCTGTAAGTACGTCAGTGTACCACCTGCATGTGGTACCCACGGCATCAGATCCCCTGAGACTTCAATTATATAACAGTTCAGAGCTACTATGTGTGTGATAGGAATCAAACCCGTGTGCTCTGGAAAAGCAGCCAGTGATCTTAGCTGCTGAGCCCTCCCCTCAGCCCCTTAAATTTTTTATTTATGTATATGTGTGTCTATGCATGTGTATTCAGGTACCTTTGGAAGCCAGAAGTTGTCAGATGCTCTGGAGATGGAGGTACAGGTAGCTGTGAGCTGTTAGGTGGATACTGGGAACCAAACTCTGGTCCTCTTCAAGAGCAACAAGCACTTGGCTGATGAGCCATCTCTCTAGCCCCAGAAGGAAACCATCCTAAGGGACCATTAATTCATGAGTCAAACAAACAGCTCCTAGGCTACACACATGTAAATGTATTAAATGACATTGTTACTCATCAATATAAATCTCCCACATGGGCCCATTTTCAAAGAGTTGACGTGCGCATTAGGCTATTCTATTCACTTTTCTAATTAGAAAACTATAGAACAAACATCCTAATAAGAATGGCATACTACCCAGCACTTGGGAGGCAGAGGCAGGTGGATTTCTGAGTTTGAGGCCAGCCTGGTCTACAGAGTGAGTTCCAGGACAGCCAGGGCTACACAGAGAAACCCTGTCTCGAAAACAAAAACAAAAACAAACAAACAAAAGAATGGCATACTAACCAGGCATGGGGACACATGATTTCTATTTCAGCACTTGGGAAGCAGAGACAGATAGATCTCTGAGATGGATGCCAGCCTGGTTTACAAAGCGAGTTCTAGGACTGCCAGAGCCACATAGAGAAAATCTGTCTCAAAAAACCAAAATGATGATGATGACAATGATGATGATGATTATGACAAGGATGACATACTCTACACATTGAGAATAGTTTTACACATTTCAAGATGCTGTCACCCAGGAAGATAGTTAGGATCCAAACATGGCCTGTAATGCAAAATTCCATTCTTCTCTAGGAATAGAGAAAGGAGACCACCTTAAAAGAACCTTCCAGAAAGGTAGATGTTGCATTGGAATGCTGCATTTGGAAATCATCTTGTAACTGCTTCCAAGATGATTTGCATCAGTCAGTACTTTCACCGCCTCTTCTAGTCCCTACTCCATCACACTGACACCCAGGGCTCCCACTGAATAGAATGTTTATCCATGCTCTCAAATCCTTTGTTGTCCATTGTGAAATTATAGGACAAAAGCTGATGGAAAGAAATAAAATCAATCTATCAGTCTCGTTCTGCCTTCTCTCTCTCCCTCTCCCATCCCCCAGCCCTTACTACACCAGAAGAGCTAAAGGTTTAGAATGAAATGTCCCTGGGTTTATACCAAGACCCCTCCCTTCCAAATGGAATGACCTTGTGGGGCGTTTCCCACCAGCCTTCCTTTTTTCCTATGAAGATACTTACATGGCATACAACTGTCAGAGTTTGGTAGAGGCTATGTGTGTTCATTTCAGGCAGTGCATGAGAAGCATTAGGTACCCATCTCTCTCTGCTCTAACAAAAGGATTCGAGGATACAGATGATCATTCCAACAGAGAGTCCACTCTCTTGCTCCAAAACCTTCCTTGGCTCCCCATTCTCGTGAAGTAATCTCAAAGCCTCCTGTTAGACACAGTAGCTCTACTGATAATGCTTCTCAGATGAACTCTGTTCGGTGCCCCTCCCCAACACACCCCCTCAATTTGCAAGCTATACCTGATCCACTTGAGTGACTTGTGTCATGTTCAACACTTTCCTTTCTCAGCCAGAGGAGTCTTGACTCCAAATCCTAGCGTTTAAGTTGGAGGCTGAAGACAAACAAAAGAGTCAATGGGATGGAGAGATGGCTCAGTGATTAAGAACACTTGCTGCTCTTGTAGAAAGCCTGGGCTCAGTGTCCAACACCCACACAGTCCTTCATAACCACCCATACCTCCAGTTCCATGGGATCCAATGCCCACTTCTGACCTCCGAGGCTACCAGCATGCCTGATAGAATAGTATTTGCTTTCATTAGCTACAAAGATTGCGATTTTTTTGTTTTTGAACCTGGGTTTTCTAGACCCTCATGAGCTTTGAGGCCTGACCTCTTTGAAGCACTGTCCTAGGGGGCAATGTGAGCAGTGACCACCCATTTAAAGGGAGGACAAGCCTTGTCCAACCTTACTTGGGTCATTTTAATTTCATAGACCACACTAGCCTGACTTTCTTCTTAGCATACCTCCTTGGCCCACGGAAGGGTGGTAATCTCTGCCCTGCGTCTTACTGGTCCTCAAGCCTTCATTAATACTTGATTCATTCATTTACTTTATATCTTTCTTCTCCCCTTTTGTCTCCAACCACTATATTGATTGCTACATAAGACTTTATACTCTTACTGTCTTATCCCTCATCAAGTACCAGCCCCTTGATCCAGAACCCATAGTGGGCCTATGCCTTGCTTGGCATCAGATACAAACCACCATTTGATTAATACTTTTGCAAATTAAATTTGTTCCTTGATATTTTCATACATCTGCTCAATGCATCCTCACCCCCTGACCCTTTCCTTGTTTTCTCCCACCCATCCCTATCAATGATCTCTCTCGATCTCTCTCTCTCTCTTTCTGTCTCTCTCTCTCTCAGTTCCTTTTCTGTATTCATGTGTTTTGTTTTGTTTTGAGACTCAGTGAGTATAAACCCTGACCATCTATATGATCATAGGTTTGAAACTCTCCATTGGATCCTGGTGGGCTCATCAGTGGTAACACAATTGATGTCTGTGACTCCACATTTCCCAGAAATTATTGGTAGCCACTAGTTCATGTGGGAGGAGGGCAGGGCCTCTTGATCCCCTCCCCCATTCCTGGTTTATGGCCATCCCCCTTTTTCTCTGGCTTAGTGTATGCCAACATTGCCTTTATTTGCACTGAGTTCATGATTGGAATGGCTACATTAAGCCCAGAGGTGGTCTTCTTCCTATCTCCTAGCTCTTACATTTTCCTATCCCTCTTCTGCACTATCTCCGAGCCTTACAGAGGGTGGACCTCTATCACTGAGGTCCAACTGTATCTCAGGAACAAGTGCCTTGTTTGCTCTTGTTTGTTTCTGAGGCAGTGACTCATTAATGTAGTGCACAGTAATCTCCAGTCTTCTTGCCTCTGCCTCCCAAGAGCTGGGATTACAGGCTGATCCACCACACTCGGTCAATACACCAGACCTTTGAAGGCTGAAATGAATGGAAAGCCTCCTAAGGTCTGAGCAGCAGGTATTGGCTGCTCTCTTACACCCAGATCAGGACCAGGATGCTCTCAGTGCACCTGCAAAGAACGACAACTACTCTTTTTTCTATGTCTCCTTTCAACTATGCAATCTATAGACAATGCGCTCACGGCTCAAAAAGCCATGACAAATGTCTTCATTCTTGTTATTCAGGGTGCCTATAACAAGGCTGGATGAAGAAGAAGAAGATGCCTGATATTGGACAGCTAGTCACCATTTAGAAAGTACTTTATAGGCTGGCATGGTGGTACACTTTTGTAACCCCAGCACTTGGGAGGCTGAAACAGAAGAATCAGTAATTTAGGGCCAGGCAGAGCTACTTAGGTAGAACTGTGGCAAGGGAAGGGGTGTGGGGAAGGAGGGAAAGAAAGAAGAAGAAAAAGATGTAGGAGGGAGGAGAAGGGGGAGGAGAAGGAGAAGTAGTATTTTGAACCATTACTTTTTTGCCTAACAGCTCAGAATGGAAAGGGCTCTCTACATCTAAGGTCTCATAGGCAGAATTCTCTGTAGCACAAAGAAGTGGGATGTGGTTAGTGAGAGGGTTAAGACTACATAACTGCACAGACTAAACTACAAATACATGATATATGTATATATGTATGTGCATATATGTATTTATGTATATGTATATATGTAACTGAACGCTCCCCATGGGGTCATGTTTTTCAAGCTTGTTCCCATGATGGTGGCACTATTTTGGTAGGGTGGGCTTTCATGGTTATGCCAAACTTCTGGTCCTGGCTGCTGGCTGCACTGTTTCTACTTCCAGGTCTACCATAATGTGCTCAGCCTCACATTCCCATGGCTATGGGCTGGGGTGTTCCTCTTCATCTTGTTCTTCAGGTAGACTGAAATTCTCAATAAATCTGTCCTCCCTTACAGTTGTTTGGTACTTGGTCACAACCACACAAGAGTCACGAATACACCAATTGAAGAAGGTAAGTTTCCATGACTGCCCTTCTACTTGGTCCTCCAGTGGTTTCCAAAGAGTATAATTAACTAAAACAAGTCACAGTGTGTCTCTCACACCAGATTTCATTTCTTTCAGGCTCAAAAGAACTTGAGATGAGTGACATTATAGCACAGGGCTAGCCAGCTATGGTAAGGGGACCATACCCACCCCACCCACTCTCTCAAGTTTGAAATATATCCCATCACAATTTGAAAACTTAATAGTTTGACTGACATCTACAACAGACACCAGCCCCATGAGCTGTAATAAGAAGCCCCCTGTTGGGATTTGGTGGAGTTTGCAGTTTTCTCGGAGTGGACTTGACCTTGACCCTGTTGTGTTTGCTGAAACTTCTAGCCAATGATAGTACCTTCGCTATGTGCTTGGGAGGGTGGTGTTCAGTCTGAGTCCACTGCAAAGAATTCTCTTTTTGAAAAGCACAGATATATCTGTGTTTTGTAAGAATAAAGAATCCAGCTTTTTGGAACAAAAAAATAAGTGACCACCATTTCAATATATAAGCATGGATTTCTAAATTAAGCCTTCTCAGAGGCTGAATACCATTCCCCAAGATTCCCACTATTCTTCAGTGCCCAGCTCAAACTTCACCTCTTGCAAGAAACCCTCTGCCTACCTGCAGACCGTCACAGATCTTCCCGCCAGGGTTTGCATGGTTGTGAGTTGCCACAGCTCTTGCCACCGGGCTTAGCATGGCTGTGTTGCTGGGTACCCAGCCCCATCCTACTGTTGCTGGGTGCCCAGCCCCATCCTCCTGTTGCTGGGAGCCCAGCCCCATCCTACTGTTGCCTACTGTTGGGACATCTTTATATTTGCATCACTAATACCATGTGACATGGCTTAGCAGTCCACAGCTGATGCTTGGTGATGTTTGATAAATGAATGCCTAGACTTATTCTTTGGCATTTCTTGAGAAGGATTTGAGGGGGTAATGTGAGTGAATTATATTTCTGGACCCCAAATGGGCTGCAGTAACTGTGGGACAGAGCACGAATCCATTACAAACACCTCCAGTGTTTGCTCCCAGCTCTGTTTCAGTTTAATGATGACAACCACTCCTCCAGGCATTCTGTGTGATCGGTGCTGAACAAGCACAAGACACGAACCTTGAAGAAGATGAGACCAGTAGCTATTTAATTCCCCTGACCTTGAGGTCTTACAAGTACGCACTAGTAGTGGGATTCTGGCTCAAGTCCTCTGTCCATATCCAACCCATCAGGCCACACCCTTCCGGACCGTTGTTCCCAAGTTAAATACTGATGGTGTGATAATAAAACACGGCTATTCTCATTTCCCTCTTGCTGCCCACTGATCTCAAGAAACACAAACTATCACTCACAGGCATGTGAATGTGACAGCGTAAGTCTGGGCCCCCACAGAAACAGGAAATGAATTTTACTGCAGCAAAATTCAAATGCTACCATTTGGACAAGAGAGCTTGGAAAGACACACTGGGGGCTGTTAGGGCATGTCCACAAGACAAGAGCCTCTTCATTGCTTCATCTAATTTTTGTAAAAACTGAGATATGAGTCCTTTAGAATATTGTCCAAGCATGGAGCTATGTTTATCTCCCAGAACAGAGAAAATGGAAAGTGCCCACCCAGGCTCCCTCCCACCCCAGGAAGGAAGCTGCTCTCTGCTCAGCATGCCTCCAGTCCATGATACCTTGCCAAGTGTACTGAATATAAAAATGCCTGGCATCACAAATATTTTTGGACATAAAATGCAACAGGACTCTGTGTCCTACTGGATTTGACATGCTCCTCTTTGAAAGCCAGCAATGTGTCAGCTCATCAACGCCCGTGTCACTAAACAAATGTCGTTCATTGCACCAAATATAAACATAAGTGCTGAGGTTAATATAGGAACGTGATTTTTCTGAATACTGAAAATAAGCTGTATTTTTTCAAAGGCTGATTATGATTATGAAGACTCTTCAAAGGAGAGTGATGGTTTAGAGTAATTTCATCCAAGCAAAGACGTCTAGCTGGGTTTGGGCTACTTCGCCCAGGATTAGGATAGAGACCTAAGTAAGAAATTGTAAAGACTTCCTTTCATCATACAGAGCTGCTCCCTTACAGGTCTGCTCCCCCAGAGTCCTAGGCCAAGTGCTTCTGATGGCAAAATAGACTTGGATGAAGCGCATTTTGGGGCACACTTCCTGAGCTAATCTCAGGGGAAAGGACTAGACATGAGATAAGGCTGCCTGCTCTCAGCTCTCACTATTTTATTTCTTGAACTTCAGTCCTGATGGGTGTGCTGGTCCATAGTGCCTTGCTCCTGATGAACAGGATTTCCCATACTGACATCCCATCCACTGCAACTGCCCTGAGGACCCAAGTGTGTCCAGATCTCAATTCTCTCTGTGGATACTACATTAGTCTCAGAGTGTGACATCTCTGGAGAACTGATATGCAATTTTGCAGAAATGGCTTTAACTCAGCAGCCTGGATTGGAAGCAGTGTAATTATAAAGATACAGCTTTGTGATATACACAAAACCAGCAGCATGAAGCTTGGTCATACCAAGAAACCTATGAACAGCTTCTCCTTCAAGATTCTTTCTCTATCCCTGATTTAGAAAAAAAATGTATTTTCTAATTCCATGTGTATGACTGTTTTGCTTACATGTATGTACATGTGCTATATGTGCCTGGTGCCCATGAGGCCAGAAAAGGACATCAGATCCCCTGGAACTAGAGTTACACAAATGGTTGTGAACTACCATGTAGGTTCTGAACACCAAGCCCATGTCCTCATGTCTTCCTTACCAAATTTTAAAATACTGATCTTCCCTGCTCCCCCATCTTTGGTTCTCTTCTTGCTAGAATTCTTTTCCAAGTAGAAAGGAAAAGAAGATCATCTGAGAAAATTCTATCTCTAATAAAATTTTCTATTAAAAAGGTTTTAATTCAAGACACAGAAACCTCTGTCAATACTAAGACCTGGCTGACAGATCCCCTAGCCCATTTAGTCATTCCGTATAAATCCTGCATTGTTCTGTAGGTCTAAGCAAAGAATTACTGTTCAGGAGTGTGAACATGGGCTGGAACCGCTCTGAGTATATGCCTCATTGAACAGTCCTTGTTTCCCCCTACTTAGGGAAGAGGGGCCATTTCAGATAAAACCTATTCCTTAGTTTAGATCCCACTCACACTGAACCTGTGAAGCTGAGAGTCATGAGTCTGTGATGGTTTCTGAATGCTCAGGAAGATTCTTATCATGTTAGACATCTACCTCCCCAATCCACTCATGGTCCTCAAAGTGGATGTTGGGTTCTCCTCAATACCCAGATAATAATTTTTAATCACTCAACCTATCAACCCCCTCTCTTCCTCCCTCCCTCTATTTCCCTCTTCCTCCTTCCCTCCCTCTTTCCTTCCTTCCTTCCTTTTCCCCCTAATTCAGGTGCTTGAACCCAAGGCCTCAGTCATGAGAAGCAAGCACTATTACTGAGCTACATCTGCCTCCCATCAACAACACTCTAAGAGATATGAAATACAAATATGCCTCAAATCCAGACAGCCATATTTTTCTGGAGTGTATATGGAGCATTCCATTGCTCCAGAAACTCAGGGAAGAAGCAAAAGATCTAGGATAAGCCACTCTTCTGTGTTCTCAGCCATTCCTGCTTTAACCACAAATAGAATGCAGGACACACCTGGACTCTGGACAAAGAGCTGAGAGGTTCCCATCCTTCTGCCTGTGGATGCTTTGATCAGCCGCCTACTGAGCAGCATCTACAAGTGCCCTCCTTTCCAGGAGAAGGCCTGTGGTTGGTACTAAGTCTCCCTGACCAGTTCTTTGAGAATGTCACACAATGTGTTTTTATCATCTTTTCCTCTTAATGCCTCCCCTAACTACTCCCATATCCCCTCACCTCCTTCTACCAGCAACTCTGTGTCCTGTTGTTTTGTCTTTAAATAATCCATCACTTCCAATCTATGCTTCCCATAAACTCCTGGGTATGGAGACATCCACAGTCAATTGATCGGGAACTATACTGTACTGGCTAGTTTAGGTCAGTTTGACACATCTAGAGTCATCAAAGGAGGGAGCATCCCTTGAGAAAATGCCTCTATAAGATTAAGCTATAGGTAAGCTAGTAGGGCATTTTCTTAACTAATGATTGATGGTGGAGGGTCCAGCCCATTTTGGGTGGTGCCACCCCTGGGCTCGCTTCCTGGGTTCTATAAGAAAGCAGGCTGAGCAAGCCACAAGGAACAAGCACCACTCTTCAATGGCTTCTGTAGGTCCCTGACCTGCTCAAGTTCCTGTCCTGACGTCCTTTGATGATGAACTGTGATGTAGAAGCATAAGCTGAACAAATCCTTTCCTCCCTAAGTTTCTTTGGCCACAGTGTTTGCTCACAACAATACCCTTAAGGAAAACCAACTCTCCTTCTCCTAGAAGCTGTCAACCGTCCCTGCTTCCTCAGTTGATGGTGGGAGCTCCTGATTCATGTTAAAACCTTGAGTAGCTTGACCTTGGACTGGTCTCAGGCAGAACACCACAGGTTCTGTGAGTTCACAAGAGCAGCCCACCTGACATTTTCAGAAGACATGGCACCGCTCCAGACCTCCCTGGCTTCTGTCTTAAATCTTTCCACACCCTCTTCTGTGATGATCCCTGAGCACAGTGACATAAGTGTCCCCTGTGTACCTCAGTGTCACACAGTATGTTTTCTCTGCACTGTGACTACATGAGACTTTCTGAGTTAACCTCTAACCATTGCACAAGGAAACTTATCTGATAAGGTCTGAGAGCTACACAAATCTATAAGTATAGAGATATAAATTTAGAAGGGAGTTGGATATTACATCAATTTAGCAAAATAACAGTAATATATTTATCCTTGGGGCCTATGTTCCCCAACCGTGGGTTCTTGGCTAGATTTTTAGTACTAGACATGTGTTTACACCTATAGAGTAGACTTTAAAAATATCTTTTCTCATATATTACGTCTTAACCACAGCTTCCCCTCCCACCTCTCCCCCAGTCTCTCTTCACCACCTCCTCTCTCCCCCATGATCCTCCCCCCTTCTCCTTCCCTCAGAAAAGAGCAGGCTTCCTCAGGATAGCAAATAATCACTGCATAACAAGTTACAATAAGACCAGGCACATACCATTACATCAAGGCTGGAAAAGGCAACCCAGTAGAAGGAAAAGGATCCCATAAATAGGCAAAAGGGTCAGAGACAAACCTGTTGCCATTGTTAAGATCCCCACAAGAACACCAAGCTAATCAGCCACAACATATATGCAGAGGACCTAAGTCAGACTCCTAGAGGCTCCCTGATCTCTGCAAATCTCCATGAGTCCTAGTGAGTTGATTCTTTGGCCATGCTCTTATGATGTGTCCCTGATCCCTCTAGTTCCTCAGATCTGTCTTTCCTCTCCTCCACAGGACACCCTAGCCTCTATCTTATATTTGGCTCTGGGACTCCACATCTGCTCCCATAAGTTGCTGGATGAAGTCTCTCTGGTCTCTTTGATGGAAATTCTGCTAGCTCCAGTCCCAGAACACTCTGCAGGCAGGGCAAACTGTAGGTCAAAGTTTTCTGACTGGGTTGATGTCCCAATCCCTCCACTGGAGGCCTTGCCTAGTTACAGATGATGGATAGTTCTCTACCTTATCATTCTCCTCTCCACTTAAACCTGTCTTCCAGTTATTCTCTTTTCTCCCTCTACTATTAACTTCTAAATAATAACACGCAAGCTGAGATAGAAACAGGAGTAGTACCACATCTGATCTCAAGGAATGGCAGTCCATAGGGGAGACAGACAGGGAAATTTTTATAAAGCAGTGTAAGAGATACAAAAACAGACACACCAAATACATCAATTGTTTAGAGAAATAAGTCAGGTAAGAAGGTATAGAAATGACCTACAGAGTAATCACTACTGATGTTAAAAGTTTTCCACAAGGAATTGGGACAGCAAGGAAACAGCATTCCAAACAGTGAAAATGGCATTGATAATGTCACAGCAGGCCTGGCACAACCACTGTTCTTAACATCTTGACCTGAATGTATTTATTAGGTTGTAGGGTCACTGGGAAAAAGAAGGTTCTGGAAGGAAGAACCACAGGAAAGGACTTTTGAAGGTAGGATGATATAAGTCAAACTTTTCTAATTCCCACGGAGTCACTCTCAAGGCTATATTGGTCAATAAGTGTTAGTTGTCATGCAGAAAACAGAGTTGAATGGAAAAACATGCCATAAGCTCTGAACTGAGAGAAGCAAGTACCAGTCCCAGAGAACCTGCCATAATCTGTTTCCAGTAATAGCTTGGTCAAGTCCACACATGTTGGCCAGGTAAATGCTGACCCAGGAGCTAACAGGTGCATCTGGACCCCCTTCAGTCTGAGTCATCTCCCAATGGCATCTCCTTCCATTTTCCAGTGTGTCAAATTACATAATCTAAGATTATAGCCACTGGGACATGGTGTCTAATGGCAGTTATATTGGCTATTATTACTGCTAGGCCATTACTGCTAGACACCATCCTGCCTAAGGGACCTGTTGCTGACCTCCTGACATCACCTGAAGTCTTAAGTTTGTGCATGTTTTAGATTGGAGGACAACCTCTCTGTATACTGAAGATTTACAACAAACAGCCATCACAGGAAGAAAAGTCCAGCCTTTATCCAGTTGCCCATCAGAACTAGGGAGTGTCTCCACAGCCTACAGCCTTGAATCTAAAGCTTTTAGTGTAAGGTTCCAGCCTTCTCTATGCCTGTCTTCTGGGTCCTAGGACAGTGTTTATCATACCCTGCAGCTCCTAGATTATGGCAACCAGTTTCCCACACTTGGCACTATTGCTCTTGCTGTATACAAACTAGGGCAAGTCTCCTC
Organism: Rhynchomys soricoides; assembly: GCA_019843965.1. Classification (NCBI taxonomy): domain Eukaryota; kingdom Metazoa; phylum Chordata; class Mammalia; order Rodentia; family Muridae; genus Rhynchomys; species Rhynchomys soricoides. The sequence continues at coordinate 2,970,722 of JADRCH010000229.1, read as the reverse complement.
CCCACCTCAAGGCCTTAGAATTATAGGTACTGTTTGGAAAAGTCCTGGCATCACCCAAAACTGCCTCTTATCAACAGTAGGCAAACCCTACGGCTCTGGGAAGGTAGCTATCAACGTTCCCAGCTTCATCAGTCCCACCAACACTTGCTTTTCATGGCCTAGAGGCATTCCCATCCACCTCCCACAGCTCCAGAATCATGGGTAGGAATATCTGCCTACTGTTGGAAGGAGTCATTCATTAGATCTCAACTATCTCTTAAGCCTTATACTCAGTAACAATTCCTCAAAAACTCCCAAGACCACAAAAGGATCTCTGTGCCCGTGTGATTCCTGTGGCTCATGACTGCACATTCTGACAATTAAATCTTATCTGAAGACTCACTTGGTTCATCCCTACACTGTTTTAGAATCGTGAGCCTCCGAGCATCTTTCAATAGGCCCTGTGTTCTCTTGCTTGCTTAATCATCTTCATTCATCATTGCCCTCACAGGTGCAACTTCCCTGGCTTACCCTGTTTAAAGGAGAGCTTGGTTTCATGGTCCATTTATGACAATGCCTGATTTCACACATGAACACTGCATTTGATCACTGCCTGACATAAAGCTGACTCCTGTTCGCAGCCTTTATTTCAAGGAGGTTCCATTGTCTAAACTTTTTCAGAAACTGAAATTGCCATAATACCAATGCTTGCAGCCTCTCTCTGTAATAGACTAAGTAGACTATTTTTTTCAAGGTAGACAAAACTAATTTACTGTTCTCTGACCACATAGCAAATGCAACTAGTAATGAGCTTGTTGAATTGTACAAAAGAGAATCCCGTAATTATTTAACCTACTCATTCTGTGTCTGTGTGGGTACTTCTCTAGCTTCTTAGTGTTACTCAAGCACCCCCAGGAGAAAGCTAGTTTATAGCACTGGATCTGTTTGGTCCGTTCTCCTCTTCACACGGAACCAAGATTTTTCTGTCCTGTACCCACAGGAAAACACCATTGCTCACATGAGCCCCTTTTCCTTTTTCTTTCAAATTCTCTGCTGTTTTATCTTCAAATTCTTCATAGTTTTTACACAAACCCCTACACCTTGCATTTGCACAGTTTTGGGAAATTATGTAACTTATTGTGAACATTACTAACTTACCAATGGACTGCAATGTCTTAGATGATAATTCTTCAACTCTATCGCCTTCTATAAAGTAGAAGAAACACCCTTTCATGTTAGGTTCCCAACAAATGTAAGGTTGTCCAAGTGTGGCCTACAGAGCCCCACACATCAGCCTCCCATAGATAACCATTGCATCGATGGATTATAGGCTTTGTTCAAGAAAAAGCCTGGTTGTATTAAAACCAGACAACACCTGCTACTTCACATCATTGCCCTGCTTCTTGATTATCAGTTTTTTTGTTTGTTTGTTTTGTTTTGTTTTTGTGAATTAGAATGGGGAAGAGGTGGGGCATGAGACGCTTTGGTCTAATGACTGCAAATGTCTAACATCCATTAAAGCAGACCTCAAACAACACCAATTTGTGCTATCAAAAAAGAAGCCCGGGTTCCAACCAGCTGGGGGAAGCAAGGAAAGTGTGAGGATTAGTCTGAATCTTTGGTTCTTACACTGAAAAGAGCAGCTAAGGATGGTCAACAGCATACTGTTGAACACAAAATCACAGAAATGTCTAGCCTCTCTAGTCCTCACTGTAAACCATATGAAATATGGGATAAATATTTTATAAAATAATTAAATAGCTATTAATTTTGTAAATGTAAATCTTCAGACCTATTTACTAATAAGACAGTATTGCTAGAGCCCCGTCTTAGTTACGTTTCTATTGCTGTAATAAGATACCATGACTAAAGCAGCTTAGAGGAGAAGCAGTTTATTTGGGCTTATGGTTTCAGAGACCTAGAGACAATGACCATTTGGTGGGGGACATGGCAGTAGGCAGGCAGGCATGGCATTAGAGCAGTAGCTGAGGGTTTACATCTTAAAACACAAGAAAAGCCAGAAAGAACTAACTGGGAATGGCTTGGGCTTTGGAAACCTCCGATCTCACTCCAAGTGACACATCTCCTCCAATGAGGTCACACCTCCTAATCCTTCCCAAACAGCTCCACCAACCAGAGGCTACATGTCTTAGTCAGGGTTTCTATTCCTGCACAAAAGATCATGACCAAGAAGCAAGTTGGGGAGGAAAAAGTTTATTCAGCTTAAACTTACACATTGCTGTTCATCACCAAAGGAAGTCAGAACTGGAACTCAAGCAGGTCAGGGATCAGGAGCTGATGCAGAGCCCATGGATGGATATTACTTACTGGCTTGCTTCCCCTGGCTTGCTCATCTTGCTGTCTTATAGAATCTAAGACTACCAACCCAGGAATGACACCTTATAGCTAGATTTCATGGAGGCATTTCCTCAAGGGAGGCTCCTTTCTCTGTAATAACTCTAGCCTGTGTCATGTTGACACACAACACCAGCCAGTACATCAAATATTCAAACATATGAGCTTACGAGGGTCATCCTTATTTAAACCATCACAAGTCCATACCCAAGTGCCCAGGGTTTACCCCTCATTCCCCTTTACTCTATGAGAAATGTTTTGATCAAAACATTTGCAACACCCTTCTATGTCCAAAACTACAGGTCACACGACAGTCTCATGTTTCACACATCATCGCTCACCGTCTGGGTGAACACAGAGGAGGTTCAAGGGAGAGCTGTTGCCTAAATGTTGCACCAAGACTTTGCCTTTGTTTCTTTCTCATGTATCATGGCTGAAAATGACTAAGAAAGTTCCAGTCCATTTAAAAAGGAGATCAATATTATGGGATACCATACTAAATTGGAAGTAGAATGCTCTGGTTGACATTTTTATTCTTTAATCAGCCCTGGCTACCTCCCACTTTCTGTAATAAACCATGTGATGACCATGGCTTTGTCAACTTCTACTACAAAAAAAGGGAGAGAGAAAGAGAGGGAGAGAGAGAGAGAGAGAAGGTATTTTTCCACTATAAAGTCAGACTAGATAACTGGCACTATATAGTCAGAAGATTATCTTCTGGCAAAGAACAGTTCTTCATAAGTATAATACACTATGCTGAGAGACATCTCTTCCTGTTAATGGGGAGGAACAAATCAAACAATGGAGTAATTCAGGAAATGTTTACTAGGGCGAGAAGAGCTGCATTCCTCCCTGGCAGCATGAAATGAAACAGAAACACTGTACCTGTTTTAATATTCTCAGAAAGGAAGGCAACTGTTCTGTCTTGGCAAGGCCTTGACCTGGGAGCCCCCTGTCTAATCGCTTTGGGGGGAAATCTACTAGCAATTCAAAATTATTGTTTTCTCTTTTAAAAGCTATCTTATAGAAAAGGTTTTTGAGAAGGTAATTTTCTAGTGAATAGGCTAATCAACTTCATTCTTATTAAATCTCTCTTGTCTTTTAAGTGGCTATATCTAGGCAAGCTTGTTTCTCCCCACAAACCCATTAACTTGGCTGTTATTTTTGGAAGAACTAGTTAATGAGTATTATCCTACAGTTATGCAAAGCCAGAATCTGAACCCCTTGGGTTTTTTCTTTGTTAGTATGTTTAATCTATTCTTTTCAGAAGGCAAAGAGCCATTATCAAAGCAAGTGAAAACAATTTCAAAGCTGGGATCTGGGTCAGGTGCTGTACTACACATATGGACAAACCCACTAGTTCTACCAAAGGGTCAAGAGAATTGGCTCATGTATGCTGCCATTACGGTAGTTGCAATAAGTGGGTTTAATGAACTAGAATTCACGAGGAAGTCATTTTCTGAGCAGCTGTAACATACGGGAAGATCAACATCTTGACCATGTCTACGTCTTCTGATTTGCACTGAAGGCTTTTTCCTCTCTATACTTTCTTAACTGAAGCTTGAACGCATGTGATTATGTGAAGAGGTATAGCCTTTAGGTTATAGAGGCAGTGAGGTTGGAGCCCTGGTGGTGGGACAAGTACCCTCAGAGGAAGCCGAGACAAGAAGAAAGCAGTCATACAAGCCAAGATGAGAAAGCTCCCAGAACCCAACCACACTGGCACCTTGACCTCAGAGATAGAAATTAATACCCCCTGTTTAAAGTGCCTCATGTGTGGTATTTTGTCAGTGACTCAAGCTGGTGAGAGCATCTTTTATTTCTGGAAAAGAATTGCTTTACATGGGGTGGTTTGAGATTCTCTGGAACTTCAATACAAAAAGACAGTCAGCAAATTAGAGTAAGAAGAGATATCAGGACTGAAAATCCAGGTGTAGGAGCTGGGCAGTGGTGGCGCACACCTTTAATCCCAGCACTTGGGAGGCAGAGGCAGGCGGATTTCTGAGTTCGAGGCCAGCCTGGTCTACAGAGTGAGTTCCAGGACAGCCAGGGCTACACAGAGAAACCCTGTCTCAAAAAAAAAGAAAAAAAAAAAAAAAAACCAGGTATAGGGGCTGGTGAGATGGCTTCGCAGTAAGAGCACTGACTGCTCTTCTGGAGAATCCAGCTTCAATTCCCAGGACCCACATGGTGGCTCACAACAATCTGTAACACCAGTCTTAGGGTATCAATCACTCTCTCTGACCTCCAAAGGCACCAGACAGACCTGGAGGTAGTATACAGATATACATGCCAGCTAAACAGCCATACACATTACATAAACAAATAAGTAAATAAATTAGTATTTTCTTTTAAGGGTGTTTGTGTGGCAGTACATATCCTTGGGTATCCATACCCAAGGGTTAGGGGTGTGGAGACAAGCATATCCTGGGGGGCCCACTAACCATCTATGTAGGTGAAATGATGAACTGCAGGTTCAGTAAGAGAGTCAAAAAAATAAGGTTTGTGATAGAGGAAAACACTCATTGTCAATCTCTGGCCTGCAAAAATACACACATGGGCAAGCACATATGCACATACACATGTATACACACATAAACACATGCAAACATACACACAACAGAGAGACAGAGAGAGGAGATCAAGTGAGAAACTGCAAAGACATATTTAGGAAACCTGAATAAATGATGTTCGGTGAGTCTTGGAAACACCATGAGCCAGAAGTAGAGAATCACATGCCAAGCCACTATATAAAACCACACTATATTGACTACAGATAAGATGTCAGTGTGGATAGAAGTTACAGTAGCTGACTATAGTCTAGGCCTTCCCAAACTCAACTTCTCAGATGGAAAGAGGGCAGAAATCTCATGCCTCCCATGGCAGGACTCCCACAAAACTGTGTTGTTGGGGTTGACACTGAGCCCAGAAGGCAGAGTGCTACACCAAGCAAGAAATTTCTCAAGGTGTAGGTCTAACTCTTTTGCCATGTAAGGCTTTGGATGTACTTCTACGTGCCACCGCTTGGTTTTCCCTGCCTTCCTTCCTTGGGGGTGGGAATAAAGACCCATCCTATGTCTGTCCCACCCCTGCATTTGGAAGCATAGAACTTGCCTGCTTTCACAGGTTTGCAGTTGGAAATTCTGTCTGAGAACAATTCTTGATTTGAGTCTCACACACACCTGGTTTGGATGACATTTGGATAAGACTGTGGACTCCAGAGCTGAAGATACCAGACTTGACTTCTGCTCTGAGACCCCATGAGGCTGACATCTGAGTCTGATCATGTAGTTCTCTGGGAAAGTAGCCCCAACTCCATAGGTAGGCACTGGTGAGGAACAAAACAGTCTCTTGCAGAAATTGGAAAAATGGTTACCTCAGGAAACTGCTCTTGTACCCTAGGCCTGTGACCAAAGTGGCAGCCCTGATCATCTCCAAGTTACTTTTGAAGTCACCTTTCTCTTTTCTTGAAGGATAAAATACATTCACAGCCAAACAGCCCCGCTTCTCCTGCACTGTAGAGGCCAAGAAGTTCACTGTCCTTCAACTGCCCTGGTTTTGTCCTGTTTCCTTTGATATTAGATGGCAGTATTTATCTAGCGCAACCATATTTCTATTCCTGGCTTGTGCTCAGATATCCCATTAAGTATATGGCTCACAACCATGTGGATCTCCGTAGCAAATCCTATCCAACCACATCTTGGGTGGTCTTTTCAGGACCATCACAGATTGGTCTGGTTTTCCTTAAAAATGCCTTCTTCAGTCAATTTCTCTGCTTTCCAGTTTCCTGTGAGAAGTCAGGAAGAACCCAGCCATTCCTTCAATAACTGCCTAGAAACCTCCACAGTGAAATATTAGTTTCCCCAGCTAAATATCAGCTTCATTGTTTGCAAATTCTACCTCCTACAAAACACTAGAAGATGAACTCGGTGAAATTCTTTGCTTCTCTACTAGGGTCACCGTTCCTCCAGACTCCAGTTGCCTGTTTCCTGTTTCCACCTGACAGCTCACCAAAATAACCACTGCCATCCGTATTTCTACCATTCTGTCTGTGGCTACTGATGTATTCTCTATGATGATGATGGGTTTCTCTCTAACGCTTGTCGTTTTCTCCCGACTCCACACCAAAGTCATCCCTGAAGTCATTTCTAGTATACAGGTAATTTTTCCGTGATCTAACCATTATCCAGTTCCAAAGCCAATTCCACATCAAGTTATTTGTTACAGCACTTCTCTCAGTACCAAGATGTTTACTGGTTTATTAGGAGGGATGACCTAACAAAACACCAAGCAGTTGGCTTAGACAACAGAAAGGTCGTTCTCATAATTCTGACACCTATAGAGTCTGAGATGCAGTTACAGTTTCAGCTGTCAAAAGGGCCTACTTTCTGGCTTGCAGGCAGCCACTCTACCACCTTGCTGTCATCCTCACAGGGTGAACAATGGGCAAGTAAAAATTCTGGCATCACTTGTGAGATCACGGTATTCCAGAGCTCTGTCCTTGTGGCTTTATGTAACACTGTTGACCTCCAGAAGGCTCCATGTTCATGACCAGATACCACCATGCTGATGTTTAGGGATTCACCAGATGAATTTGGAGAGGGCTATAAACATTCAGTCCATATTATACTCACAACTGTGAGACTAAGCAAACCATGTATTCCTTAAGGCTGGTGTCTATAAGTCCAATCAAGTACAGACAACTAGGCAGAGCACTACACATTTCCACTGTAGCAGAAGAAGAATAGACATGTCGACTAAGACATCTGAGATGCACAAAGCCTGGACTCTTGCCTCTGAAGGGACAGAGAAAAACAGCACCAATTCTGTTTTGCTTTCCTATTGGCTGCAGGTGACAGAGATTGACTTTCCTATCGGCTGCAGGTGACAGAGATTGATTTCCAGCCTTCCCCTTCTTGCTTGAAGAACACTCTAGTTTCCACCTTAAGTTTTTTCTTCTCTTTTGTATTCCAAGAATGATTTTTTTTCCAAACCTGGGCGTTAATACTGTCGAGTCAGATGGAAAGGAGGAAGACTGGGTAGGTGGGAAGTGTGTGCTTTAAAACATGTTCGGAGGGGCTGGAGAGATGGTTCAGTGTTTAACTCAGCACACTTTGCATGGATGCCCATAGAGGCCATGAGGTCTTAGGGTCCAAAACAAAGGGTTGCTCCACACCACACTTGAAAAGAAGTAGCACTGGGCATCACACATTGGCATCAGTTTCCTGCCCCAGGTTCCCTTGGACAGGCTCTGGCAAAGCCTGGGGCAGGAAAGCCTGAGCAGCGGGCTGTGTAGCCCAAAAGGAACTCTGAGCTTAGGAAAATGGGATCTTTACCAGTGGGCAATAAGCTACTAATCATGTTACTCTGCACTATATATTATATATAGTACACATACGGATTCAATTTATGTATCTACGTATGTATGTGTTAATGAGTGCAGGTGTCCACAGAGGCCAGAAAAGGGCATCAAATTTGCCAGAGCTGGAGTCACAAGCAATTGTGAGACATGGAATGACATGGGTGCTAGCAGTTACTTAATTCCTTACAAGAGCAACATCCTTTACTCTTGGGAAACACATACTATTGTTATTCCAACATCCTCAAAGAAAAAAATTCCTAAAGGAAACAGTTAGTATGGATTTTACTTACAGGACCTCAGAAGCATGAGATCGTCACCCAGTGAGAGCTGTGAAGGTGGGAAGCAGGGGCCAGAGTGTGGCTGTACGTCTTCTGCCTTTGTGCTGCTCCCTTCCTAGCCGCCTTTACTACATATGATCTCCAGAGGAAAACAAAACAAGCCAAGCATGATAGTGAAAATGGTAGGCGTGTGTGTGTGTGTGTGTGTGTGTGTGTGTGTGTGTGTGTGTGTGGTGGGTTTGAATAATGTCCTTAATCCTGCCACACCTATTCTGAATGATCCCAATAACGTTTACTCTCTGTGTTTCTAAACTCTTGTATCTTTGCCAACACTCTCATAAACTGGCAACTTCTAAGTATCAGTTGCCCACAACCATGCAAGCAGTAAGACCCACATGCAAGACACAATTTAAACAGCATCAATAAGGTGGTCCAGACCTGTGATCCTAGTTACTAGGGACACGGAGGCAGGTGGACAATCACCTAAGCTACAGAGTTCAAGGTCAGTTTGAAAAACTTAGCAAGAATTATTCTCAAACATTTTTTTTAGTGGAGGCTGAGCATACTGGCCCACTCCTGTAATCCCAGCACTCAGGAAGCAGAAGCAGGTGGATCTCTGTGAGTTTGAGGCCAATCTGTTCTACATAGCAAGTGAGGGGTCAACCAGATCTACACAGTCAGACTCTTGTTTTTAAAAACAAAAACCATTTTTAAAGAGTGCTAAGATTGCAGTTCAGTGGTAAAACAACTACTTGGCCTTCTCAAGAGCCTGGGATCAATTCCCAGAACTACAAAACAAACAATATCAACATAGGAACCTGGGGGCTTGGAGATGGCCCAGTGGTTAAGAGCATGTGTTGTTTTTACAAAGGGCCAGGTTTGATTCCCAGCACTCACATGGTGGCTCACAACTGGTCCCAACTCCAATTCCAGAGCATTTAGCAGTTTCTTCTGACTCAGAGGGCACTAGGCATACATGTGGTACACAGAGATACATGCAGATAAAGCACGCTTTCAGACAAACTAAAAATAAATATAGTTTAAAAGAAGAAGCTAAAACATATACTGTATGGTGTGGAAGTTAAGATAGTTCAAACTCACAGAGCCTGAGCCAAATGATGGTTGCCACAGGCAAGGAAAATGGAGAAATGGAGAGTTGTGGGCAAAGGGAATAACATTTCATTTGTACAAGTCCCAAAGACCTACCAGATGGCACGGTGTCCATAGATAACAAGACCACCTCGTATTCCAAGGCAGCCATGGGAGCTCATGCCTGTAACCACCGCACTTGGGATTGAAGAAGGAAAGATCAAGTGTTCACAATCAAACGCAGCTAAATAGCGAGCTTGAGGCTAGTCTAGATTTCATGAGGTCCTGTCTGAGGCTAGCCTAGATTCCATGAGGCCTTGTCTGAAAAGGAGGGGAAAGAGAAACAGGAAGAACTGGATGGGTGAAAGGAGACAGAAAAGAAGGGCGAGGAGGAGGAGGAAGTGGTAACTATGCTGTACACCTTAAAATTGCCAATGGATGAACCCAGAAAAAGATGCTTTCAACCCCAGTGATAATTACAGCAGGAAGCAGCTTTAAGAGGAGCCATAGTCAACCCCAGTGATAATTACAGCAGGAAGCAGCTTTAAGAGGAGCCATAGTTACAGAAAGTTCTGTTTCCCCAGGAATAAGAACAAATGTTTAGCTTACTAAAACAAACAAAATGGCAATGCTGTGCCAGACATGGCACCAGAAGCAGGATGACCAGCCACTGGAGTATGTGTCTCCAGTTTTAACATCAACCTCTGAGAGAAGAACAAGTCCTCAGTGCCTTTCAGAAACTATCCCAAATCAACTGGAAAGTCAGAAAGAATGCTTTGTAAGCCAGGAAAGGAAACTCAATCTTAAGGGCATTTGTTTACTGGGCAGAATACTGAAAGTAGCTTTGGCAGCTGCAATGCTGGCCGCTGAAGACGTGCATGTGTCTACAGATTAGCAGGGAAGGGAAGCATCTTTACACTGGAGACCAAGGACATCCACACACTGGATAATGTGGAAGACATGATTACCCTGCTCAACTCCATAACTAGTCTGTGTTTTAGTTAAAGTTTCTCCTGCTGTGATGAAACACCATGGCTAAAAAGCAAGTTGAAGAGGAAAGGGTTTATTTGCCTTACATTTTCATATCATTATTGATCATCAAAGCAAGTCAGCATAGGAACTAAAATAGGGCACAAACCTGGAGGCAAAAGCTGATGCAGAGGTCATAGAGGGGTACTGTGTACTAGCTATTCATGGCTTGCTCCCCCCTGCTTTCTTTTAGAACCCAGGGCCACCAGGTCAGGGATGGAGCCACCCACAATGGGCTGGGCCTTCCTCCATCATGCCTTACTGAAGATGCTTTACAGGCCTGCCTACAGTGTGATCCTATGGAAGAATTTTCTCAGTTGAGGAGTAAAAGTCATCCTCTCAAATGACTTTAGCTTGTGTCAATTGACTTACAGCTATGCAGCAGTCTAGAAAGATCAGTCTTCCTAATTTCACACAGCATGGTTACAGTCTACCCATGGGTAGAGCCTGGGTAATATGCAAAAAATTTACCAATGTATATACTGTGGTCTGGGCACTGACCAACCAGAACACAATGATGGCTGGACCAACCTCACAAAGGCTAACTGCTAGGGCAGGATGCTGCTTCCTATTTGCTAAGCAGAGGAAGGGCTGGCATGTACCCAGGCTAGGCCCTGCCGCTCAGCTAACAACACAAGGAGGAAGTGGCACTCAAATCGATGGCTTTTCACCGAGGCCACTTCAATACCTAATACTTAACACAGGCATGCCGATCAGAAGCTGATGCCTCACCCTGGTTACAGTTCTTTCCGAACACAGAACTGAGATCTTTCAGCAGTAGAGGAATTGTACATATATGCTCTTGTACGTCCCAAAAGTCCTCTCTGCAAATCTTTTCACTGTCACCCTGAAGCACGAGCACCATGACAGCACACACACTTGGGTCTCAGAGGCCATAACAAGACCTAGCCTACAGTGAGCTCCCAGATACTTGAAGGAATAATTGGTTCTAGTTCATCGTTCCCATCTGAAAAACTTTTCTCTGCCAGAACTAGAGTGCCTTAGAGAAATATTTTGTTAAATTGTTACCTTAGAAGGAATTCTCCATGCTGCTTAAGCAGGAATGAACTAAGTAACCACACAAGAAAGCACCTACTGAATACAGCTGCTCGCAGCACTGAAGGGTAGACTAGGTCTTTTAGATGTCACTTGCTTGTGTTCTTGTTTCCCAGGTTTCAGATCTGAGCCACTCGCAATGGTAGCCTGTAGACATGTGAGCTATTGAAGGTTAAAATGTGGGTCTGCCCTCAGACGTGCTGCACTTGTAAAACACATACCAGAGAGGAGAGACAGCAAGAAATCCCTGGCCCTGGACTCCACAGTAAGTGTGTCGGGGCCAGCTCCTTAATCTTCCTTTACTTTGATTTTCTCATGAGCAAAATGGAAAAAGTATACCCCCACTTCAGTAACTTGTAAGGACTGAATAAATTATTAGATACAAAATGGCTACAAAGTGATCCTGCACTGCATCAGTACCATACACATTCAGTACCATTGGTATTTTCTGCTCTCTTAAACTAAAGACCAGAAGACTTCTTAGTAATGACAGGTCATCTCAGTCCTTGAGACATTTGCACTGATAGGTAGTTTTAAAATTACAAGTTACTAGTCTGACTAGGGATTCACTTTTGTCCCTGGAAACCTGTTCAGATGTACTGAGAGTAGTGAGCCTGTAGAGACTTGTGTCCCATGAGAAATCCAAACACTTAGTGAGCCAGGAAGGAAGAAGGACTTGAGTTTTTGCCTCTGGTCACCAAACAGCAACCTGATCCTGTTTCCTCTGGCGCTGGGTGGAGGCAAGAGTCAGCACCACCTTGAATGAGCTTCTGCTATCGCTGGAGAGTTACCATGGAAACTCAGGACAGCCTTAATAAAGACTGCTGAATCCGGGCAGTGGTGGCACACACCTTTCATCCCAGCACTTGGGAGGCAGAGGCAGGCAGATTTCTGAGTTTGAGGCCAGCCTGGTCTACAGAGTGAGTTCCAGGACAGCCAGGGCTACACAGAGAAACCCTGTCTCGAAAAACCAAAAAAAAAAAAAAAATTATATATATATATATATATAATCACATTGTCTGTAGAATTAACTATTCCAGTAGCAAATTTAAATTACTTTGTGAGTGGTAATTTCACAAAATCTGCTGAGATAAGTGTACATACATTCGCACATTTGGGTGCACATTCAGAATCAGCCTTACCGGGCTGTACTGTAGTAAAAGCCGCTATCTTTGGTGTCTAGTCTCGTTCTAGTGTGCTGTATCACATAAACCAAAGTCTCTTCCTCATTCCTTCTACCTGCTCATCTCCTAACACAAATTAAACTATAAGTGAAGGAGAGGAAGAAAGACTTCCTCACCGAACGGCGATCTGAAAGTGGTCAGGGAAAGTTTAAGCAGTTTTGCAAGTGAACTATCTTCAACTCCACATCTGCACATGAAAGGCAGATGGAAGCCACCACAGGAAGGAGTGAGTCAGCTGGCTGGTAGAATGAAGAAGAGCATTGGAATGTAAATCTTGCTGCTGGTAGGGTTTCCAGAGGCTTGCGCTTTTGTGAGAAAGGCTTTGGGACTGGACATGCAGCCTGAGAGAGAAGTGCTTGGGCAGGGCAGACAAGGTTTTAGATTCCCAATGCTGGGCTTACTCTTGTTCTTTAATTCATTCTTAAGTAGCTTCAAAGCCTGGCCAAAGGAAAGAAGCTTATAGACACACAGAGAAGATCGGACTGAAGAAGGGTTTAAACATAGCACAGTGAAAGTAGAATATGGGATGGCCATCCTAAAACAAAAACCCCAAATCAAAACTGCTTCCAAATGGGGATTGGGGAAATGACCCTGCAGTTAAGAACACAGGCTGATTTTGCAGAGGACCAGGATTTGGATCCCAGCACACACATGGCGGCTTATAACCATCCTAACTCCAGGTCTAGGGGATCCGATCTCCGTTTTTTTGCAAGCAAAATACTCATACACATAAAAATAAACAAATCTAAAAGAGAAAGATATTTAGACTGCCCCCAAATTGAAAACACCTTTAGCAATGACTAGTGCCACAAGTGGATGAGCCATACCTGATGTCACAGTCACGGCAAGTGCACAAAACTCTATGACAGACTGGAATTGCCTTCAGACATTGTATATAAAGTAAATACGAGCAGCAGATGTGCCTTCATGTCAAGACTTGGCTTCTATCACCAAGTTATAGAACCACATATATATCCAAATAATTCCGAATCTGGAAAAAGCCCAAGACCTAAAAAAGTTTCTGTTCCTAAGCATTTTGGAGAAAAGCATGATACTCTACCTGTATAGACGAGCATTTCAAAAATTACCTTATGTCTTGCATATCTTGAATCTGAGATCTAATTTTGTTTTCCTTTTAAAGTTAACAGCCTGGCATGACAGCACATGCCTATAATTCTCAAGTCTGAGAACATCCTGAGCTAAGAGTAAAATTAGATTAATTAAAGTGTCAGCAGAAGAGTTAGAAACGGTGGTCCTAAGAGAGCTGAAGCAGCTTGGAGCGAGAGAGTCTTCAGCAGAAATCAGGAAGTAAAAAGACATTCTGCCATGTTGAGCAGACATGGAGATTTGCAGTGAGGTAAACACTGGTAGACAGTGGGAAGAAGAAATAAGAATGCTTTGGGATCTAAAAACCTGTCTGGGCTTAAATCCTAACTCGTGGCTCACGGTTTAAGTCTCTTTCTGGTTGACTGAATTTTGCAAGCCCCAAAGAGGCTAAAGAACAGCAAGGTCTACGGGCATCATTTTGGTGCTTAGATTTTCATTTTCAAAATATATTTCTACTTCTTATAAAAATTAACATTTTAAAAATATTGGGCATTCAGAAGTTCTTAAAATGTGCAAGTGTCTTAAATGCTTAAATGAAACTTAATTTAACAAATGCCCCTAACTACTTAATTATTATTGACTAATTCAGTGAATTATTAAATGGCATTAATTATATACAGATTGAAAACTGATCAAGGAATTAAGTGAAATCCATAGTTACTGATTTTTAAAGAATTCTAAGTGTTAAAGAAAATTAAATAGGTATTTAAGGGAAAGTCAGTTTTTAATATTTTTCCATTTTAAATTCAATTAAACCAAGTATCTATAAGTGTTTCTTTGCTTCTAAGAAACTCTTTCAAACCTTTCTAAACTGTTCTTCAGAAAACCAGCAAGCACATGATGAGATGGAAGATGGACGAATCAGTGGCCCACAGTCAATAGCATTACCCTAATTCCCTGGTCCATGTTAGATGTTGGGTTTTCTATCTTAGAAGGTCTTGTGATTTGGAATGAATCCCTGGGTATATTATTGAGTATTAAGGATCTAAGAGGACAGATGAACAGTACTTTTTAGGTAAGATATCAAGCAAGTTGCTATTACAAAAAACTTCAAGCCTTCATGGGCTAATGGGAGTAGGTCAGTTCGTGGTTATCAGAAACATGGACTTCTCATTTCCTGTCCTACTTCCTCATGGTAATGACAGCTGCCACAACTCTTAGTTCTAGGACCATATCCTTCCCTAGAAGGGAAGAGTCACTTCCTATTAAGGAAGTAACTCAGAAATTGCCTACATTGATTCCATTGGTATCCCAGTGTCTGTAACTTAGCAATACCGCTTCCTCTAGCATCAAGGAAAGCTTTGGAATGTAGTCTTTAACTAGGTGTGCCTAGAGGAAAATCTTTGTATTAAAGGAGGAGGAAGTAGTGGATATCTGTGTGATATCTACTCTCCTTATGCCATTCTTAATGCTAAAAAGAAAGATTCTGTTCAGAGTGTTCATATTCCTGCATCAAAAAAATGTGATCACCCAGGCAACATGGTGCAAGCAATACATGGTTCCTTTGGAATATCAGTTTGTCATGAGGTATCAGAGCATAGGAAGTTTTCATTCCTATGAGTGGAGAATTAGTCATGAATTTATGTTTCTTCTATTAACATGATGCCTTAAACTCTCCATGCCTTCTCTGGTTTTTTTTTAAGTCAAAATATCCTTTCTTTTATGCAACACTAGAAATGTCAAATGACAACACATTGTTAAATTTTGAAAGTATATATGGAGTTCAGCCACTATACAAAGCACTGAAGTCTTCTGGTAATAAAAAGGCCCTTCATCCATAGAAGTTTGAATGTAGCAGAAAGATGGCTAGTGAACAGAGCCTACACTAGAATACTTTTACCTTTTCAAATTAGGGGTGGGGGGGGTAGAGTATGTACATATGAGTGCAGGTGCCTGTGGAACCCACTAGTGGGCGTCAGATCCCCTGAAACTTAAATTATAGGCAGTTGCAAGCCACCAAATATGTGTGCTGGGAACCAAACTCAAGTCCTTTTTATTTTCATTATCAGTAAATATTTATTTACATTTATTTACATAGAGATGAAGTTTGTGTTCTCTCTGCAGGAGAAGGGAACGCTATAGAATATCTTGTTTTTGTTGGTTTTTCTTTTTTTTTTTTTTTTTATTCTTTCTTTACATTTCAAATGTTTCCCCCTTTCCAGATCTCCCCTTTGGAACTTCCCATTCCCGGCCCCCTCCCCTGCCTCTATGGGGATATTCCCCCACCCACCCACCCACTCTCGTCTTCCCTCCTTGGCATTCTCCTATACTGGGGCACCTAACACCTTCAGTCCCAAGGGCCTCTCCTTCCCCTGATGGCTAACAAGACCCTCCTCTGCCGCATATGCATTCTTAACCATTAGCCATATCTCCAGCTCCCATGATTTATTTTTAATCTCTCTCTCTCTGTCTGTCTCTCTCTGTGTGTGTGTGTGTGTGTGTGTGTGTGTGTGTGTGTGTGATATTTTTGCTTTTGTAATATAGAAGGTCCTATAATGAATATTCTGGGAGCCTCTATCTGGACTAGAGGGTCAGTGGAGACTTCTAGAAGAAAGACATATTAAGATGTATTCTGAAGATGTGTGCCGGTTAGCCAGACTGGTAAGAAAGAGGTCTGTGGGTTGATGGATGGCATTACAGGATGTGGTTGCTGGGAGAGGGAAAGGGTTTAAAAGTCCCACCAGACTTTCTAAGGCCAAAGCCAAGTCATCCTGGGGACAATGGCAGAGGGGCCATTAGAGGAGAGATAGAAAGTCTCCAGGGCTACATGCAGCTCCATTCTCGTGGCCATGGGTAATAAGGAGACAGAGAAAGGTCTGTATCAGGAAAACAGCAATGTCACATGTGTCTCTAATACACTATTCTGACTGGAGGCTAAAGACTGCAATCCAGCCTAGGGTGGAAACAACACACAGAGACAAGGGGTAGAGGAAAGTAGTTTAGGACAGCAGCAAGGGGCACAGTAGAGATTAGCTACTTGTATAGACTTTGTTGAGATGTTTGCCATGGGAGACAGAAACAAGCCTGTGACCAAGACCAGGGCTCTGAAGTCAAACCATATGAGTTCAAACCCCAGTTTTACCATGAGCATTGAGCTTGGTCCTAGGGCCTCAGTTTTCTCACTTGTGGAATGGATAGGAATAGAATAGCAGCATCTCAATTATGTATGAAGGAGGAATAGAAGGTATCATTCATTTAAGATGCCTAGCATAATGGCCACATAAACCTTACTGCATCATCAGTCGGCCCCACTGTCAGTGTTACAGAAAACATGGATTCTGGTTTGAATAAGTTATTTCAGACTAAAGCAACACATATCACACTCTTACCACATATAGTCACCAGGGAAAATATCTATGGAAACACAGAAAGTACATTTCCCAAATCGCATCTTATTCCTAAGGGTTTGGGCTCAATTAAGCATAAATATCCAAAATGAGCAATAATAAAGATATTAGACATGTAAAATATCTTCAATTTTCTGATTGTCCTATCTTCAAGGTCTAGCACAGGTCATCTCAGACCACAGAAATCCCCAGCTGCTGAAAGGAATTCTTCACATCACTCAGGAGGAATTTCATAGAAACAAGATTTGAAAAATAAACATATATATGCATATACTACATATATATATATAAGCATAATATTTATATATAGTATATATCAATATTATTTAAATACACACACACACACACACACACACCAGTGTTTAAGCTCAGTACCAGTGGAGAACTGGGAGCTCAGGGATCAGCACTGTCCTCCATGTAGAGTTCAAGGTCTCATGTGAAGCTTTTTCTAGACTCCTCCACTGCCTGGATTTGACTCCTCCATAGTTGTCTAGATACTAAAGAACTACATGTATTGGAATGTGCACATGTGGTTTCTCCTATTGTAGGGTCTTCTTTATATGCCAAAGTATTCCACAAAGCAACTCTTTAAGGTCCTATGTGATAAGACCACCTGAAATAGATCCCAGCAGGCTGATGGCACAGTACAACAGTCTATTTTCTAATCTAATTTTAGCACAAGAACAATCTAATCAAATCAAATCCTACGTCAATAACCATAGCTGTTTCACTCTTTTTAGATTTGTATTATCTGGTTAGAGAAAACCAAAACAGAGAAAGAAAAGAAATTCATCTTGTGCTTTCAAAACACCATTTTTGAATTTGAGGTGCCTGTGCATTTATGTGTCCTTCCTTATGATGTGGTTTGTCTTCCTGAAAGGCTATTCTCAAGCAAGAGCATGACTTAGAATCAATACTGTCACAGAAAGCACAAAATTCAGCATGAAGATGGAGACCCCAATGAAGGAGGGGAAGAAGTAGGGTTACTCATTTTATTCTAAGTCACTAGCAGCCATGTAGCCCTTTGTCACCTCCTTACTCCTCCAGATCCTCCCTACCAAACAATGGGAAGGAATTTTGCAGACTGTATTAAGAACTAAGATTTGGGTTTTTTATGAACAATAGAAACACAGATGCTACAAAACCGTGAGTAACTAAGTGGTTAGTGTCTAGGCTGTCGAGTGTCTGCAGCCCTGCTTGGGCAGTCTGAAGGGCACTGTCTCATCACTATAAGGATTAGATGATGCTTCTGCTTTATCACCTCTGTTTATCTGATTTTGGTCAGTAGTACAATTAGCTTACATTCCCAATTCCACGGTCATGGGAAATAAATTCAAAAGCTTGATGGGTGAGTTCCTCTAGGTCTTATGCATGACAGGCTGCAGGGAACACAGTCATGGAAGTATCTGAGTCATACAACGATTATCAACATGGCAGCGCAGAAGAGATCTTTCAAATAAACAAATCTTACCTTTTCCATCATCATACAAAATACGACAAGTTACCAGTCACTATATTTTGAGAAAAGCATGATTATATGTGAAGAAATAACCAACCAATATTCTATGTAAGTGGTTTTCAAAGAGAAGATAGATGATAGATAGATGGATAGATGACTGATGGTTGATAGTGATAAAAAGATGATAGATAGATAGATAGATAATAGATAGATCTCAATCATTCTAGAACATGCTTCCTTGACATCACTAAGTCATTCTAGGAAAAAAAAAAACTATTTAATATCTTTGAGCTAAAAGCCATAGTAGATTATGAGATTATAGCTTTTTGAGCATATATCAAAATGCCAGGGCCTACATAAATATGAGGTCCTCAGTGAAACAAAGTTAAAAACATATGCATGTGCTTGCTCTTTCTTCTTGGTCATTGCCGGGCAGCTGGACAAATGCAAAAAAAATAAAATAAAAAGAGCCCCATATATTGCCTATTTTATGGAACTCAGTGGTACTGACCAATAGTCCCTGTTGTAGATTGCCCTGGTATTGTTTGTATTTTGATACTAATTCCTCTTCCCTAAGAGGGGCTGCTTGGGACAAGGAGTGAATCTCATACTCAGGTGACTTCCAGTGAACCTCCCCCTAATGAATAAAGATTTCAAGGAACCAATCACTGGGTGAGTAGACGGGACTTCTGGGTCAGAGAGAGGAAGAGGGGAGGCAGGAGAAGGAAGCTTGCCTTTTGGAAGGAAGAGTTGATGGATGTAGGTAGCAGAGGCCCCAGTTCAGGTGGCAGATCCACCAGGATCTGCTACCGGAGGATTTGTAACTTAGAATGGCTTGCAAATTAGGATGCTAGTTGCTGTGCCCAGGGATTGTGTTAGCTGTTGATTCTAGACTGTTTGTGTGATGTTTTTCCTTCACACAAGCGTCTCAACTGGGTTCCAGAGAAAAGGTACAGCAGTGAAGTGTGGATTTGTGAGAAGTGCACCCCAACTAGCTGTGGGAATTTGGAAGCGTGGGGTTGGCCTGGCAACGACCCACCATGGGAACTTAGTGAGCCAGGTGGAGAGATTTCAGAGCTCCAAGTCAAAGAGTCAACCAGGCTGAGAACAGGCCAGCCTGGCCTGTCCGTGGTGCCTTGCCAGCGACAAGTCCCAACATGAGAGGCAGAATCAAGAGGCCATGAGTTTGAGGACAGCCTAGATAATAGTAAGTTCTTTGTCTCAGAAGATGAAATAACAAAATGTCCCGCTCTGATTCTGAGACCCCTTTACCAAGAGGGTGAAGGGGAGAATGCTTCAACTTCAAGATAGTTAATCCCTTGGGCAGATCAATCCCTGGGACGTCTATAGAAATACTGAGTTTGGAGTTCCAGTGACCAACAGAGGCTGGCCAACTCACAAGATGCAGACTAAGGATTTAAAATAAGCTTGAGCAAGTGTTGGAATCACTCAAAGGGCTTATTAATATATTGATTGCTGGTTTCAGTCCTTAAGTTGATTCAAAGTACCACAATGTGAAATGCACACTGGTACTTCCACCAAGGACCCAGAAGGTGCTGATGGTGGCACTGCAGTCCTGGCAAGTCACAAGTAGAGAACTGCTCGATGGTAGATGACAGAACTGGTAAGGCTTATTAGGTCACATTTCACCTTACAGGTGAAGGATGGTTCTAGGTTCAGAGAAAATATCTTATTTGTGGTCCTAAACTGATCTCTTTCTCTGCACACAACATCAACTTAAGTCTCTGGAGCTTAAACAAATGATGATTCATCTCATAGTTCTGTACCCCCAGGAGACACATAGCAATGTCTCTCAGTCACAGCCAAGCTAGCTGTGTAACATTGGCCCTATGTGTTTATAATGGAGCTAGAAAGTTCCTGTCATCGATGCGTGTCCTACTTTATCTATTTGAGATAAGTTTAGAAACAAATACTACTGTTATGCATAATATTCAGTGCAGTGGCATACAACACAGGTTCATAGCTGAGAAGCCACAGGCTGTTCCATACAGTCTACTGTGGAGCAGGCTAGCCCATGCCATTTTGGTAAATACCTAAGGATGCGTCTCAGAATGTTCACCACAATTCAGTAATTGGTGTCTGCATTCCCAGTGGACCTTGTATTACTTTTCTCTATGAAGGGACTCCAGCAGCAGAAACAAGCTGTTGGCTCTCCCACTCCAGCAGGCAGCAGGATGGGAACCAGAGAGGCCATGGGTTCACTGCGCATTTAAATGCTCCCAGAGCCCCAAGTTCTTCAGGAAAACAAAACAAAACAAAACAGTTTCCATTAAAAAGAACAGGGTCACGAACTACCCAAATTCTTTTCCTGGCTCTAATCCTCAATTTCTAGTCTTATCACTTCCCAGTCCTCTTTGTTAATTCCCTCTCCCTGCCAAATTCCAAGAATACTGCTTAGTCCCCTTTGTATTGATCCATTTTGTAATGGACTCCTTAAGCCCAAGGAACATGCTGGACGGGAGATGATAACAGAGAAGTCTGGCTCCTCTGGGCCCTGAAACTTCTGGCTGTCTATAGCTGAATGTATGTCAACTTAACCTCACCCCAAAAATCTGTGAGGAGGTATATATAGGGAAAGATAGACATCAGAAATGAATTTCCATGCTGGCAATCTCCCTCTGTAAGTTTCTTAAATATACTTTTTACATATATTGGAACCTGCTTGACTCTCCCATCATTAAAATTGCTTCTGTCTCGCTGTGATTAACAGTAAGTGCTAGCAAGGACCATGCACATAGGAAGCGCCTCTTGTGTTCACAATCCAGAAAGCACCAGCCCAGACTGCTATTCTTTGATACCTTTTAATTTTCTTTTTAAACAAAAAAAAAAAAGGGAAAAAAAAAACACTGAAAATATTAGATTTGTGTTCTAGTTTTTTTAACCAAGCAACAAAAATCTTAACAGTTATGAAGATTTGATTTTTCTGTTTGTAAAATGGGGTGTCTCTGGGTTTCTATCGCTGGGATAAACAGCATGACTAAAAGCAACTTGGGGAGGAAAGGTGTTGTTTCATCTTATACTTCCAGGTACACTCAGTCTATCACTGAGTGAAGTCAGAGTAGGAACTCAAGCAGGGCAGGAACCTATAGACAGGAGCTGATGCAGAGGCCATGGAGGAGTGCAGCTTCCTCTCTCGCTCTCATGACTTGCTTAGCCTGCTTTCTCCTACAATCCAAGACCACTTGCCCAAGGATGGCACTATACAGTAATCTGGGCCCTCCCTCATTGATCATTAATAAAGACAATGCCCCATAGACTTGCCTACAGACCAATCTTAATGGAGGCATTTTCTCAATTAAGATATCCTCTTCCTAGATGTGTCTAGGTTTGTGTCAAGTTGACAAAAACAAAAACAAAACAAAAAAAAAAAACAGCATGATAGGCAGATTAGCAAGAAGTCCTTGATATATTTGATATGTTATAGTCAATGGCCTGTACAGGCGCTGATGTGCAGAGACTTGCTCCAGCTTGTCTGTGCTCATGTGGTGCCTGCCAGGAAGGATTCAGAGACTGGACAGCCCAGCCCCTGTCTCCGGAGTTTATAATCTAGTTAGTGGGTGGAGAAACTACAGTTCTGTTTCAAGATGAACACTACAATGCAACTGAACTGGATAATGGAATCAAGCAACCAGGAGCTGAGGCTGCAAAAGCTGCTCACAAGAACTGGCCCTGCTGAGGGATGAACTTTGAGCAGAGATGTGAAGATAAAAAAGACACAGTCAAGACAGGAAAGTGGGAGTGGGAAAGAGATGAATGTTCCAGGCAGAAAAAGAAGCTCAGAGAGTCAGAGGCAAACAACAACAAAAACTAGGCTGTTTTCAAAACCAGAAAGTAGGTGAACCTTGGCCTGAGGATGGTGAGCCAGAGGAAAAAAATCCATGTTATTTGCATTCTGAGAGGCTTTGGGAATTTACCCTAAGACTTTGGATTGCATTGGTGTGGTATGATCTAAGTTTTGGATGGACCATGAAAGGCAAATATAGACAGCAGGAGTCAGGGGACACCACAGAGATCCAGGAGGGCTGTTAACAGTCCGCCTGGGCCCACAGCTTCAGAAATTTAGGGAAGACTTTAGTGCCAGAAACAGGGCTGGCAATGGCTT
This sequence comes from Rhynchomys soricoides, assembly GCA_019843965.1. Classification (NCBI taxonomy): domain Eukaryota; kingdom Metazoa; phylum Chordata; class Mammalia; order Rodentia; family Muridae; genus Rhynchomys; species Rhynchomys soricoides. The sequence goes on along the minus strand of JADRCH010000229.1, from coordinate 2,948,354 downwards.
GTGAGAGCTTCCTAGGATAACAGGATGCATGTGTGACATGTTTATATCCCCATTAGCTAAACACACAATAAAAAAGAAACACCAGAAACAACTGCAGCACCATTAACTATGCCTTCAGATTTGAAGACATCTGGTTTCCTTTCCATCCTATGCTTTCGCTGTCTGAAGGTTTCTATCAGAGTTTTCTTTCAGTTTGCACTTACCAACCTACTTAGACTTCCTTACTCCTTTATGAAAGCCTCACATCCTTGCTTTGGACCTTTGTCATTTGGGGCTGCCTGGCATCTGAGCACCCATTATTGGTGGGAGGAGGGGAATTCCAAAAAAGGTAGCCAACAGCCCAGACATCTTTGTATGGTAGATGCTCAAGACTAGCACCTGATTATTCAAACCAGTTCTGAAAGTTTTGTTTAGTTGGAAATGGGGTCTCATTCTGTAGCTGTGGTGGCCTGGAATTAAATATGTTAACCAGTCTGGGCTTGAACTCACAGAGATCTGCCTGTATCTGCCTTTCAAGTGCTTAGATTAACAGTGTGTGCTATCACGTCTGGCCAACCAGTACTGGAAGGAAATAGCACTGACTATGAGCCAGGTGATAGACATCACAAAAGTAGTGACTCATTCTGTTGAATTATTCATAATGTCATCCACTCAGTGTGTTTGCTCTTCTCAGTTAATGGATGAAGAAATAAGATTAATTCAAGAATGCTGTATAGCATATAGAACCTAGATCTTAAGCCCAGCAAGGCTGGCTCCGAAAACATGTCCTAATCATCAAGGACATCCCTAGCAACCTAGTGGGTGGGCCCAATCAGATGGCCTACACGTTTGAAACATGATACAAAGATACAAGGCTACAGCAACCATCACAGGCGATGTGCAGGGCTGCTGGGGACCATAAGTACCCTGTGGAGCCCTAGCAGCAGCTACAGGTCTTATGTAGAGTCACCTGGCTGTTGGTGGCAGGCTGGGCTAATGCCAGGGCTCTTTGTGTCAAGGCTTTCTTGGAGCCTGCCATTTTGCTGAGTCTGCTGTCCAATTTTCATCAACTCCCAGTTTTCTACTTTCCTCTTAGGAGATTATTCTTCTGCTGAAATGATCTGCAAGCAAGAACTCTGGCCAGCACTGTTAATTTACACATAGCGGGCAGCCAGCCACCATCATGAAAGGGCTCCAGCAGTGGCCATGGCATCTTCTGTCCTAAGAGTCCTCAGATTCCCACAGCATGCTTCTTTCCACTGACAGTGCGCACAGTCAAGGCTACCTGGCTCATAGGAACCCCTGCCTCAGAGAGTGTACACTGGTGACCACCATGTCTGGAGTGAATCCCCTTGGTACCAGAGAGAACCCTGTCAGAGGTACACCCTGTGCCTTCCTTCCCTCAGAGGAAGGAAGTCAAGCCAGAGTACTCTGTCACTCCATAAGGATGGTGGTGGCTGAGAAACATCATCCACACCAACCATCCTGGCTAGTGCCCTTTGCCAATCTTCATTTGTCAAATCTGAGTTTAATTCTGTAAGGCTGAATTCTACCCTAATCTTCAGAGCATAGTTCGTTTGCTACAGAGATTCCTGGAATCCCTTTTCCCTTCTTGCCCATCCTGCTGTGTGTCACAGAGGGGAATTTGTACAATAGTTTTTTGTTTGGGTTTTTGTGTGTGTGTGTGTGTGATTGAGATGTCATGGATACATATTGAAGCAAACTAGTATGTAGATTAGAAAGCATCTTTCAGCACTGATGTGTGCATGCAAGCACACTTGCTTGTATGATGTGAGTGTGTGAGTACAGGCATGTAGCACACCGTGGTGCACACAGGAAATCAGAGGGTAACAGCAGCCAGCAGCTCTCACCTTGCACCTTGTCTGAAGCAGAGTCTCTTGTTCACAGTTTCCAGGCTGTCTGGCTGCCAGGCTTTTACAAATTCTCCTACCTCTTCTATACTATAGGAGTGCTAGAATTCTAGACGCATGCACGGCCACACCCACCTTTACATGTGTCCTGGGGATTCAAACTCAGGTGCTCCTGCTTGCACTCCAAGTGCTTCTGCCACTGAGCCCTCTCCCCGGGCAGGAGAGTGTCTTTTAGGATAGCGGGGGCATTAGAACAAGAGCATTATTTCGTTGCCTCTCTCCAAACTTTACTAATAGTCCTTCCTGTTTTGTACCTGCTCACAGTTTAAGATTCATTGCAGCCTCAAGACTTTCATCTCCTCGTGGCACGGTTTAAAACTTAACTCTTTAGGACTGTGGGATTAGGGATTGACAGACTGATGGATTTGATGGGTTTTGTCTCAAATCTTAAAAGGGGAGGTTCTTCACTATCAGTGACCAAAGTCCTTGCAGAAGTGAAAGGCTAACAAAGTGGATACAAGTTGATCCTGAAACATCTCACTGTGCCAGGAAGATAGCATGTCACAATGCCACAGAGGCCAGCTGGGAAGGGAAATCAGTGCACAAATCCTGTACACCTTGAGAACCAAATGAGCCTCCACTATAATAAATAAATGAATGAAGAAAGACAGAAGCAAAGAGGCAAAGGGAAGGCTCTTAAGTCAAGTACCTACCAGCGAGCACCAGGAGACTCCTGGAGACAGAAGATAGTTTCACAGCCATCACATAATACAATTAACCAGCCAGGAATACAAAATGATTAGTAAATTGAAAAGAATATTTTGGTATATGGGAATGTAGCACAGGGACAGAAAACTTACCTAACACATGCAAGGCCTGGGAGGGGGAGGTTACAGTGAAGGACATTTTGAGAAGGAACAGTGTGAGTGTGGTTCATGAGGCAGGACGAGGCAACATCTTGACCAGCTAATCAAAGGTAGAGTCACCAGTGAGAAGCAGAAGGCCACCATTTACCCATTTACCTCAGGTTAAGTCCTTTTGAGACACAACACGTACGTGGCATTCCAGCCAAGAATGCCTAGCTGGACTGTAGTCATAAAAGAATCAAACAAAGCTTAAATGCTTGATTTGAAGAGGAGAGAGATTCAATGTCATTCGAACCTGTAAAAGGGTCCAGTTAAAGAAACGAAAAGACATGAGAATCGGACATGATCTCTCTGCCTACACTGAACCCTGGCTTGGGAGGACAGTGCCGCTTGGGACATTCTTGGGCTGATTGACAATCTAGGATATGAGAAGCAGGCTGGACACAAATACCCTACCATTGGTTCAACTTACCAAAGGCTCACAAATGGACTGTGCTCGTGTAAGATCTTGTCCTGTTTTAGGGACAATTCATGGATGTAGTTAGAGGAAAAGGCTGCAGTGCCCACACTCTCTGGGGAAATACACAAAGGAGAGGGAAAAGGGCACAAGTAATGCAGCAAGCGAATAGGAAAAGAATATACCCGAGTAGTTGTGAATTCTGTGTATGTGTGAGTGTGTGAGTGTGTATGTGTGTGAGAGTGTGTGTGTGAGTGTGTGTGAGTGTGTGAGTGTGTATGTGTGTGAGTGTGTATGAGAGTGTGTGTGTGAATGTGTGTGTGAGTGTGTGAGAGTGTGTGTGTGAGTGTGTGTGATTGTGTGTATGTGTGAGTATGTGTGTATGTGTGTGTGAGTATGTGTGTGAGTGAGTGTGTGTGAGTGTGTGTATGTGTGTGTGTGGTGTGTGTGTGAGTGTGTGTGTGTATGCATGTTTGTGTGTTTGGGGTGTATGTGTGAGTGTGTGTGTTGTGGTGTGTGAGTGTGTGTGTATGTGTGCATGCATGTTTGTGTGTTTGGTGTGTACGTGTATATGTGTGTTTGTGGTGTGAGAGTGTGTGTGTTTGTAATATGTGTGTGTGTGTGTGTTTGTGGTGTGTATGTATGGTGTGTGTGAGTGTGTGTCAATGTGTGTGTTTCTGATGTGTGTATGTATGTTACTGTGTATATTATGCATGTGTGTGGTATGTGTGCAAGTGTGTGTGAGTGTGTGTATGTGTGATTGTATGTGTGGTGTGTGTGGTATATTATGTGAGTGTGAGTGTATGTGATTGTATGTGTGAATGTGTGTGTGTGTTTGTGGTCTGTGTGTGGTGTGAATGTGTGTGTGTGTTTGTGGTCTGTGTGTGGTGTGTATGTGTGAGTGTGTGTGTTTGTGTGTGTGTGTGAAGTGTACATATGTTGGTGCAGATGCATGCACATGCAGACACCTAAGGAATATCAAATATCTTCCTCTGTCATTCTCCACTTTGTTTTTGAGACAGGGTCTCCCAGTGAACCTGCATCTCACAGTTTCCACTAGGCTGTTGAGCCAGTGACCTCTCAGGATCCACCTGTCTTTGCCCCACTACACTGAGGTCACAGGTCCATGTAGCTATTCCTAGCTTCTTATGCAGGTGCTCAGGATTTGAACTCAGGTCTTCTTGCTTACACAATAAGTGTTCTTACCCACTAAGGCTCCTTAAATTCTTATTCTTGTGATTTTCAGACAGTTAAAAATATTTCCATAGAAAACTGAGTGATTGGCGGAGGAGAATAACCCCTCTTATAAAGGAACATGTGGGATTTATAGGGACGTTGAGATGTCCTAGATTGTGTCTATTCCTGTGTTTATAAAATTCTCACATTTGCCATCTGCACACTTAGAGCTGGTAGCTTTCACTACCTGTAAAATACCTCGAAAGTGTTATCTTGAAAAGTACAAAGGGAAAAGTCAAAAGGCTGCCCTGGACAGACAGACAAAAAGAAAATGGGTACCTGCCCTTGCCTCTTAAGAAACCCCCAGGGTCTACTGCATTATGGATGGAGCAGGTCATCTACCTAGTAGATGGGGCTCATTCATTGCAGCTGCAGAGAAAGCTATACAATGTTCCGAAGTATACTTTGGCCAAAAGATATTAATCCTCTTTAATACTTAAGATATTAAGATCTATTTTACAGTAAGACTCAAATCACAAAAACTCAATGAAATTCTGCCCAAAGGGCCATGCATATTATCCCAGATCCTGAAAACGTCAGTCACTATCTTCACTATCTGTTTTTAGCAGGAGAGTTTGTATTCGTCTCTCCCTGGCCTGTGGACCATGCAAGACCCAGTCTGTGAACAGTCTGTCACTACCATCTCACGGTCCCTGCTTTACAAAGCCCCTCCAGCGTGACCCCTGCTCTCTCCCCTGTGCTGCCATGTTGGGGTTGCCATTAAGCTTTTGTGAGAATCTTTCCATCCACCCTGTTCCTTGAGAAAAGGCTCCTCACACTGAGCACCATGCCTGGCACTCCAGGGAAAGGGTGACTAAACCAAGATGAGAAGTGTTTGCTATTAACTTTCTTCTCTTTTTCAGGAAATTCTGTCACCTCTACAAAGGAAGTCCCATGCAGCATTACCCCTAGACTCTCCTATCCAGAGTCGCCACAATTAGTTTTAAGGAGATTTTGTTTTACCTGATCCAATAACGCTTGTTTGGACCCAGACTTTTATTATTTATTATAACTAGGAAAAGTGACCAAAATCAATTTATAGTCCAAGAAACCCAGAAAGAAACACAAAGCAAAATATCTCTGTTAAAATGCCACTTGGTAAAATTTAAATAAACCACTATGCATCCAGAAATTGGTCAGCTAAAATGGGAGAGATGATACCTCCCTGGTGCCTGAAAATTCCCAAAAAGAAAAAAAAAAAAAAAAAGGGTCAACAAGAGTTCAAGGCACACAATGTGTCAGGCAAAGATTAAAGGATCATGTTCACAGGCAAGAAATGGTAGAGCCAGTGTTTGGAAGCAGAGGTCGAAACAAAAACTCCATTTTTGACTCCCACACTGTTACTGGGGCAGAACAGAAAGACATGGAGAGTTAAGAGGACACAGGAGAGAAAGAAGCCTCTTATTCTGTGGTCTAGTTTGTATTTCTGCTAGGAAAGATTCAAGGCCATCAACACAACTGATAACATCAGAGTTTCCTACAGAGATAGGGCCGCCCTTCCTAACCACATCTCAGACAAGAATTTTACTACTTAGGGCTGGGACCAGAATGTTCAAGCCCAGGTCTTGTGTGTCAGCATCTCTCATCCTTAAACCCAAGCAAGGGAACTTGAAAACCACCTTCATCAGCAACAAGAACTTATTCTTCATTTATAAATGTAATTTAATTTAATTTTAAGACTGGGTCCCTGTGGCCCATTTAGCCTCCAACTTCCTACAGAGTTTCCAATATTGATTCTTCTGCCTCTACCTTCCTCATGGGCTATAGTTGTGGGCCTCCATTCCCCCAGCTAGGAAAACCGTTAAGATAAGAAATAAACCAACTCACATTTATCTACTTCATTTGTAAACTTTGCTTAAACCTGGTTGTAAGCTGCCCATGTTTGAGTTATACAGTGTCCTTTTTCCGTAAGACTTGTTGTGATGATTCATTCATGTTTAATGTCAATTTGACAGGATCCAGAACATCTTTGGGGAGTTATTTAGACTATGTTGGTCTCTGAGGAGTTAAATGGGTCAATTGATGAGGGAAGACCCACCTTAAGAAGAGTGGCACTTTTCTTTTGCTTGGGTCTTAGAGACTGGATACAAGGATGAGGCTGACTGAGCATAGATGATTGTCACTCTGGTGCCTGACTATAGATACAGTATGACCAGCTTCCTTAAGTTCCTGCCACCAGGACTTTCCCCATAATGGAACTGTGGGACAAAATCACCCTTCCTTTCCTAAGTTGCTGTTTTTAGATGGTTTCATCATAGCAAGAAGAAAAGGTCGCATGACATCTTCCTCCTTCCAAACTTTGATCTGAACCATGCATTAGCCCATGTCTCTATTTAATAAACCCACAACTTAGCTTCATTCTGACTTGACCTGAAATACTTTTCTGTGCTGTAGTCAAGGAAAACTTTACCTGAGTGAAGAGCGCCAAGAAGGGAATTCACAGGCGATGGCCCCTAATATTGGATGTCTTCTCAACACTGTTGGCATTATGGGCTGAATTATACCCTTCTGACAACGTTTACTTCTTGAAGACTCAACCACCAATACTTTAGAGAATAACTGTGTATGAGGGAAGGTCTCTAAAGAGATGATTAATATAAAAAAGGCCTTTAAAGTCAATTAACAGGACTGGACTCCCTTCAAGAGGAAGAGAAAATACCAGGAATGAACACTCATGGCAGAAAGGCTGGGGAGGACACAGCAAGGCTCCTGTCTGCAAGCCAAAGCCAAAACCTCAAGATTAAACAAACCTGTCAGCATCTTGATCTGGGGACTCCAGCTTCCCACCTGGGAAAAAAATCAATTCCCAGTGCCTAACACTCCCAATCTCTGGTGTTTTATCATGGTGACCCTGTCAGAAGAATGTAATCGACTTAGCTTAAATACCACTTCCCCTTCCTTCCAGACAATTCCAAGATGAGGTCTGTGTCTGAGTTTAGCAGTCCCAGTGACTGGAAACACTTCAGTTAGTAAGGAACACTTCACCAAGCCTTGTGGAACTAAAATCAAAGAAAGACTACAATTCCTTCATTCAATTGCTATTGTCCGAAATGAAGCTCACCCCACTGACAGCACTACCTGTCCGTGCTGGTGTTTGCTTGTTTGTTTTACTTCTTCACAAAAATTTATTGCTATGAAACTCATGTACATTCCACAAAGATTAGAAAATACAGAACAGAAAAACACCCTCTATTGCTGTACTAGCTGGTTTTCTATCAACTTGACACTGGAGAGGAGGGAGCTTCCACTGAGAAAATGTCTCCATAAGATCATGCTAAACGCAAGCCTGTAAGGCATTTTCTTAATTAAGTAATTGATAGGGGAGGGCCCAGCCCACTGTGGGTGGTGCCATCCCTAGGCTGGTGGTCCAGGGTTTTATAAAAACGCAGCTGAGCAAACCATGAATTTCAAGCCAGTAAGTAGCCCCTCTCTATGCCCTCTGCATCGGCTCATGCCTCCAGGCTCCTGCCATGTTTGAGTTCTGTCCTGACTTCCTCCAGGGATGAACAATGATGTAGAATTAGATCATGGTGTTTCATCACGGCAATAATCACCCTAAGACAATCATTTATGCAGAGACATTGTCTTAGGATCGTCCTTCCATGTATGTGCCCACATGAAGGGTACATGTTTTGATTGGGTGAAATGGAGTAATCATGTCATGCTAATAGACCCCAGCCTCTCATGTGGTGTTAAAGTAGAAAAAAACTCCTGGTCAGGAGAATAGAATTTCCAACCTGGATGGAGACCTAGCATTTCAACTGGGCTAGGTAGTTCACTGGGCCAAGGGACCAGATGAAGGAAAGGAGGTTCACCGTAAGCCATACCAAAGAGCCAGGTGGAATAATGAGTCTTTTGATGAGATTCTGTACTTTTTCTTCCCAGAATGCCTTATGTAGCGTGTAAGTCAGCTCACTAAAAAGTTCCTCAGAGAAGCATAACTTTTTCTTTTCTTTCTTTTTTTGAAGTGTGCTTTCCTTAACCCTTTGGGTTTCTTTTCTCCCATCATGTGGACGCTTGTCTGAGGAGTCTGACCTCCACACCAGCTGAAACAAAATTGTCTTTTTCCCTTCTTTCCCCCATTCTCCTCCCCCAGGCAGCTACCGGGGTGTTATAGTTTATCTGCCTGGATTTTTCTTCTGTCCCTTCCCATCCTCCCCCCCTTCCCTCCTCCTCTTCCCAGATCTCTCCCTCCTCCTCTCCATTTTTAAACTAATAAAATTGTCCTTGAGCTTCTGTTTGAGCCCATTCTTAAAGAGGGGAGCCTGATTTCCTGTGGATGGGTGGTGTCCAGCGAGGTGCTCAGCATGTACCCACTTTATGGCCTCTCTGTGACCCAAGCCTTCGTGTAGTAGCCAGCTGCTAGGCGCAGCTCTCCACAGCCACTTCCTAGTCAGCCCCAGCAAGACCTACTCAGTCTGCCTAAGTGTTGTTTGAAGGCCCTGGCATGCTGAAACTGCCGTGTGGCCCTAGGCTTTCATTTTAGCTCTCAGCAAACTCAAGGTTACCCTGAGGGCTGTTCCCCAAAGTAGAAGGCTGAAGGGAGACCCTAGATTCCTCAGGAGAAGCCTCATGAGAAGGCGGCCACAGGCCATGCCAACCATTATCAGACTATAGTCACCTGAAGATAAGTCACAGAAACTTTGGCACACTGAAGAACATGCCAATGGGAAGGCCTGAAAGCAACCCTCAGGCTGTACTAGACTATGACAGTACTGACAAACTTTTTGCACCATTCCTCACCACACAGAAAACCACATCTCTAGATGAGAACATTTTCTCCTAAGTTAGCATTGGTGTTTCAGTTGACAACCAAGATGGCCTCTGATAAGGGGGACTTGGGACCTGTGTCCAGGACTCTGTATTCAGAATTACTCACTTCTGTTCACCAGGTGCCCTAAGATCTACATTGTATCTATTAACCTCATCTTCTCTGCCTAAGCAAAGGGCCATGGATCCACTGCCAGCAGCACCCCCTCCACCAGTGACCTGTGAGGATGGGGCCTGAACATGTGGCTTACCCTATAGAAGGCTGGGGACCACCCTGGGTACTGAATAGTCACATCAGCACCTCCTGGATGCAGTTTGGAATATGGGTCAGTGTGACTTGTAGGACCTGAGAGTGCTGACTTCACATTTCACATCCTGAGAACAAGGTCTATCAAACCAGCTAATATTTAACATGAGTCTATGTTTCCATTCCACCAGGAAGCCACTGCTCTGTAACTGTTCTGTCTCCAGAAAGGACTGTTTCACAGGACCTCAGGGCTGTGTGTAAGGCAGAGAACAACCTAAACTGAAAGCAAACCAAAGCCACAAGACTGTGCACCCTGTTGAAGGCAGATGGTGTGAGAAGCAAGGTGAGGAAAAGGGGGCAGGGCTCTCAAGCTCCTCTGTTCCCAGGGTAGCAGAGTGGGCTCCCAGCTGGGGACAGTCCTCACAGGGCTGCTGAAGTAACAGTGATGGTGATGGTCTGTGACAGAGCTTGACCAGTCCTGAGTGTCTTGCTGTAACCAGGTTCCCGAACAGAGCTAGGAAGAGATATTACAGTCTCAAGGATAGAGCCCTTGACAATTCTCCAGTGTCACTCTGCAGATCCCTACATCAGTAACCACCCTAACTCTACCAAGCTCACAGTCCAAGCTGAGGGGCCCTGACTTGTCTTGCAGGGAACTAGGAAAGCCAGTAGTGGTTCTGATTGGGAAGTGAAGTCACAGAGGGTCAAGCTACAGGGGATGAATAAATTACTTCCTTCCCACCAGTCTGCCTCTTCCCTTCTCTCCTCTCCTCTCCTCTCTTCTCTTCTCCTAGGTTTAAGGCCTCAAGACTAGCAAATCCTGTTCTATCACCCAGCCTCAGGACAGGATTCAAGGCTGCTGGCACCTCTATCCACAAGGGCATCCCCTGGAACTCACAGCACAGAGGCCCTATGGCTGCTTCCCAGCTGCTGCTGCTGGGCCAGCAGGGAGTTAGCTGCGGGTGTGTGGGGGGGGGGGTGTCCTTGCTTCCTCAAGTTGTTCCTGCTGCTATCTCTGGCCTGGGTTCATCCTTTTGAGCTCACTGACCTGGGCTTACTGGTCACCCTGTCTGCAGACATAGCTCATATGGATGTTTCAGTTTCTCCTTGTGCCAAATGGCCTTTGGCTCTGCATCTGTTTTTAGGAGCATCTTTGGTCCAGCTCCAGCCTCTGCATTAAGGCACTGGGAGATTTTATCTGTGGAATGGTGAACTCCCAGGTACAGGACTCAGGGGTGAAAATCCAAGCTCTGCTTCCCGCTGGTGCACGACACAGGAATCACCACAGGTATTACCACGTTTCCATCAGTGTTGGTAGGACTATTTGGTTTCGTCCAATCAGAAGTAATTTCTACTAAGTTCAACTGTATTCTTTATTGTCTTTATCTCCTGTCAAGAAAGCACCCTGCCAATATCTTACAACTACCGGCTGTAATCAGACAACAATTTCTGTCCCTCAGTAGACACTGACCACTCTTTTATAAAGCCCAGATAGAACTCTGCTATTCTACCGTACACTTCAGAACACCTTAACCCCAACTGCAGACAAGCTGTGAGAGCCCATGGCTTCCGGGAACACTGTCCACACAGGATCCTAAAGTCCCATTTGTGAACTGGGGCTTTTATATCTGAGACACGTGACCATCAAATGATCTAATCCAGACACTCCAGAAACTGGTGAAGTTCCATCGCATGTGACTTCAGACATCATAGCACACATCCTCCCCTGGTTCCCAAATCTTGTGAGTCACAGCCTCTTCCTTTAGCTTGAGAATTGGACTACAGCACAACCCTCTAAAGATGGGAAGAACCTGGGTTTTGAAGCCCATCCTCGAAGCTCCCATAGCTCCATAGGATTTGGAAATCTACTTTGAACAGGAAAATTGTCACCGGTGTGACTGATAGTCTCAGCTGGGAGAAGAGAACAGGAAGTTCTATCAGGAGTCAGACGTGGAACAAGAGCCAGCAAGGCCTAAGGGTCCAGTGACCTGGACTAAATGTGACTTTTGAAGCAAATGACGTGCCCTGAAGCATTCTTCCTCTACTTTGAATGTCTAGGTCTGTCAAATAGGCCTATTAGCAATACACTGTGGCTCAGCTTACTGCATAATTTGCCTTACAAGGGGCCAGTTTATACTAGCTCTTGGTATTGTCCTAACAGCACTTCCCACAAATCTAAATATTTCAGAGTGAACTAGAGTTTAGTCTGCCCTTGACAAGAGAAAGTAAGCGTCTGAAGTCAGATGAAGGCATAGTTAATTACCTTAGTGCTAATGAAACCACACTACTCCACACTTGACAAGCCGAACTTGATGACAGACTGCAGCATTCAGCTAGAATTCCTTGGCCTAGCCCAATTCTGGATGAGCAGCCCTGGCCCCAGGGGCGTACAACGGCTCTTCCTTCCCATCCACACCCCACACTCCACCCACTTTAGGGACCTGTTAGGTATAGCTGTGGACCCTGAGATACGGCCCCAAACTCCCTTACAGCCTCAGCCAAGGGTTTCCTATGGGCTTCCTGCCCTAATCAGGTCTCTCCTCACTGGTTAAGACCCTAGTTGTAAGCTAGGAGTCCTTTCGGCAGGGACTTTCCTCTGGCCTTAGAGAAGAGTCAGGAGAGTGGAATCTGGGTGGTCAGCCCTTTGAACTTGGAAGTCTGAGGAAAACCAAAGGAGGCCCTTTATACTCCCAGTTACAACGTAGAGGGCTCCCTAGCTCAGGTGTTAAGGCAGAGCAGACTAAAAGCCCTCTCCAGATCAACCTGACTTTCCTTCAGTCCGTCTTCAAATGTGACTGCTTAATTAAATAATTAAACACATGGTGAAAGAGAGGACTCCAGCCTGGAAGGACGGAGTAAAGGAGTTGAAACATTTGTAGCTATTTGGGGTTGGGGCATGGGGTGAAAGAAAAGGGCCAGTGTCCAACAATGAACTGAATGGCTTTCTACAGGCCAAAAGAATGAGATCCTTGCCTTGGGGAATGAATCAGGCCTTAAAGTCTTCTTTGTCTTTTAACTTGTCTGCAAAACCCTTCTAAAAACCTAGTAAGGCACTGGTAGAGGTAGCCGGGGACATCGAAGTCAAACTAAGGTGAGCCCTTAGTTTAACTGGTAGATAAAAACTGCGCTGCACGTGGCGCCTGCAGTCAGACCCTCAACAAGAACCAAACCTAAAGTACAAGCCAGGCGTTTGGGGTTCCCGCAGCAGCCGCCTGCTGGGAGCCCAAGGGCAAAAGCGGGCAGGGCGGCGGGTTGAGGCGGGGGATGGGGGGGGGGGAGAAACAGACAAGAGCCCTAGAGCTGAGTCCTGTTCCTGGTCTGGGATTTTGGGAGTCTGCGATCCAAAGAGACCCTGTTCCCCAGGTGCAAAAACTAAAACAAAAACAAAACCCGCTGCCTAAACCTGGAGGCGGCAGTACATGTGAGCCAGGAAAGGACCTGGAAGAAACTCGACAAGCCACCAGGCAGGCTCGTTGGGACGGGAAGGAGCTTGGACGCGAACACCAGATGCGCACTGGATAAACGCGGCCACTCACCCAGCAACAGCAGCTTGAGCTCGCGGCGCGCGTCCTTCTTGTCGCGGCGAAGCTGTCGTTCGATCTCCGCGCTGATGCGCTGCGACTCTTTCTCCTCGGCAGACAGACAGCAGCAACCGGCCATGGCTTGGCTTGCCACCTCGACGGAGCGACAGGGACCTGGAGCTTAACGCCCGGCCGCGCGGATTATCCGCGCCAGGCGCAGGGTTTGAAAAGGAAACACCTGAACCAACAATAGTATGAAGTAAGAGGCTCGGACCACCTGGGCTAACCGCTTTCTCGAAGGCAGTTCCGAGGTCCGGCGAATCCTGAGCGCTTGTGTGGTCCCGGATCAGACGCCCAACCCAGCGCTTGGGAGGGAGAGAAGAGCGAGCTGGGCGGTGTGAGTGGCGCTGTCTCCAGAAGATGTGCGCCCCCGGACACAGTAGCTGGGCACCCGGGTAGGCAACGAAGACCACGAATCAAAAGTTGGGCTGTCAGTGCCGCTGCTAAAAGTGGTCTCTCAGGGACTGTAGGTGTCGCAGGCTAGCAGCAGGTGTGGCGTGGCTTGCTGATAAAGAGCCAGCTAGTCCCGTCTGCAAAGTTCCGAAAACCTCAACCCTTAGACTTTTGCCGAATGGAAGGTTCCTCCAGCACTGATGGCTCTAAGTGACAGGAGGAGGCGGGGCGTCTCGAACCTGCAGCCTTGGCGTCTGCAGACCTACCCCAAGTCGATGGTGCCTGGGGACAAAGAAGAGCAACAAGAGGCTAGGGCGCAGAGCAGTCTCACACCTGCCTACTTGGCGGTGGCGCCCTAGTGCAGGCAGGGCCACTTGCCAAGGTTGCTGTAACCAGCAGGCACTGGTTGCCAGCCCCCTTCCCTCTGCCAGATCCGGGTTCTGACAGGTGAGGGAGTTTCGTCAACTCCCACCCTCAGTGCCAGGGGTGGAGGCAGCGCACTAGCAGACCCGAGCCAGACGTCTGCAGCCCAGTCACACACCGCATGCCAGCAGCTAGGCTCAGGCCTCTTTTCTCACCTGAGGCTGAGCTTCGCCCACCAGCTTCTCCACCGCTCACACTTGGGTTTTCTAGACCGGCTCCCTCTGCTTCCCGGATGCCGCCGCCCAGTTTGGGATTAGCGCAAACTGTGCCTGCCTAGTGCAGATGGGCCCGCTGGCTGGCGTAGGAACTGCAGCTGCCTCCGGGATCCGGCAAAAGAGCTGAGGGCTAGTTAAAGCCTCCCAGCCGGTCCTACCTCCCGACACCGGATGAGGGGGCCGAGGACTGGAGGGGTGAGGGTGGAAAAGGGCTGGCTGCTTTGCATTTGATGATGGAAAAGACTTCTGCTGTGTAGAAAGAGTTGGCACCTTCCCGGCACACCTGGCCAGTTCCCTGCCCATCCCTGCAGCCAAACTGCCGCCTCGGGACAGCTCCTGGAACTCTGTGTGGAGATGTGGGAAATCTGAAAGCACCCTTGACAACTCAAATGGAAAGACACAAAGCAAATTACCCTCGCTGATTTTTGTCTGTGCAGATTTTAAGGTGCAGATACGGGATCCTGCGGGAGCACAGTAAAGAATCTTCTTTTCCTTCTATTCAAGTTGGCATGTGACATGTGCACACTTACGGAATCAGACGCTAATGCTTCCTCTGTGAAGAGCAATTGAAGCAGGAGTGGGGCGCTGTGGTCATTATATAAGAACTTGGCAGCTAATGCTATCTGGCTGCAAAGTCTTGTTTACTTTACAGTTTAAGAAGTGCGGACCAATCAGGCTTTAAAATGTCCCGTATTTTAGTATCCTTGCAAGCATAAATTGACAACAGTGTCCCCTACTGGAAAGTTTCTGGATATTTTTTCTCTGCAATAAGTTGCCCACTTTTCCCCTTAGCTCCTACAAGAACACCACCATTTGGCTCCTCACACTAATAACTCAATCACAGTTTTTAGTCTTCCATAGATATTAAAACCAGAGCAAATCTGAATTCCAAGTTAACTGGAATAACTGACTGGTTCAGTCTCAAGTTACTAGCCTTCCAAAACAGATTGTGACAGATTGTCCCTGGTGAACTTGGCGGTTCCTACCAGAAGCCCTCAGTGTTCTCATTCACTTTAATCAAACCTGGAATCCTTCTATAGGACATGGTGCTGAAGAAGCCCAACAGGTTTATAGGCAAAGATTTCTATCTTCAGCTAACAACAGAAACTCAATGACTAAAATGTCAACAGCAGGAAATAGGCCAAATTAACTACGTTTTGTCCACACAGGACAATATTATGTATCTATTAAGGTAATCTATGAGTAACGTTATATCCCAGTGAAAAGCACCTTATGGTGTTTTGGTGGATGACAGCCTGCATACATCATGGTGATGCCACCATCTACCTCAAGGCTGGGGATGTAGCTCAATGGTAAAGCACTTGCCCTCTGTATATTTAACATCCAGCGGGGGGTGGAGGGGGGGGGAGGTCACATCATATAATGGTAGCATAACCACCCTAGCCTGTGTAAGAACACTCTGCAGCACCCATGAACAAGTGTAGATGAGCAGCCATGAACTCCTTACACTGTATTCCCACCATTCATGCATGGCTATAGAAGAACAACAAGATAGGGAGAATCCTCCAAACACATCCAGCAGACAAGATGAGGCACAAACATATAAGCAATAAAACAGAAATGGTATGAGGAGGATACACACCTACATTTTTAAAAGCATAGAGTACACTTAGCAGGAAGGTTAGTTGCTCTGAGCCAAAACTTGTCGGGCGGTTTTTAATTCATTATCTGATAGAGTTACTTCCTGCCCCTCCCATCATATTTAGATTGCACTTTCCTTAACTGGGAGCACAGCAATGAGCTAGAATCCATTCAAGGGACTTACCCAACTCTAGCATGCAATTGTTTCTTTGATGATTTTCACACTTAGACAAAGACAAGGGGCTGCAGAGCTGACTCCGCAGTTAAGAGCACCGGCTGCTCTTCTAGAGGACTCGGGGTCGATTCCCAGCACCCACATGGTGGCTCACAACTATAGACTCCAGTTCCAGGGAATCCAACACCCTCTTCTTGTTTCTGCCTGTGCTACACAAATGTGGTGCACAGACATACATGTAGGCAAAATACTCATACACATGAAACACATTTTTAAAGATGATAAAATAAATGTAAACTTTATTATTGGGCATCATAAGCTCCCAAGAACCATATGACAGGATAACACAAGGCAGTTTCCTATTTCTGTATTTATTTGTTTCTCTTTCCCGTATCATCTCTCAGACCTAGGGCATGAGATCAGAGTAATTTTATGCCATGATATCTGAAACATCTTTCCAGAAAAGGCTAGCTTTGAATGAAGTGCTTACTAATGGACAATACTTCTCATCATTCCCATCTACTGTAGTTACGCCTCATTCCTCACAGACTCCAGCTGGGCTGCCAAGGGCTGGCCTCCACAGTCAGATAACTGCACTGGTCCTCAGGATGCTCACTGAGTCCCTGCCTGATACCAGGTACTAGGGATTCTGGTAACAAGATGTACTGAGCCATGGTCCACCAGAAAGAATTAAAGCTGAGACCCTGCTATACTGTTTTCTAGGAGAAACATAACTCCATGACAGTGGCTTTCAGAAGCCAAAGATAATGCATCTCCTTTAGCTTAGCTTCCTTGCCTGCCCTGCTAATGTGTCCATGCCAGCGGGACCCCGTTATTTGCAGGGCATGAGGAGGACCAAGCCTGAAAGAAAATGGGCGAGAGAAAGGAGGGAGGCCGAGCAAGGTTTCGTCAAGGTCTCACTTTATTCCAGACACACATGTAGCTTTTAAAGAAAAACGAATGTAGAGGGGAGCGGGAAAGGAGGCTTGTGGCCCCCCAGCTGCCATGGCTTAATTATTTTATTATACCAGACCATCTGGCGTCAAACTGTTTTATGGTTGGTCTATTTTCCGGAGATGTGAAGGACAGCTTATCTTATAGAAACATAGCTAGTTCTTGGAAGGTCATTAGGTTCAGATTCCTAAGGACAGCGTGAAGGCCCTGGCTCTGATGTCTCCAGCTTATCTTGTACAAACACAGCTGGATCTCAGAAGGTCTCAGATTCCCAAGGACTGTGTGGAGGCCCTGGCAGATTCCCAGGGAAAGTGTGGGG
>JADRCH010000229.1:2901731-2931256 GCA_019843965.1 Rhynchomys soricoides | reverse complement strand
CAAGGACTGTGTGGAGGCCCTGGCAGATTCCCAGGGAAAGTGTGGGGACCTGGCTCCTGACACTAATGAATCTCAGTGAAATGTGCTATTGAGTACTTTGAAGGTCTTGGTGCACCCTGTACCTTTTTCCAGGAATGTCATCTCTTACCTCAGGCAAAGTAAGGCCACTTCTTTTCCAAACATGTCTTCTAAGAAGACACCTCCACTCCTTCATTAGAAGCCTGCATCCATCCTATCTCACCCTAGCACACTTGTCTGTATCTGCTAATCCATGTTACTCGAAGGTAGTTTTTCTTGTTTAACATGCTAGTCTTATAGTAGCAAGTCTTAGCCAGGGCACACAAAACTGAAACGGGGTGGGGGGAAGGGGAAGATCATCTAAGAATATTCTACTTGTAGTAGAAGATGGTGGTGGTGGTGGTGGTGGTGGTGGTGGTGGTGGTGGTGGTGGTGCTGGTGGTGGTGGTGCTGGTGGTGGTGGTGGTGATGGTGGTGGTGGTGGTGGTGATGGTGGTGATGGTGGTGATGGTGGTAGTGGTGGTGGTGGTGGTGGTGGTGGTGGTGGTGGTGGTGATGTGAAGGTGGAGAAGGTGGAAGTCAGGGACAATGAGCACTTGCCTGAGAAAGAGCCTGCGCATGCATGCTGCCTACTCTCCCCTTAGAGAGAGTGACTTCCCTGATTGTATGCAGAGCTACAAGGGAAGGAACATCAGACAGAGAGCTGGAGGAGATGCTCTCTTTGGGTAATATATCATCTGAGAATTTAAGAAGTACTATATGATCAAGCTGTACTACTTCTAGGGATATACCTGGAGCACTCTATGTCGCTGTACCTCAGAGACTGTGCATTCATGTTTACTGCTGCATAGTCACAACAGCCAGGTCATGGAATCAGTTTAGGAGTCTATATCTGCAGATCACCATGCTAAGCAAAATAAGCCAAACACTGACATAGAAATAGAACATTTGCTCACATTTGTGAGTCCTAGAACTTGGTATGCATACCTAAATATCCACACGCACATGCACACACACACACATGTACATACACACACATGTACATGGACACACACAGATAGAGAGAGAGAGAAGGAAGAGGAGAAGAAGGAGGAGAAGGAGGAGGAGAAGAAAGAAGAAGAGGAGGAAAAGGAGGAAGAGGAGGATAAGAAAGGGAGACGAGTCAGAAAGAGAATAGAGGACAGGAACCAAGGGCCAGAACAGGAGAGAGGTACATGTGACCACAGTACATGATGTACATGATGAAAAAAAAAATCATCATGATGAAACCCAACACAATGTATGATGAATATCAGCAAAATGTTTTGAATTGAAGAAAAAAGAGCACAAAAGAGTGACCTAGTGGACGTTTGCAAAGCTAATGACACTAAAGCTTTATGTCAGTTTTCCAGCTGCGCTTGTGACTCACTCCTGGGGATGACCAGTATTTCTTTAAAGGAGAAAGAGTCAAGGTATAAAGAGATGATAGTGAAGCACCCACCATCTGAACCCTGCCCTGGCGCCCCAGATGAGTGTACCTGTGTGCAATGGTCATAAAGGTGGCTTGAGTACACATGTGAGCAGTAACCCTTAGGGTCAATGTCAGTGGGCTTACTCCTTCACAGCCAGCACAGACTGAAAATGACTCCTAGTTTTCCAACTCATTTTATTGAGTCTCATGTGTTTCCAGTTTTCCATTCAGTTCTCAAGTCCACTGTGTTCTCAGAAACAGTTTGGCTCTCTCTCCCTCAGTCTGGGACTCTTTCCTCTCAGTCTGGGGCCCACTCTATCATCATCTGCAGCTCAGCAGGTGAAGACTGATGGAGTATTGGCAGCTGTGTAGATGAGGGGAATAGTAACTGGTGTGCACAGCATCTATTTTTCTATGGCATTCTGCATGTCAATGTGTTGCTCCACAATATTCTCTGTTGGAAGCCTACAAACTGTTTATTCAATCTGTCCAGCGGGGAGAGCAAGACCAATGGACACAGATGGCTGCCAATCAACACACATAGCTGTGAAGAGGCAGGAGTGGGTATCTGTTGGTTTGGGGATCTGACTTTTCATGAGAGTTGAGGACTTAAAGAACTTAAGACATAGGAATCTTTAAGAAGACAATCTGGAGGTTTTTCTCTTGCTGATTTTCTTTTCAGTTTTGCTTGCTTCACACTCATTGATACTCTTGTTTATTCATTCTTGTTTATAGCTTCATACTGTTCTATGTTATAGAGACAGTGTCCGTGATCCAGCTTGTCCTCCTTAAAGCATCTTTTCTTTTGGTTAGTTTTGGCCAAAGAAACAATCTCTAGCCATGCCCTTGTATATGGATCTTCTCACATCACTGTTTTTATTTCTATGGAATAGATTCCCAGAAAAATGTTGCTATATCATGCATGTATATTATATTACATGAATGTATATACATACATTTTTTACTTTAATAGATATGGCCAGATTCATTCATATGCTCATCTGCTGCCAACAACATCAGCTCCCATCTCCTACTTCCCGGCCAGCATTAATACTGTTGCTCATTAACTTTTGGCAGCTTGAAGGGAATAAAGTGATATTGAAGGGCTGTTTCCTTTGTTTCCTGTGCTTGCTAGTGCTATGAGTCCTCCTTGTGACTTGCCCATTCATGTCCTTTGCTCATTTTTTAAAATTGGGCTATTTGTCTCCTCCTTGACAACCTGAAAACTCTTCAATAATTCATGTTGGCTCTGTCACAAACTGGCAAATATAGTGTTTGCCTCCTTCCCCTGCTATTTATTATTTATTTATTCATTCATTTATTTATGAGACAAGTTCTCACTGTATAACTCTGAATGGATAGCCTAGAAGTTGTTGCAGAGACCAGGCTGGCCATGAACTCACAGAGATTCGCACCCATTTTCTACATCCCTACCCAGCAATACACATTATTATCCACTATAAAGTATCTGGTGTTTATTTTTGTGGAGTGTGAGAGCTAGAAGACCAGTTTTGTTTACATGCAGATGAATACCAGGTTGCACTAACATACTCTTTCACTAATCTATGGCTTAGTTCTCTGTCAATACCATCTTGTTCTTACAGAAGGCTTGGAATGTTCTGTCATCTGAGAGACAGAGTTTCTGAGTGATGTCACACTCTTCTGGCTGTGTATAGACTTGTTTTCAGATGTAGACAGCCAAGTATCAATGTCCTTCTCTCAACTTCACCCTAACATTGACCCCAATTTTCTTGCCTTTTGGGCATGCCAATTTGGATATCTAATAAATGTCTCAAATTAAGAAATCTGAGACAAAATTCTGAATTTATTAACAACTCTCTGCCATCTTTCCCATCTCAGACCTATCAGACATACCTTGTATCTCACTTACTCCTTCTGGACCTTCTCTTTAGCTGTATTCAAATGTGTTGGAATCAGATCCAAAATGTCTTGTGTATTGCATTTTTAATTATATAAAATATATATTATGTGTATTGGTGTTTAGCCTTCATGTATGTCTGTGTGAGGGTGTTGGATCCCCTGGAACTGGTGTCACAGACAGTTGTGAGCTGCCAAGTGGGTACTGGGAATTGAGCCTGGGTCCTCTGGAAGAGCAGCTAAAGTTTTTAACTGCTGAGCCATCTCTCCAGCCCCTTGGACATTACATTTTTATAAAAGGAGGTTTCTCAGTTGACCTTAGAATGGCACATGTGGCTGCTGCCCAGGTATATTCTTTCCTAATTTTGTTGCCACCAGGTCTGAACAAGCTACCACCATCTCTGACCTGACTGGACTTTCTGCTCCACTCTTCACCTTGTAAAACCCACCCATTCTGAGACAGGGTATTGATAACACACACCCTTTATTCCTAGTTTCAAATTCTCTTATGACTTTCCTTCAGGAAATAAAATTCTTCTCTAGACCATGAAGCCCCACACAACAGAGACATTGTCTGGCTCTGCCATTGCTGCTAACAGTCACAGTGCTGACCTCATTCCACCCTCACCGTGCTTACCTCTCTGGACAGCTGCCGGCCCCTGCAGCTGATGCTCTGCTGCCTATGCTTGTCACATGAATTTCAACACCAAGGGGACTCGCTAAGTTCAACCTTCCCTGACAACTTGCTTGATGGAGTCTCCCCTACCATCCATGCCTGCTTGGTACTATTATCATAGCCCTGTACTTACAGTGGGGTATTTATCACTATATTTTTTCTTGTTCTCTCCTTCTTCTTCCATCAGAAGAAAAAGATAATCTCCACAGGAAGCAAGATGATGACCAGCTTATTCTAGGTCAGGAAGGCTGCTTCATCTTAAAATTCTATCTTCAAACTCTCTGTACCCACTTCAAGTGATAACTTGAAAAACATCAGTATCATCAGTAGCATGATGTTCTGGCTGAATCTGAAAGCATGTATCTATAGGCTTAGGTTTTAGTCCTTGCCCCTCAGATAATGGCAGTATTCTGGGAGGCTTAGGCAATGGGGCCTAGATGGCAGAAGATCAATAGGGTAGGTCATTGAAGGAACAAGCTGACCACATGCCCACTACCATAAAACCTATCACAACTTCTCTGTCATGATGTCTGAGACACTCTGAAACCGTGAACACAAATATGTCCCTCCTCCCTTATTATGTCTATGTGGGGTGTTTTGGTCACAGAGACATGGAAGTAACCAGCACATGTAGTATTTATAATTTTGTGTTTGTCTGTTCTATACTTCATTTCCTATATATTTGGAAAATTGCACCCTTGAAGACTTGTGGATTCATGTTCTGCCTCACTGCTGGGCACAGCTGTTGGGGAGGAGAAATGCAGTGAGTTTGACTGTGTTTCCCCAATGTTGCAGCCATAGGGAAGCATTGAAACAACTCTCTGAGTGTGGGGAAAGTCTAGGATGTAGGAAAGCTGAAGCTGGTATTCCCTGACTCCTGAGCATCTAGTTGCTGCTAGAAAACCACAGGGGCCCACAGGCCCTTATGAGGCTGGAATTGTTGGGGTCTGTGAGCTGAGGCAGGGCCATGGCCTGGCTAAGCCCCAAGCCAGGGCTGGAGCTGGGAGCTCCACTTAGCTCATCAGTGAAGGTAGCAGTGGTGGTCTAGAAGCACAGAGAGACTTTCTATGAGAGACTTAGGTTGGCTCTGTAGGTGAAGGCCTTCACCATGCTACCCATGGCAGTGGTAGATGAAAGAGACAGTCCTTGATTCCAAACTGTTTACTGTTTGCTCATCATGAAAAATGGATACACACCAACTTCTCAGAGTGGACCAGAGATTAAATACCTTTTTCAGGAAGGAATGTCTGGGAAGGGAAACTTATTGGCTAACCTCTCAGGGCCTCTAGGTACCTCACTATCATAGAAAACTCTGTTTTGGACTATGTGACTGATATGGGGAGTATGGGCACCTGTTCTAGGCCAGGAATCTGGCAGGGAGAAGGGAGGTGCCTACCATCTCAGGTGTGTGTATTGGAGTTTCCAGGGTCTCAGACCTGCTCTACCTTACCAAGTTTCCTGACATGGTCTACCGTCCCACAAGGGTTCTGATCTGTGGACACAGAACCTGATTGTGTTTTCCAGGACCTATTGATAGCAAGTGGTAGAAACCAGATATAAATTGACTTCAGCTAAATGTACTATTTATTGGACCCTGGGATAGTTGATTTGAAGCTTGTTAGGCTTGATTTGATTTGGACCCAGAGCCTTGAATGATGTTACAAAGAGAACATCTATGGGTCAATAAACACTTGTTGAGTGAAACAACGATAATTCCCAGCACACTTGATTCTTCTGAAGATTCGGGAAGGTGGCCTGTTGAAGTTGTAAGCCCCAAGCATGGAGCTAGTAAGCACTCAACAGGAGAAGAGAATTTGGGTTCTGTAATGGTTAATTTTGGTTGTCAATTTGACTGGACTTGGACTCAAATAGGAGAAAAGCTGTTGGGCACAGCTATGAGAGATATTCTTGATCAGGTTAATTAAACAGAGCAAAGCTACCTTAAATGTGGGCAGTATCTTCTGTCAGCAGCCCAGACAAAAAGAGATTTGAGGGGGAAAGATGTTTTTTTTTTTTTCTTAATTAATTTTGCCTGCTTGCCTTTATGACTTCCTGCAAGTTCATCTACTTTACTTGTGAATTCATTCACTCTGCTGCTTCTGCTGCTGCTATGGCTGCTACCATCTTTCATTGCCACATTCTTACCTAACAGAGTCAGCCTGTGCCTCAAAAAGCTAGGGCTGGCCACTCATTTTCTATAAGCCAATTAAATGTGGAGAACAGAAAAGGGAAATTTATTCAATGTGGCTACATGGGGCAGAGGGACAACAAGACCTAGAGAACAGCCTTTCTTCTCCAGTCCTTCAGGCTTTTGAAGTTAGAGCAAAGTTTAAATAGAGGGCCAATGATGTGCATATCTAAGGAGTCCCTGTCAGCTGCGGACTTGTCCACCATTGACCCACCATTGTCTGGGCTTCAGTCTCATCATTAAAGTAATCTGACAAGTTATTAGAAGTGTGTAAAGTCTTTCCAGGAGACAAGTGTCCTTTTGGCTGGTAACTTTCCTTCTCCCAACATGAGATTCCTGGAGAAATTCCCATTTCTTTGGAGTTCATTGTTAGATTGAGAGACACAGTGTCTCTTTAGAATATCTTCATTTTCTAGGCCTGCTCCAAGAGGAAGGGATAATTCATCCTGCATGGTCCTTTGGAGCTATTCCAACATCTGGCAGCAACAGCAAATAGGAATCAAGCTTTTGCTTCCTAGCAAGGACAGAGTAATGAACAGAGACTTTGCCTGACCTGTCTGGCTTACATCTGAATGGAACCATTGGGTTCCATTGAAAATAAACATTCATTTTAAATGTCTGAGTCAGATATGTAAATTCAAGGGCATTATGAATGAAGCATGCATCCTTTGACACTCCCGGCTCTGGTTTCCTAAACTTAATACGCATTAACTATTTTCCTTCATGATTTAAGTCTGTGAAGCTGGTAAGTACTAGTTGGAAATGTGTTGCTGGAACAGTAACATGAAGCTATGGTGATGTCTGAGGCATCCCTTGAAGACCCAAGATCCATGTTCTCCTCTGCCCATTTCTGACATCACTGGGAAGATTAGAAATGGCCAGAAGCTCTTGAACATTTCTCCATTTGACAGATGAGACATGTACCTTATCCTAAACATAGGCTGGTTTTGTGGCTCTTTGGACTGATAAACTTCTAGTTATGTCTCCTAGATGTGACAAGGGGCCACATCTCTTCATATTCTTGGCTGGACTCTGAGCACTCATCTCAGGTAGTTCTCTTCTGCCATAGTGTCAAGATGCTACTGGACTTCCCATGCTTAACTCATGTCAGCTGAGAGGTTCAATGACAAGAGCACTTCTGTTTTTCCCCAAGTCCAGCAAATGCTAAGACTCATGCTAATAGAAGTGTGTGCATTGCCTTGCTTGAACTGACATGTTATGGACAAAGCAACAGAATTATTAAGGGACCATCCTTGATTACCTCTAGTCATATAGTTTAATTGACCCAGGATAGCCTAAATATTATAATTTGTTCAACATTTAAGTTATTAATAATTTTTTTAAACTTCAGATTACAGTGTGTAATTTACATTGGCAGCTAGTTCTTTTGGGATCACACTCTTGTTTGACAGTCACCCGGGTGCTAGTGCCTATAAAAGGAACAGAGTGGAACAGAATAACACAGAGTAGACAGGTATTAAATATAGACATTTCAGCAGATTCCATGGAGAAAAGATGTCATCACTTAACATCAGCTGAGAGGACCACATGGAGACCATTGTAGGCAGATGATCATCTTGGACTAAGTCTCATCTTGCCCTCTATTTCTTCCTGGTGTTGAAAGTTAGACAAAAGCAAAAACATAAAAGACCATGTCTTGACTGAGGAAGCTGTGAATGGCGAGTAGACTCTGTATTAACTTGTATGAGGAAAAAGAAAAAAAAAACATTCAGTCCAAGTCAGAACCAGTTACATATATTATATGCCTGAGATTATTGGCCTGAAAGCATCAAACCCTCGGTGAAGTCTCAAAAACAATGTGTGACTGGCAAACAGAATTACATCCAGTCCTATAGGAAGGAGGATTTTGTAGTGGCCCACTTCTCAGTTAACTTTGGCAATAACTGGAAATATTTTTGGTTATCACAACTCAGGAAGAAGGGTTACAACACCTACTGAGTAGAGGCCAGAATATTTAAGCATGCATTTCATGAGACAGCTTCCCCCCAAGACAAATACGTACACAGAGATCCCAGCCTAATATCACTACTGAGCAACCTAGAGAAAAATTAAATCTAGATTCTTAAGAGAAAAGCAGAGGAAGAAAATGCAAGATTTATCTATATTAAAGTTAGCTACCACAAAGGGCAGGCATAGCTGAAGCAGGCAAGATAAGGAATAGTTTGACAACCTAGGACTTTACTTGTCCTGGGCTGTGCATGCCTCTTCTTCTAATAATGCATTTGGGAATCTGGCTGTTTTACATGCATGTACTATGTACACACACACCTTTCCAAACAACACACCTAACAACCTTGAACCTCACCTGCACTGGGCTTCAAGTATACTTCCCTATAATCAACGGAATAAGAGTTTCCCTACATAAAAATGATCAAACTTGAACAGATTCTGTTTATTCTTACATCATATCAGAGTGGAAGAATGAATAGGCCCATCTGGCCTAAATTGGTTTTGGTACATTTTTAATAAGGCAAAACTATGTTCTCAACTGACCAGAATCTCCTATGTACTGTCTTTGTTTGGTTGGTTGGTTGGTTTTGTGTTGTTGTTGTTGTTGTTTTTCGAGACAGGGTTTTTCTGTATAGCCCTGGCTGTCCTGGAACTCACTCTGTAGACCAGGCTGGCCTCGAACTCAGAAATCCACCTGCCTCTGCCTCCTGAGTGCTGGGATTAAAGGCGTGCACTGCCACTGTCTGGCTTCCTATGTACTGTGCTTAATCCTATGCACAGCTGGGCATAAATGTATTTGGAGAAGGGACATGCACATTTAAAAAAAAAATGACTGTACCTTCCAGCCTATAAGTCAAGGCAGAGACCCACCATCTAGTAAGACATCTAGTAAGCAAAATCTTCTTCCTGAACCCCACCAAAGTAAGCAAGCCCTGAACAGTATTCAGGGCTGTTGAGTACCATAACTCAAGTGGGCACTGTGAATCTTGAGTGTATTTCTTCTTAACCCATTGTGGTGGTTTGAATATGCTTGGCCCTGGGAGTGGCTCGATTAGGAGGTGTGGCCTTGTTGGAGGAAGTGTGTCACTGTGGGGATGGGCTTTAAGACCCTCCTCTTAACTGCCTGGAAATAATTTCTCCTGTCTGCCTTTGGATCAAGATGTAGAACTTTCTGCCCCTCTAGTTCCATGCCTACATGGATGCTGCCATGCTCCTGCCTTGATGATAATGGACTGAACCTCTAACCCTATAAGCCAGCCTCAATTAAATATTGTCCTTATAAGAGTTGCCTTGGTCATGGTGTCTCTTTACAGCAATAAAAACTCTAAGACGCCTATTCTCTTGTTTTGGTTACAAATAAAGCCTCCTTGCTACATTTCCAATTCTGTGTAGTCCTTATTTTAATCCTTAAAAGAAGAGTCCAAGGAAGCTGGGTGGTGGTAGCGCATGCCTTTAATCCCAGCACTGAGGAGGCAGAGGCAGGTGGAGCTCTATGAGTTCTAGGCAAGCCCAGACGGTTACACAAAGAAATGCTGTCTTGAAAAACCAAAGAGGGAGGAGGGGTGTCTTAGTCAGTGTTTCTATTCCCACACAAAACATCATGACAAAGAAGCAAGTTGGGGAGGAAAGGGTTTATTGAGCTTGCACTTCCATGCTGCTGTTCATCACCAAAGGAAGTCAGGACTGGAACTCAAGCAGGTTAGGAAGCAGGAGCTGATGCAGAAGCCATGGAGGGGTGTTACTTACTGGCTTGCTTCCCCTGGCTTACTCAGCTTGTTTTCTTATAGAACCCAGGACTACCAGACCAGGGATGGTACCATCCACAATGGGCCCTCCTCCCCTTGATCACTAATTAAGAAAATGCCTTACAGCTGGATCTCATGGAGGCATTTCCTCAAGGGAGGCTCCGTTCTCCGTAATAACTCTAGCTTGTGTCAAGTTGACACACAAAACCAGCCAGTTTAGGGAGGGGAGAGAGATGGAGACTGGGAGAGGGAGAGAGAAGGAGGGAGGGAGCAAGGAAGACTACTGGTAACAGAGCCCCAGGCTGTATGCAATGCAGTTCCTACAACACTAGGAAATCAAATACTGTCTCAGAGCTCTGAGTTTAACCAAAAGCTGCAGCCTCTAGTGATTCCTGCTTTTCTCTCTCCTCATCCTCCCCCTGTCTCTCCCTGTCAATCCTCAAAAGAATGACACTGAGAGGACAAAAAACAGTGCCCTCTCAGCCTACTAGTGGCCAAGGTCCCTTGCAAAGCCACAGGGTTCTAGAGTTGTTTTGCCACTGCAAAAGCTGCTGAGAGGCTGGCAGAATAGAGGGGTCAAGCTGGCCAGGGTAATGAGCCTCTTCTTCCCACTGAACAAATGCTCTCTCACCTCAGCATCACCTGGAGAGCTGGTGGAGGCACAGCAAGCACCTCTGTCTGGTCTCCAGGGATTCTGAGTTAAGTCAGGTGTGGAACCTTCAGTGACCAACACATCCAGTTCAGCCTGGGATTTGCCCAGTGATGGCACCAGAAACCCTGCATCCCTCCAAGCACAACTGGTTCGATACCCTGCGGAAAATCTCAGATTTTGCACTATAAGAGACTCAAGATGACATGGATGTCATCAGAAGGCCACTCTTCCCTGGGGTGCTATCCACTCACAAGGTCTGGGATTCCCACTTAGCCTCCAGACCTAACACAAAGGAAATAATCTCTAGAACAGGTTCTTGGGGATCCTTGCTTCCCTTCTGGATGTTGTAGCAATGCACTTGGGTGTTTCTCTGAGCAGAAATCACTCCCATCGCCATGACAGTCTGTCACCAAAAATATGGAAGATAATGAATAGATTGGTAATAGTAACAGAGCAAACATTTGCTGAGACACTAAGCCTTTTACTATCGCTCTCCAACAGAATTTTGTGGTAAATGTGATTAACCCCCAGTTTACAAATGAAAATCAAAATTACAGATTAAAGCAGAAACAATTATGTAATGTCATCACAAAGCTCAAGGCTGATGGATCTGAATTCTTCCTCCCATTTAACATCAGAGCCCGTATCTTGCCCACTATGTGTCAGCAACAATAGCTGAGTGATTCGTAGGTGACACTAGGTGAGTGAACAAGCCTTTACTCTTCAGTGTATTTCTCCTCCTTGAGGTCCATAGGTTTGAATTGTGTTTGTGTGTTTAAAACAGAGCCATACTCTCTCCCTGGGGGCAATGCTGGGGTTTTCATTTTAACTTGGAGTCTGATGAGCCCTGGTTAATTGGTGAAGCAATTTTCATTCTCAGTAGAAGTAGAAGAAGCTGCTATGGGGAAAAGACAGGTTTGTCTGCTCAGTCTCCCTTGAGAGATAATTCAGCTCTTATTTCACAAAAAACAACTCCATCTTTGTGATTTACAGGAAACTAATGGTTCCTTCTGGTTCCAAGAATAAGCACATGACCCAGCTGTGGCCTAGCCAAACACTGCATATTTTCAGCCATGACAACTGGTCTAGGGAGAAGTACTTGCCCCAGGCTTGGTCAGTCTGAACACTGTATCTCTGCAATGCAGAGACTAGCTCACTGGCCAGCTAAATAGAATGCCCAACCCTAACTTTGTGGAATCCATTGATGAGAGGCATTCCCCGTTTGTTATGTCCAACTTGAGGGTCCTGACAGCCCACATACTGTATATGGCAAAGTAAAAGTATGAATGAGATCTGTCTTAGTTAGAGTTTCTATTGCCACAAAGAGACACCATGACCAAGGCAACTCTTATAAGGACATTTAGTTGAAGCTGGTTTATAGGTTCTAAGGTTTAGTTCATTGTCATCATGGCAGGAAGCATGGCAGTATCCAGGTAGGCACAGTGCTGGAGGAACTGAGGGTTCTACATCTTGTTCCAAAGGCAAACAGGAGAAGACTGGCTTCCATTCAGCTAGGAGGAGGGCCTCAAAGTCCACTCCCACAGTACCACACTTCTTCCAACAAGGCCACACCTCCTAATAGTGCCACTCTCTGGCACTCTCTGGCAAGCATATTTAAACCACCACAAGGCCCAACACAAAACAGTAAACACACTTAAAACATTATGAGGTTTTTGTGATTTATTTATTTATTTTTGAATGTGTGAACTTCGAGGATGATAATGTCACATCATAATAGCAAAAGGTTGGACATATCCAAGAGTATAAGATACCCAACTTGATGCATTCATTAAAGGTTGGAGGTCACCTTTGGAAATGAATGCACCATTAGTACCTGAGTGATACCAATAGGAAACAAGCCAAGGGATGGAGAGAGAAGGATAGTTTCTTCTTGTATTTAAATTCTATAGTCTCAGCCACTTGAATCATTAAAAACTCTTATTTAGACCTGGGTAGATTATATTTTTTTTTTTATCATTTGCAACCAAAAAAAAAAAAAAATCATGGTTGATGTTCCTGATC
Organism: Rhynchomys soricoides; assembly: GCA_019843965.1. Classification (NCBI taxonomy): domain Eukaryota; kingdom Metazoa; phylum Chordata; class Mammalia; order Rodentia; family Muridae; genus Rhynchomys; species Rhynchomys soricoides. The sequence continues at coordinate 2,918,656 of JADRCH010000229.1, read as the reverse complement.
CAAGAGAACTGAGAGGATAATTAGCAGAAGTGAAGGTAGCTGAGAAAAAAATGAGCATCACACGTCCATTAATGATTACTTGATGTCCCATGTCATCTTTCTATCACTGTAACAAGTAACTAAGATAAGCAGCTGTATGTACAACAGGTCTCCAGCCTAAGCAGTTCCAGAGTTTAGTCCATGGATGGTTGTCACAGTGGCTCTTGGTCTCCGTCAAGATACTTACTATGAGCAAAACCAAAAACGAACTAACTTATTAATTATTAAGTAATTAATTATTTCAATTGAGAAAGGAAAGAGGCCAGAGTCTCACTTTCTCTTGGAGGGCACACTAGCAGTGATCTAATTAAAGGCTTCTCACTATGACCTACCTCTTGAGGTCATTACCCTGAAGACCAATCCAACCTACCACAACATGAATCTTCACAGAGTACTGAAGACTCAAACCAGAGCACCCTAACAATTCAGTATTGTCAGAACTTCAGTAAGAAATGCTAATGGCAAAGTGGCCATTCCATTCTTCTTTCTGAGGCCGGAGAGATAGCTCAGTGGCTGAGAGAGCACACTGCTCTTGCAGAGGACCCAAGTTCAGTTCCCAGGCCCCATGTCTGTCAGCATATAGTCTCTGGAAACTCAAGCTCCAGGGGGATCTGATGCTCCTGGCCTCTGGGGTTACTCCAGATCAGGATGCAGTTCTACTCATTAAAAATTAGGAAGTAGGACTTTTTAGCATTCACCTAGGACTATGTTTTGGTTTGACTTTCTTTCCTGGATATTGATTGTCCTCAGTTTCTCTTCAAGGATTGGAGGTCAGATAGATTTTTTTCTTCTAATGAATGATTTAGTCAACTATTTAGGTGCAATGCACTTGCAAATGCTTTGAACACATAGAAAAGCTTCATGTTAATTACTCAAGTCACTTCTTCCTTGCAGCTGTCTCTCTCATAAGGCATCAATTGATTAAGAAAGAGATGTGCCTGGATCAAAACTATTATGTTGAATCTGAGAAAAAGTAAATGAAACCATGGACCCTGTTGATAGATAAGGTCGAACATTCTTGCATGAGTCAGTGGAATTTGGAGAGCAGAGAATCTGATAATAAAATCAAACTAAAAGACTTCTTCAGCCTGGGGTTTGGGGTTGTTTGTTTGTATTTGGATGGTTATTTAAATGGCTCCCCTCGGGCCATTGTCTCTTTGTTTGGTACAGAAGCAGAATTACCAGGACCACTGAAACCATTAAGTGCTCCAAAGGATGTGCTGTCAGTGCAAACAACCCTGACTCCCACACCCACACCTCAGCCTTCCTCAGTAAGTGGCAGTCTTAGTCACTGTTCTATTGCTGTGAGGAGATACCATGACCAAGGCAACTCCTATAAAAGAAAGCATTTAACTGGAGGCTTGCTTACATTTCAGAGGGTCAGTCTGTTGGACTTGGAAGTCCAAATGCCTAGGTGGCCCACCCCACAAGGACACAGAGACTGAGAACAATGCAATAAGCATAAGGTCTATTGAATCTAGTGTACTGGGGCCGCCCTACCAACAGGGCAACGGTGACCCCAGGTTAGTAAGGTGCACACTTTTTATACACTTTTTGGGGGACAGAGCTTGGCAACAGCATGGAAGGGTGGGCCTGCATTGGTGGTTAAACATGATTGGAGGCGATGACATTATCACACGGTGATGATGTCAGCTTGTTACCACCCACCTGTAGCTCCAGCCTGTCCTTGGCAACAGAAAATTCTGCCTATTGTGTGGGGCCTGAGACGTATCTGAATCTGGCCCTGCTGTCTCATTTCATAATGGTTATCTTTGACCCTTTTGACTATCTGGAATGTTTCCTGGCCTAGCTCATCGGCTGCCTTTTGTCTCTCAAGGCCTCACAAGTCCATGATCATCCTGGCAGGAAGCAGTCAGGCACAGCAATAGCTGAGAGCTTCACAACCTGAGCCCCAGGCAGCAGGCAGAGGAAATGGAAAGACTGGGTCTGCTGTGGGCTTTTGAAACCTTGAAGCCCACCTTCAGTGACACACCTCCTCTGACAGGCCATACATCCTAATCCTTTCTAAACAGTTCATCAGCTGGGGACTAAGCATGTAAATACATGAGCCCCTGGGGGCTATTTTCATTCAAACCACCAGCTAAGCTGGGACTCCTATTCTGAAGCATGCCACCTGGTCCAGGATTATTTTCTGATTTCAAATCCCAAGCTTGGCCTTAAGGCTGGTTTTGTGTCAACTTGACACAAGCTGGAGTTATCAAAGAGAAAGGAGCTTCAGTTGAGAAAATGCCTCCATGAGATTCAGCTGTAAGGCATTTTCTCAATTAGTGATCAAGGGAGTAGGGCCCTTTGTGGGTGGTACCATCTTCAGGCTGGTAGTCTTGGGTTCTATAAGAAAGCAAGTTGAGCAACCAGGGGAAGCAAGCCAGTAAGAAACATCCCTCCATGGCCTCTACATCAGCTCCTGCTTCCTGACCTGCTTGAGTTCCAGTCCTGGCTTCCTTTGGTGATGAACAGCAATTGGAAGTGTAAGCTGAATAAACCCTTTCCTCCCCAACTTGCTTCTTTGTCATGATGTTTGTGCAGGAATAGAAACCCTGACTAAGACAGCTTTCTTTAATGCTATCCGGACATGAATTATCAGTCAGTTTAGACTTTCTTCTTTGGTAAATGCTTATCAAGAGTCTACAGCAATCAGAGATAGTAGGGCCTGTTTTCTTTGGAGATAGAAGGTGTACCCATCAGAGAAACTGGTCTATGATAACCTGACACAGCTCTGCTGGACACATCCGAAAAGTTCTCTGCTGTGTCCCATGAGCTCTGGGATCATAGAGACTAAGCTCTTTGGGACAGATAATATTTTTTTCGGTTAGAAACATTTTCTTAACAAGTAAGCTATTGTGTAACTCTCTCTCTTTGATGGTCATTTCTCAGAATACTTCTAAATAAAAGAAAAAGTTGGGTTCTCAGCTCCCCTCACTACAACTTTGGTGTGACTAATATTTTCCTTCTTTTTTTTTTTTAATTCTAAGAACTTTCCAGACATAACAATAAACATTTGTAAATTCTTTACCTAAGTTTTCTGCATGTCAACATGTTCCTCTGTATTTGTTTTGTCTTCTCTCTCTTTTCTAAAACTCTGTATTTCCTAAGCCATTTGATACGCTGTGGACAGCATGACTCACCTCCCCTAAATGGTTCAACCAGAGTAAGGACAATCTCTTGTAAGAACAAAGAGCCAGAATGATTACACCTGAAAAGTTTAAATTCCCCAACTCAGTTTAGCAGAAATTCCATATTAAAATTTATCTAGTATCGTTTGTAGCTGTTTCTATTTTAAATCCAAGCTACAATAAGTTTTTTTTTTTCCTTTTCAAATTCGTACCACTTGTATAATACCCATTTTTCCATATGTTTTAAGTAAACAAGAAAGAATCTGTTTTCCTTTATATTTGAGGCTCTATATCACAATGGTTTCACCAAATCTCTGCCAAAGAATCCTTTGAATTGTTTCTTGCTTTTACAAGTATGTGTGTGGACACTGAAGGTCATCTGAGCTGTTTTTATTTCATTGTACTAGTAGGGACAGGGTGACCATGTCTACTATTTTAAATCCAGACTAAAATAAAATACAGAAATAGATAAAAGCAAATAAAAGACAAAATCAGTTGACTTTGTTTTCAAATGGTAAGTGGCCTTGATTTATGAAGCATCTGTTCACAAGGGTCAGCCGACCTTCTTAGAAATACTACAGAGCTATCAGCCTTGCCTGCCAGAACACCAGACCACGCACTCTACCCACCACTGTTCTTCACCACCTCCTCACCATGATCCAGCCCACAAGTAGGGCAGGAACTCCCTACTCAATCACAGGCTATGCCTGCTACAAGACCAGGTAGGCTGCTTGCAGTTCTTCTCCACTTTCTATGTTCCCCCAGACCCAACTTTCAGGGTTGCCTGAGTGTTGTGATAGATCATCTTCCCTTGGCCTCCCTGTCCCCTTCCTGAACCTGTAACTGGGGATGGTGAGGTAAAGAGGAGGACTCAAGCAAGTGTACATAGATCTCCCTGGGAAGGGGAAAATAGAATAAATTTTTCAGGTGGACTGGGGGTAGATGGGACAGAAGGACAGGTTGAGGGGACATTGAGGGAGAGAGTGTGGGGAGAGATAGCTAAAATTGGGGAACACTGCAGATAGTTTCAAGGAAACCTAGTGCAGTGGAAATTTCCTGCAGTCTATGAGAGTAACTCTAGTGAGAACTCCTAATGGAGGATATGGAGCCATCTTTTCTAGCAAGACAAGGCTTCCACTGGTGGGGCTGGGTTATATTCAGTTGAATGAGAGGGTCTTGTGGAGATCCTAAACAACCCAGGCTGATGCTAGGACAGAATGCTGCTCTCTGAAAACTGACAGTGAGGTCTCATTGCCAAGGACAGCATAGACACAGCTCATTGAATGTAGAGCGGTTGAGCTAGTACCTGTATGGAGCCTTCATGTTAGTCTCTTTGATGCAGGAAGATACTCTGCAGTCTACAGAAAGAGAACTGTAGACACCAATCCATCCACAAACTGCTCAACTTACAATATGTCCTGACTAAAAGATGTGCTGGGCAATGGTGGCACAGAACATGTCGGAGTGGCCAACCAATATCTGGTTTAACTTGAGGCCCATGCCAAGAGAGGAAGCCCATGTCCTTCAGAAACTGGAGACTGGATAGCTCAGAGACCTAGGGTAGAACCAAACGTGACTGGTAAATAATAATAATAATAATAATAATAATAATAATAATAATAATAATAATAATAAATTAAAATATAATGATTACATTATAAATTATAAATGTAACTATAATAAATATAACAATAATAAAATTATAATGAATATAACAAAAAATAAATATGATAATTATTATTCTTATCATCATCATCATCATCATCATCAATGAAATGATTCCTAATGAAATTCTACTATACTCATAGGTCAGGGCCTTATCCAGTAGTCATCAGGGATGGGAGCAGTTGCAGAGACCCACAGCCAAACGTTATGCTGAGAGAGAATCTAGGAGGTCTCTACTGGGCCTTTCCCCTCAGAGATCAGAGAGCCCTACAGAAGATAGGGAAGAAAGACTGTGGGAGTCAGAGGGGTTGGAGGACACCAGGAGAACCTGGCCTACCAAATCAAGTAAGCAGAGCTCATATGAGCTCAGAGACTGACGGCAAGCACAGGGCCTTCTTGGGTCTGCAGCAAGTCCTCTGTGTACATATTGTGGCTGTTGGCTTGGTGTTTTTATGGGAGTGGGAACTCTCTCGCCTGCACGTGGAACTCTGTTTCTCCCATTGGGTTGCTTTGTCCAGACTTGATATATGAGGGCTTTTGCCTTGTCTTATTGTATCTTATTTTGTCTTGTTTGACTGCTGTTTTTGGAGGTCTGCTCTTTTCTGATGAGGAAACAGAGGGGGAGTGGATCTGGGAGAGTGGTATGGGGTAGCTGGGAGAAGAGGACATTGTGGTCAGGGTGTACTGTATGAGAGAAGAGTCAATTTTTAGAAAGCACAGAGCAGACTTCTCCTAGATCTATCAAGCAGGACTTTCCATAGGATGATAACCAGACAATAGATCCTGGCTCCCGGTTTCCAGAGGGAAGTATTATCTGTGGTGGATACTCTTAAGACATTTTTGACTTCTCTTGAAGTTATCATGAGACAAGTTTGGCCAATAAAGTGGAAACAGAGCAAAGATGCAGCTGCCTCCCATGTTCTTCCCTTCCCATATCTCAGTGCACTTGCTCCATGTTCTCAGCACTTTCCCTCTTCTGTGAGAGCATTTCCAGCCATCTTTAGTGGGGTACCACTTCTCCAGAACTCAAGGAAAGAAAAAGAAATATGTGCACACCTGCAAGTACTCATATTTTTTTTTTTCCGAGTTTAGGATTTTTACTGTCTTGGAATGTCCTTAGAAGGCTCTGTCATTCAACAGGTAACAGAGTAAAAACCCCCAGAGTCCTTTCTTTAAAATGAAGAGGGAAAAGAACAGAATGGAAGGAACTATTCAAACTTTGTCTTCTTTCCTTGTGGCTTGAAGTCTCCCCCTCCTCCTCTGCCTCCTGGGAAGCCTCCTCTACCTCCAAAGCCTCCCCGGCCTCTTTTGCCAAATCCACCTCCTCCACCTCTGCCACCACCTCTACCTCCACCTGGACCACCAAAGCCACTTTTACCCTTAGGTTTGGCCCAGTCCAAGGTAACTTTGTTTCCATCAATTTCTCCATTTTCCATGGCCTCCTTGGCAGATTTGGCATCTTCCTCACTATTAAAGTCTACAAAAACCAAACCCTTTAGAAGAACAGGTTTCCCCATCAGTGACTATTCTTGCATGAACAGAGCCCTCAAATGATTCTTTTAAGGTCTCTTCAGTGGTATCCTCAGACAGACCTTTGACAAACAGAGTTTTGGATGGCTGACTTCTTGCATTAGGTGATCCCATGGGTCCTTGCAACTCCAGCCTGATTGTTCTGCCCCCAATTTCCATTTTATTACAGGAATTTAAAGCTTCTTTAGCATCTTCAAATGAAGCAAATTCTATAAATGCATACCCTTTAGATTTGCCCTGTGGGTTCTGGAGCACTTTTATCAAAGTTGCTTTCTCAAATACTTCCTGAAGAGCTTCTTCTGTTGTGCTGTAGGAAAGGTTACTTTAAACCAAAGTCTTTGATTCACCTCTCCAAGTGTTATTCTTTCCAGTTCTCCCTTGCCTTTGTCCTTTCTCTCCAGTACAGTAGAGTGAAACAGATCGTCCATCAATTTCTTCCCCTTGCTTTTCTTCCAAGTTTTTCTCAGCATCAGCCGCAGACTTAAATTCAATACAAGTAATCCCTTTGCTTTTCCCATCCTGGACACATATTCCACTATGTTCATAGCAGCCATATTTATAATAGCTAGAAACTGGAAACAACCCAGATGTCCCTCAACAGAGGAATGGATACAAAAAATGTTGTACATTTACACAAGGGAATACTACTCAGCTATTAAAAACAATGACTTCATGAAATTTGCAGGCAAATGGATGGAACTTGAAAATATCATCCTGAGTGAGGTAATGTAGTCACAAAAGAATGAACATGGTATATAACCAATGATACATGGTTACTAGCCCAAAAGTTCGGAATACCCAAGAGTCACATCACAGCAACCATTGGGCTGAGCGTGAGGTCCCAGATGGAGAAGTTGGAGAAGGGACTGAAGGAGCTGAGGTAGTTGGCAGCCCCATGGAGGGAGCAACAGTAAGTATCAACTGGCCTGACCCCCCCCCCCGGTACTCCAGGGGACTGGATCACCAACCAAAGAATACACATGGAGATACCCATGGTGCTGGCCACATATGTGGCAGAGGAGGGCCTTGTTGGCCATCAGTGGGAGGAGAGGCCCTTGGGCCTGAGGGTGTTAGATATCCCAGTATAGGGGAATGCCAAAGAGGGAAGACAGGAGTGGGTGGGTAGGTGGGGGAATACCCTCATAGAGGCAGGGGGAGGGGGGATGGAATAGAGGATTCCCAAAGGGGAGACCTGGAAAGGGGGAAACATTGAAATGTAAATAAAGTATCAAAAAAATAAAAAATAATGTAAAAAAATAGATAAAAGAGCAAAAGAAAAAAAAGTAACTTTGATGTACTAAGTAAAAAAATAAAAAATTGAATAGGAAAAAAATTTTCTGAAAGTTGAGTATCCGGGGGGAGGGGGGGACCTATATATCCTGCCCCCAACTACAAAAGAGTGAACAATCCCATTAAAATTAAAAATACAAAAGGACAAGGAACTTGTGTAGACTTTAAAACAACAACAAGAACAGCAACACAAGGCCAATGAAACCATCAAAAGGTATTTAATACTATCACTTCTTAGGAAATGGCAAATCAAAAAAGTATCATTTCAAATTTAACACAAAAAGTAAATAAATATGATAAAAGCAATGAGAAGAATCACGGATATGGAAAACCTGCAACCCTTACACTTGGCTAGTAGGAATGTAAAAAGCTACAAAAGATGAGGGAAACGTTTGATAAATCTTCAAGAAGCTAAGTGTAGAATTGGCACATCACCCAGCAATTATACTTGTTGACAAAAGCCCACAAGAGTTGCAAGTGGGCATTCAGATAGATGGTTGCATGCCAGTGTTCACTGTGGCATTAGTCACAATTGCCACCACACAAACAAACCAGTCCAAGGGACTCTCATTCAGCCACAGAAGAGAAAGAAGTTTTAACATGTGCTATGTGCTGGTTAATTTTAGGTGCCATTTGACTGGATTAAGTGATGCTCAGACAGAGGGGAAAAGATTATGTCTGCATGTCCAGATGCATGTACATTAGTTACTGTTCCCGGGGTGACAAAGATACAAGCCCTGGGCAACTTTAGGGCTGAGAGGGTTATATTGTCTCACATTACAGAGGGTAGAGTCAGTCCATTGTGACAAGAAAGGCATGGTTGTTGAACGGTCTTGGTCTATGATGACTGGAGCCCATAGCATGACTTGTTCATAACTCAATAGATCAGGAAACAGAGATCAGATCCGAAGCTGGGCCAGGCTATCACCCTAAGGACCCACTGCTGCCAGTCAATATCTACTATCTTGGTTCTATGTCCCCATAGTTCCATATTCTCCCAAAACAGTGGCACAAGTTAAAGATGCAATATGTAAACATATAAACCTGTGGTGAATGTTTCATATTTAATCCATCATACTCAGTAACTTTCAATATGAGTGGGTACCAAATTGGCTGAGGGTCCAAGAAGAGCAAAAGAGCAAAGAAAGAGTTGTCCTGGCCACCCCCTCCTCTCTCCATAGACACATAGGTGGATAAATGGTTGATTGATTGATAGATAGATAGATGATAGGTAGATAGATATAAATGATAGATGATAGGATAGATAGATAGATAGATAGATAGATAGATAGATAGATAGATAAACAGATAGACAGACAGAGATACAGATCTAGGTATTCTGGAGCTTGAGTATTCCTCTTCACTTGCCCTTACATATTGGAACTCTAGCTCTCTAGTCTTGTCCCCTAGGACTTGGACCAGAGGCCTTCCTGATTCTGTGGAGTAATGGGTAACTAAGCCATTCTGCTACTTCCTTGTTCCCTCAGCTTGTGAATAGCAAGTTGTGAGACTTCTCAACTTCCATAATCATGTGACCCAATTAATTCTTCTAAATCACTTTTTATATGTTTATTTACACAGACATATATGACTCAACAGTGGGGTGCTTTCTAAGAAATGTCATCAGGCAACTTTGCCAATGTACTGCATCATAGAATGTGCTTACACACATCTAGATGCTGGAGTCTATTGTACACCTAGGCTCTAGGGAATAGCCTTTTGCACCAAGGTCTATGAGGAACAAAACAATTAAATCAAGTAGAACAGAAAACAAACCATCAAGAGATGAAGTAATCTTGTGTTACATGAGAGTGCTGTCAGAGGGACTCAGCATACTGATAGGTTTACCGGACTTAGCAAGATTCTTGCTAAACTTGGAGATAAATCCTGAAGCCAAAAAACAAGAGCCTGGTTAAGAAGAGATGAGATGAACTTTTGTTTGGTCAAAGAGAAAAAATTAGTCTGTAGGAGAAGTAGGAAACAAAGAGACCAAGACAGAGAGAAATTGGACACTAAGAGAGCAGAAAAAATAAAGTCAGAGTTTTGCTCTGTATCTCCAATGTGGCATCGGAGTGTAATACCAGGGCTGGAGAGATGGCTTCGCAGTTAAGAGCACTGGCTGATCTTGCCCTTTACTTTGAGAGTAAAGGTAGGAAGGGCTTCAGTTACCAGGTTGGGGGTTGCAGGTTCGAACCACAGGGGTGTGTGGGGGTGTGGGGGGAATGGAGAGAGCAGGAGGTTGCCATTAGATGGGATGGACCAGGAACAAATAGCTGAGAGAAGTATACCCTGAAGACAGAAACAGCCCAGGCAAAACTCAAATAGCAAGTAACCTGGGGAACACAGCTGGAAAACAGCCAGTCTAGCATAAAAAAATAGTTTAGAGGTAATTGCCCAGTAATTGTTCTAAATCTGGTTTTTAAAAAAATCAATAAATCAATAGGACTCTGACTCAATTATTGGGGAGCTGGATGGGTCAAAATAAGAACTGATAGAGTTATTAAATATCCAACCACATAGCACAGTTCCCAAACCCAGCATCCTTTGTCCCTGCCTTTGAGACTCAGAATAGCATTGATTTCTGTCCTCAGAAACTGGGGGGATAAATCCAGAAGTGTGGGTGTTTGAAGCATGGCCTTTCTCCACACGATTCTATGGCTACTTTTCCATATAGTTTAGGTAGTTCTGATTTCCTCTAACTTCGATTACCTCTCATTGGTTGAGCCATCTGAGCATTCTATGTTGCACATTGGAACCCTGGGTGAGACAAGTGTGCTTTTATCACATTTGACCCAAGAGCCCCAGCCAGCAAGCAGCCACCTTCTAAAGCACTTTTGGGTCCCAGTTTTCCTCTTATTCTCACCACATCCAAGGCTGAGGGAAGAGCAGAATTGGAGCCAGATCCCCAGCCTCCCTTCCAGTGTCCTTTTGTCCAGCTGCAAGCTCAGAAGGGGTCACCCTCAGAATAGTTACAGGCTTTGCTGTTGCAGCTAACATTGCCCAGCCCTGGCCAGAGTCAGAGACATCCTTAAGGGTGGGAGCAGCTTCTTCATGATGGAGCAAAATGCTGCAGACACAGTTCAGAGAAAATGAATGAACAAAGAAAGGCTGTTGAAAAATCATATTACCATTCCTTCTTGTGGCATGTGTGTGTGTGTGTGTGTGTGTGTGTGTGTGTGTGTGTGCGCGCGCGCGCACATATATGAGTGTATATCATGGTGTGTATACTGAGGTCAGAGGACAAGCTCTGATGTTGGTCCCTGCCCTTCATGATTTTAAAGGCAGGGTATTTAGCTACTCCTGTTTCATTTCCCATCTCATTCTAGAATCCCTGTGATTGCAGATACATGCTACCCCATCTAGTTTTAAGATGGAAATTCAAACTCAAGTCAAGTGCTTTCCCCACTGAGCCATCTCCCCAGCCCTGGGTAGATCCTTTTAAACTGAACCAGTGAGATAATCAAACAGGATCCTTTTGTTATCTATTTGCTATGTTCTTGTAAAAACTAAATAGAGAACAAGATGTAACAGCAATCACAGTAAGTTTCATGTTGGGCTGGGCAAGATGGCATACCCGTCTCTGTATTTCCAACACTGGGGATACAGAGATAGAGGGAATCTGTGTGAGTTTGGAGCCAGCTTGGTCTACATAGCAAGTTTCTGGCCAGCCAAGGCTACATAGTGAGACCCTGTTCAAGAAAAAAAAAATGAATGGGGGCTACATATTATTGCCATCTCTCCAGTTCCCAGCTTGATATATTTGATATCTTAGTCTTTCTGCCCATTAACTGATGATCTGTATATATTTCATATAATGACTCCTTCAAGATTCATGCTAATATCTGTTTTTTTATTACCCAGAATAATTCTGTCAGCATGACTTCTTGAAAATACAGACAATATTTAACAGGAGCTATACTGATTTTGTGCTGGGATTCCATGTTGCTATGAGTTGAATAAAGGGTGTTTGTAATGTAGAGGAACAACTGTAAGAATACAAGCCCATTGCTCTTCTGGGAAGGGAAAGTCGTTTTGAGGATTGACAGTGAAGGAATTCTGAGAGCAGAGTGTTTCAAACTTCCCACATGATTTCTTTCCAATAGATCTTCTCTTGGCACCAAGCAAACATTTTAAATTGCCAGTTCTTCTCTGAGGTTGACAATAAATCCAAGCAGGAATATATTTAATATTCTCACAAAATTTTGATGAAAGTGATTTTTGATTCTCTGCCATTCCCATAAAGCCAAACAAACTTAGTATTCTGATACTGTTGTTTCCTTTTCTGTTATAGAAACCAAAACAAAAATCAAATAACAGAGACAAGACAATAAATACAGACTCATGGAGTTTCTCAAGGATGAGATTTTGCTTCAGAGATGAGGAAACTGAAGCCAAGAGACATAAAAAGTTACCTAAGCTATCTAAGGTTAAGGATATTAGAGTGCCCATGAAGGCAGTTTCCAGATACATTTCAATACATGATTGATCACTAGATGAGGGAGACTTTTTCATGTCATCAGACCAACAAATATAGAGCTATTGGCTAATCAAAGGAGGAAAATACATTAGCTATCACAGAAAACAGAGTAGTAACTGAGGGGGAAGGTTTGAGAGTACGTCTGTGATTGATGACTGATCTCAATTATATATTTGCTGAAATCAAGAATCCCTTAGGAGATAGGTTCTCTTACCATTCTGGAGAGGATTGCCTTGATTAGGCTAATTGGGGTGAGAAGACCCATCCACTGTGGGTGGCACCATTCCCTGGGCTGGGAACCAAGACCATATGTAAAACAGAAGATGAACTGAGCCCTCTCTACTTCCTGACGGTGGAATCAATGTGGCCAGCTGTCTCAAGCTCCTGCTGCTACCACCTCCCAGCTATCATGGATTGGACCCTTGAAATGTGAGCCAAAATAAGCTTTTTCTTTTAAGTCATTTTTGTCAAGGTAGTTTTCTTTCTACCTTTATTTAAGCAACAGAAAAAGTACCTAATATACCCCCTCCACCCCAAGTAGCAAAAAGGAATTAGAGAACAGATTGAGAATATGCCCACAAGGTCTCCTGGATTCTCATTCATATCAATTATGACTTGGTCTCAAAAGATAGATGGTAGAAAATGAGAGAAGCAATGAACTTGATGGCTTTCGGCCTTTGTAGCACTTTAGAATCACCATGGAGCTACTGAAAAAAATCTGGATATTCAGGTCTCACCTTAGCTCCATTTTATCTATATGTTCTCACTGTGGTCCAATTTGTATTCTAAGTTGAAAGTCACTGCTCTGGACAACCCTAGTATAGGCCACGGAAAGGAAAGGTAAATGTAGGTTATCCCTAAATCTTGATGCTGACACTCTCCTCTCCTCTCTAATGTTCCTTGGGGGTACTCTTAGAAACAAGGCATTGTCTCTTGTCTTTTTAGTAGTTAAATCATGACACATTGGACATTGCTGAGCATGGGCCTTCCTATTATTGACTCTTTATTTTTACTTTAATTAATCATTACTTTCTAACAAATCACCCCCAAATTTAGTGATTTACATGAATGACTATCCTGTGGGTCAGCTGGGTAATGGCAATGCTGACATTCTGGGTTCCTTCTCACAGCTGCATTCAGCTAGGCTAAAAGTCAAAAGTCAGTCTTAGTCACACATCTGCAGCTGTGCTGGTGACAGCTGGATCTTCTGGGTCCTTGTCCTTGAAACTTTTCATCTTCACTATCTAGACTGGCTTCCTTAATGAAAGCCACATGAACCTTCCAAGAGAATGAAAGAGAAGTTGCAAATCTTAAGGACAGACCTCAGAAACCACTATAACACCACTTTGGCTGCATTTTATTGATTTTGATAGAACAGAATACATCCTCACTACAGGAAATGTATCTGCCTAAGGGCCTCAGCTTCTATGATTCAAAATGCAATCTTGAGTTTGTACAGAGGCCACAGATAACATAAGGTAGACTGTTACCTTGCTTTAACTCAGATTTCTTCCCTCCTTTTTTTTCTAGAAGATTCTCTAGTGGTTCTGCAAAACCTTTCTCAGATGCTTCTACCTGGTGTCCTCTTTCCCTTTTCACACAGGTTGAATTTATATTGTACCCCTGTGGCTCTCCTAACTTTTTTTTAGGATTTTTTTTCCACATACTTTTCCCCTTATACGATCTGTGCATATTTGCTCTGACTTGACATGTTTGGGAGGACATGGGTTAAACTAGTACTATATTTCTGTGCCACTGTCAATTTGACTAGATTTAGGATCACCTAGGAGGTTGGGTATTTGTCACGATAATTAGCTTAGAGGGAAAGATACACCCTGAATGACACACCATCTTATGAGTCGGGGAATCTGGGAACCATAAAAGGAAAAAATAGAATAAAGTGTTTATCTTGATGGGAGAAGAGCAGCCATAGGGCAGAGGAACATGAAAGTCCCTGCCATCTTGAAAAGAAGTAGCATGGTTCCCCTCAAATATAGCCCATCTTTCACTCTCCGCCTGTACATTGTGGCTGAGTTTGTTTCCATTCATAATACCAGATGGACATGTGACCGTCGTTTGCCAATGAGGGATCATCATTAGTTTATGTATGCAGCCTGGTTAAAGCTAGTGAGGCAGTGAGGCTTTCACTGGCACTTCCGGAAGAGAAAATACTTTTCTGTTGAACTTAAAGCAGGAACCATGTAGCTCTTCATGTGGTTTCAAGTATTTCAATATTTCTTAACTATGCCTCCATTTATATTATTTTTGTATTATTATATGAAAAATCACCATGCATTCTTGGTTGAAGACAACATATGTATTAATTTACAGTTCTGGAGGTCAGGACATTCCTATATAGACCTTTTGTTCAGAGTCTCATGGAGCTGAAAATGAAGGGTGTCAGGAGGCCTGAGTTTTCATTTAGAGGTTCACCCGGGGAAGTAATTCACTTCTGGATTCATTTAGGTGGCTGGAAAATTCACTTTTCTTTTTGAAGTTATTTGCCTGAAGGTCTTGGCTTTCGGCTAACCATTGGCTACAGCCCACCCTCAATATCTAGCTGTCCACAGTCCTTGCTATGAACCCCATAATATGACAATTACAGCCTAAAAGGCATTCTGTAGGGCCAGCATTCTGTAAACCCTGCCATATTCGATTAATTAGAGGCAAGTTATAAGCTTCACCAGTATTCAAGACAAGGGGATTTTACAAGGCTCATCCAGGCTATATTAGCAAGTACCTGACTAGCCAAGATCCAAAACATGCTGAGGAAAGAGGAGCAGGTAACACTCATCGCTGGAAAGATACTTGGTTCTGCCCCTTTACTCCCAGCAGGTTACACCAGGGTCTGTCTTTTTGAGTCACAACTGAATTCATCTTCTCTAGCTAGCCCTTCACAGTGAGCAGTCACTTAAATAAAACAGCACAATGGAATTGGGCTTTGTCTCTTATTATTTTATTTTATTTTATTTTATTTTATTTTATTTTAGTGTGTGTAAATGTTGAAAAATGTGTGAATTTGGAATTATCTAAATTAAGTTAAGAAGACCTCAATTTTGTCAGTAACATTTGAATCATCATAACCAGAAGCCAGATGAGTATGACTTCTTTCCATTAGGCCTGAATAGGGCATATAAACCATCACATTTATGTAGCTGTCCGGCAGACATGGATGAACCAGATCTACCTGAAAGGGAGGCTGGAAATGAAAAAGGGACAGAGTGCCAGAGAAGAATGAAGCCAAGACAAATGCTTCTGATCAAGGCTTAAACTTCATTGTTCTGTACTCCTTTTAAAGGGAAAGCCCAAAGACCCAATCCTTTGTTTCAGCAAGCTCAGCGACATTAGTTGACTCCTCAAGGTTCCTGTAGGAAGTTGCAAATGCAGAGAGGCCAGACTGGCTCCAGCCAGATTGTTTGTCCTACTCAAGGCTGGGGGAAGGGCACAGTTCACCTTTGTTGTTGTTGTTGTTAAAGATGAGTTGGATGAAGGGGGGGCTACAAGATTTACTTGTTTTCCAATGGTCCCGTCTAGGATAAAGAGTGGCTAGGCTTCATAGATCATCGGGTAATTTCATGGGTTTGGCTCCCAGCATCTCCTCCCTTTTAACAATTTTTATGAGGCCAGTGGGTAGCTAGGGATGATCGCACTATGAAGATGAATGGGCATTAACTAGAGGGGGGAAGTATTGACCTGATCCTCTGAGCACTTTATATGTCATCAGTGTCTTTTGGGGAGGAGAGGTTAGCCTTTGTCAATTTTCTGTAGGTATCCCCACAGAGTATGATCAAAGGAATGGCAGACACCAACCTCTATGCAATCAGGTTTGCTTCACAGGGGACTCAGAAATGGACATTTGGGTCCTCCTCCTGTGGTACTTAGTCTAGAATCTATTGCAGGTGCCCACACCAAGGCAGGCGAGCATAAATTGGAGTTGTATGCAGCTCCCAAAGGAGACACAGCATTGTAGGGATCAGCCAGGCCTCTATCAGCCAAATCAAGTTTATGATAATGAACTCGCAGAGGTTTGGATGACAGGGAGTCAATGTGTTGTTCTAAACACCTATCTAAATCCTCTTGAATACTCAGACCATTAGTAACATTTTTTGCTAAATGATTAACAAAGGTAGCTGTCTTAACTTCTTGTGTCAAAGCAATTGTAGAAGCAGTGGTGCTAGCTATTAATGTAATTAAAGCTGCTATATCAGTGATAATCAAGCCTACTACCCTCTTGCTTCTGCTTAAAGCCTGACTCACTTCTTCCAGTACTTGCAAGCCTTTTTCAGAATACCAACGTCCTCTAATACAGGCAATAAAACAAAAGCTGGTTGATAGACCACCATAACAGACATGCCAGATTTCAGCACACTAACACAATTAAAAGGTGTACAATCAATGCAACTTACATTAAATAATGTGGAAGAAAAAAGTAAATTTAACATGACCAATTTAGTAAAAGATTAGGAGCCTTAATACATGCACTAACACTTGTTCAAAGTCCAGATTCTGTCCCAACTTTATCTCTTGCTAATATAACATCATAGAGAACTGCAGCTAACTTCCAAATATGTCTCTGAAAATGTCCAGAACCAGCCTTCCAAATGAAGACTGTCATTTCCAATATTGGATTGATTTCTATACCAGTCCATGATTGAGTCAGAACAACTGGTCACTGTCCCGGCCAGCGGGACTTAGTTATTCGTAAGGATCGAGGAGGACTAAGCCTGAAAGAAAAACGGGCGAGAGAGAGAGGAGGGAGGCTAGGCAAAGTTCCATCTAGGTCTCACTTT
>JADRCH010000229.1:2890109-2901721 GCA_019843965.1 Rhynchomys soricoides | reverse complement strand
GCAGCTGGCTCTCATAAAGTCTCAGATTCCCAAGGACAGGCAGATTCCCAGGGAGGGTGTTAGGGCCTGGCTCCTAACAGGTCACATTTAAGGAAAGAGAAGAGTCATTATAACTTCTCGTTTTGATTAATTTTTCCAAGGTCTCCATGTTCTCTGTCCCACAAGGTCTAAAACTTGAAGCAAGGCAGCTTGTTCAATCTGGGATGTAGGCAAGTAAAGACAGATCAGGAACACACATCCAAAATAGCTTTCCTGTCACCATTGTCAGGGCACTCAGCAAGCTTACAATCAGCATCATTCTCTGTCACAGCATCAGCATGTCACACCAATCACTCTGGCAGCTAGCATGTTCCTGCAGCATCCTGCAGAAAATACACAAACATGCCCTCTTCCCCATATTAAATACCTGATCCGGATTATGCCATATGCCAGTAAGTAGATCCTTCCATTTCACCTAGGCATAAGTATGCCTAGTTGTAGGGTGCCATAGACACTCAGCAAAGAGTTCCTTGGAATCCAAATTTTAAAAATAAAAAGCATGATTTAAATAATGTATATGGGGATATATTCCCCCCCCCTTTTTTTATGAAGATACTGTTTTAAAGTTCTACAATATCTTGTCCTTGAGAATAACAAGAAATCCCAGTAAAAGGTGAATCCATATTAATGGTCCCTTTTGCCAAGGAACTGCTGAGGGCACATGAGTAGCAATAACTCAAACAGCCAACAATTGATCTATATTTTATATAATGTATCTGTTGTTGAACAATAGCTTCTTCTACTTTCTGCAAAGCTATTTGTCTCTCATCAGTTAATTGTCTAGGGGAATTAGAATTTTCATATCCCTTGTTATCAAGCAGAGGCTTAAGTCCTCCTGTGGTGAGCTTAAGGTGAGGTTGTAGTCAATTAATATCTCCTAACAACCTTTGAAAATAATTTGAAGTAAGTAAATTATCTTTTCTTACTTGAATTTTCTGTGCCACAGTTTGTTTAGGATATAATTGATGTTTCTTTCTTTCTTTCTTTTATTTTATTTTATTTTATTTTATTGGTTTTTCCAGACAGGGTTTCTCTGTATGTATCCCTGGCTGTCCTGGAACTCACTCTGTAGACCAGGCTGGCCTCGAACTCAGAAATCCATCTGCCTCTGCCTGCCAAGTGCTGGGATTAAAGGCGTGTGCCACCATTGCCCGGCATAATTGATGTTTCAAATATTGACAAAGATATTGCCTTTGAATCTTTTCTGGAGCAACAACTACTCCAAAACTTTAAAGCTCACTGTATAAGAGCAAAGGCTTGGAGTGAAACTCCTTCAGAGGGATCAGCTGATAAAATATCTTCTATAATGAATAATATACACTGAAAGATTCAAAGTCCTAATTTCTTGTATTGAAGCAGCAACAAAATTTTTTACATAATTTAAGGCCATTCCTTGAGGTCAAACTTTCCAATGATATCGCTTCACAAACTCACTAAAAGCAAACTTTTTAGAATCATCAGAATGCAAAGGGACAGTATAAAAACAATCTTCTAAATCCATAATAATTCTATATGCATTTCCTGGAATGGCAGCTAGAGTAGTCAAATCAGGTTCTAATGCCTCCATAAGTTCCATAGCCTCATTAACCTTTCATAAATCTTAAGTTTGAACTTTATTTTGGATTAATGGAATAACCAATCCCTTGGAGGTGAGTGAGTACATCAGCTCCAATGTCTATTAATCCTTCAAAACTTTCTTCAGTTATTAATTTAAGGTTAGGTCTCTTATTAGTAATAGATTGAACTCAGTACACATCAGAGGAACCAAAGCCATATTGTCCTCTCTTACTCTTAAGGGAACTAAAACAAGTAGAGCAAATCTTTTGTTAATGTCATAGGGAAAGCGGCCATAAGCTGCCTGCTGTGAGTGCCTTGGGGTCTGAGGCTGACCCCTCCTCCCTGAGGAAAGAACAGGCACCTTTCTAGGGGCTAGTCAAAACAAAAGGAATGCCACACAAGCTTCTGTAGAGGCTACTCTGAACTTTGCATTAACTCAAATGCAAATGTTTCTTAACTGGGCCTATTTCCTGAGGCCAGGCCAAAGGTTCCTTCCTGCTCCAAGGACAGATTCCTGGGGCAGGACTTGATTGTCCACTCCAACCTCTGTTCTTGGGACAATCATTTTTAAAATGACCCAAACCTCCACATTTAAAACATCCTTTACTCCCTCATTTCTGTGGAAGCATTGCTTGCACAGTGGTCCCTTGTAAGGCAGCAAGCCATAGCCAGACCCTGATTGTATGAGGATCTGATTTCTGCACAAAGATGAATGTATCCAGCTAAGTCTGTCTTTGCTCTGTATGGCCTAATAGTGGAGCAGCAGGCTGCAATAGCATTCTCAGAAGCCAATTGTGTAACAAAAGGAACTCCTGCTAGAGGATGTCCAAAAATTCTACAAACTGCTTTTCCTGAGGCTGTGACCGAACTGCAAACTGCAGCCAATGGAACACTAGCAGTTTAACTATAATTTTTAAGTTTCTCTTGCAACATCAGAGCACAACCATAACTTTGGAAGACAAAACCCAGTTTCAAACTCCATTCCTTTTAAAATCAATACCAGGAGCACTACTTACTTTCATGTTACAAAGTTTGGTTGCCAGTTCTTATATCTGAATGCATGAGTGCACCTTTCAACACCTCAAAGAGACATTGTCCTAAATCTTAGTCTGATTAGGATAAGAATTACATATCTCAATTTAGAAGTATCTTAAGAGATCTATTTTCCTGGGTTGGCTCATGCCACGTGTTGTTTAGAATGACTCCAACCCCGAGTTACCAGTTTTAAGCTAACTTTCTGTTACCAATGTTACAAATTTTTAATCATACCCAATAACTTATAAGCCAATACTCTGTAACCAGGACATGCAGAACATATTTATACCTTTAAAACTAACTAGTCAGAAACAAAAATGAAGTGGCTACACACATTTTATATATTTAGACCAAACAAAATTTTCTTGCTTTTTCTAGCTATAATTTCAAGAGAAGAGCACCTTGTTACTTGCTAAACCCAATAAACACAACTGTAGAAAATTTTCTAGGAAAAAAACAACCATCAGCTTACTTGCCATAGAACTTGAGAAGCTGCTGGCCCCTTTTAAGAGCAGCTTTTGCAAACAATCAGCTCCTAGTAGGGCTTCTCCAGCTGTGCTAGACACCTAACTACAGGTGCAGGGCTCCAAAGGCCAATTGAGACTGCATTGTTAACAAGTTAAACTAAATCAAAGGGTGGAACGCTAGCAGATAAAGTTTTAACCACCTTTTCTTTTCAACATGAAACACGGAACAACTTTCATTCATACAACGCAACAAAAACACAGACTTAACATTAAACAGTAAGTTTTGACACATGGACAGATTGATGCACCAAGACAGACTATAGAGAGAAGGAAGAGCACTTGAACCTGAACTAAGGATATCTCCAGTATGAGCCAGAGAGGAAAGCAGGATATTTCCTGGTTTCCTCCTGTTGCTAGGAGAGCTCTGAAATAGCTTATATCAATTTTCCTTCTCTTTTGCTAATGCGTCCCGGACAGGGGACAACTGCTTTTCTAAATCTCTCTCAATCTCTCTCTCTCTCATGCAATTTGTATATTTACCATTCCTACTTCTGGGAACCATGGGTAATTTTTCTAACACCTGTTTTTGAACCCTGCTTCTCTTGCCTGATGGCAAGTCTTTGCTGTGGATGAATGCCTGTTTAGAATTCCCCAGTCCCAATTTCGCAGTCACCCTGAGGTGAACTCGGCATTGGGTCAACACCTCTTCAGTCTAGTCAGTATCCTTTCAAATGCACCGCTGGCAACAACAGCCTCCAAAACATAAAATTTATACCTAGCACTAGCATTAATGCTGTTCTTTGCTTACCACCGTGCAGGATACTTCCGTTATTTTTCTTCCGTTTCCTGTGGAGCTCCACCCAAGACAGCATTTCTCAGTCGGTCCTCCCGTTTTTTTTTTTTCAGTTCCCACGTTGGGCGACATCTGTAGCTGTCCAGCAGCCATGGATGAGCCGGGTCTACCTGAAAGGAAGGCTGGAAATGAAAAAGGGACTAGGTGCAAGAGAAAAATGAAACCAAGACAAAAGCTTCTGATCAAGGCTTGAACTTCATTGTTTTGCACTCCTAAGGGAAAGCCCAAAGACCCAATCCTTTGTTTCAGCAAACTCAGTGGGCAGTCAACTCTTCAAGATTCCTGTAGGAAGTTGCAAATGCAGAGAGGCCAGACTGGCTCCAGCCAGGTTGTTTGTCCCACTCAAGGCTGGGGGAAGGGCACACATTTATATTACAGAGTTCCTTTCCAGCCTGTCTGATTTGGTGTTTATTGGCTTTGGTGCCCACCATGAACTAACAGGTGATGCCTTCTATAGTCTTCATGGCTGACTCAGTAGTAATGGGTGATGGCATAGTGGTCAAGCTTGTTTTTTCTGGGTGTGCTCAGGGTATTTGAGATGCCTCAGGAGCTGTAGGGAATATGGGCTATAGCTGTGTGTGCCATTCAAGCACTGGCTTCTCAGCTTTCCATGCCTTCACTTCATGTTACCTTGTTAAAAAGGCCAGCTTTGTCTTCAGATGTCCATTTTGGATCTGCCCCCAGAAGCCCATTAGCTAATGATGTCTGCTTCTGCCTGTTCTCAAACTTCTAGGGTACCCCATCTGATACAAATGCAGTAAGAGAGAGAGCAAGCAGGGGATTGCTGGTCTAAACTGTTTTGAATCATAGTAAGAGAAACCAAACACTAACTGTTGAGGTGGAAATGAGGGATTGGTGGCAAAAGCACACAGCTCTGACATTGTAACGTTAATGTTGAGGACAGTCTTACATAACAAGTGCTGTTCTCCCCATTTGATGCATGGTATAATATGAGACAAAGAGACAATAACTGCTCCAGGTCACACATTGGGATCAAATCTTGAAGCTGTGCTCTGAAGTCCTTGTCCTTACACACTGTCACCCTGCTTTCTAAGAGTTTCCAAAAGAGTCCCTTTGCTAAAAACATTCCAGTGGGGCACTGACCTGCCAAAAATTTGCTTTGACCACAGCAAAGAGGCATTTGAGGAAGCCCCTTACCAGCAGGTCATTGCATTACATGTGAGACAGACACTTGAGGAAACCAAGTCACAGCATGGCTACTCCTTTATGCTCCTTATCAGTTGAAACTACAGCCTGATGTAGCCCTGGCTCAAAATGAATAGGGTGGTGCACCTGACACTTCAGCTTCTGAAGTGTTTCAGCTTCTGAGTAACTTTTTTGCAGATACAGCTGAGCAACTGTGACTCAAGGAAAGCTCTTGTCTGGTCCTTTCACTGCTCTTATGGGAATACAGCACTTACCTGTCTGCCAAGGGAAGACATTTGAACAAATCCCCAGTTGTGGTTGCCAAGGCACGGCCATTCAGGGGAAGCCATTGCTGCAAAAGGCAAGGTATCTCTTGGGAGACAGGTGGAAAATCCTGAGCAAACGGCTTCCTTCCCTAGACAGTGGTGTAGTGTGAGGGAATGAAAACCAGCTTTGACCAGTAATAAAAACCAATTTGATGTCTACCTAACTGGTTCAGGGTAATTCAAGTGGTTTCTATAATAATAGGTAATAATTTCATAGTATTGAGTCTTTCCACAATGGCCTCTTTGCTCACTGGTGGGCATTTGGAGAATTCAAGAAGAGGTCACTGTTCTTAGGGAGAACTGAGAAGTTACTTCACCCCTTGCCTCTTTCCCATTTCAGGTCATGATAGCAAGGACAGAAGTCACCATGGACACCCCATCCCCTACGTGTATCATCTAGTTATTCTGGAATGATAGGAGAGGAGATATTTAGCAAAAGTATTTCTAGAACATATTCATCCCTTAAACTATACTTCCCACCATGTATTTGCCAGCCATGTGTGCTACAAAGATTTTGAAAGGAAAGGAGAAGCAGCTCTGAACTCCATGTTGAGACCCATCAAACCTCATAATACTGATGAGAAGGAATCAGGAGATGGTCCTTTGGTAGGCTTTCAGTGTTCTTATGAGAAGAAAAGAAGACTAGATAGAGATTGCAACAAGGCTGCCTCTGCAGACAGGCAAGGGGATTCTCAGTGGACTAAAACTCAAGACCTTGGTCTTGGACTTTCTTCTCAGTTGTGAGAAACAAATATCCACTGCTTGATCCACCCAGCCTATGGTGTTTGTGTTACAGCTTCTGAGATAAAGCAGAGGGTAAAGTACTCATTAATAATTTTTTTATAGATTCCATGTGGAAATAATATATTGGCTCCATTGGGTTTGATAACATAACCTAGCATTCCCTTCTCTGAGTGGAAGGAACAGGCTACACAGTAGTTAGTTGCTTGCTGTTTCTATCAGATGTCATTGCTTTTAAGCATTGAGAGTTTTAAAAAAATTAAAGCAGTATTTTTTAAATAAAAAAACATTTTGCTTTCAGATTGGATACCACGGCACATACCTGTAATCTCAGAACTTGGGAGGTAGAGGCAGGGGTTCAGGAGTTAGAAGCAAGCCTTAGCTGTATAGTGAATTTGAGACTAGTATGAACTACAAGAGAAACCCCTACTGTGTGTTTGTGTGTGTGTCTTTATCTTTCACACACACAAAGGCCTCAAAATAGTTATCTATTGATAAGTTATAAGAAATAATAAAGAGATGTACCCTTTTCTGTAGTTTTCCACAAAGACAACTTCTTAATTTATAGCTCAAAATTACAAGCTGAATACTGACATTCATATGGTCACGATTCACATGATTCAGAAGGTTCCCAAGAGCGGGTGGAATAGCTCTTCAGACCCATGTATTTGTTTCTTGTTCAGTTTTGGGCTGTCTTTCGGGGATACCAGTACTTTGTCAGATATATACTGTTTTTGATGAAGTCTTATTTATCAAGGCTTTGTTTGTGTCTTAATTTACATGCATTTAGCCCCAAAGTCTAAGAAACAATGCCTTATATCCTTATTTTTTTTCTGTTTTTTTTTCCCCTAAACATTGTACAGTTCTGTGATTTTATGTGGTTTTTATTTGTGATCCATTTGAGTTAAACTTTCTGTATGTGTCAACTCTGCTGATAGAGGTGTTTCTCCCTGCGGAGAGCCCATCCCCAGCACCATTTGCAGACAAGTCCATCTTGTCTTTCTTCACTGAATTGATTTGTGTTGTTGTGGAACATTTGGTGGGTTATATTGTGTAGACCTGCTTCTGGATTCTCTAACATCTGGTAGGTTATATTATGTAGACTTGCTTCTGGATTCTCTGTTCCACCAATGCAGGTGTCTGTTTGTCACAAGTACCTACCACACAGTAGTGCCATCAATCTTGAACCCAGGTAGACTGATTATTCTGCTTAGTTTTCTTCCTCAAAGTTGTTTAAGTCTTTCTACCTCCTTCAACCTTTCCTCTTCTCATAGTCGATAGAGAATAAATCTTGTTCACAGCTACAAGAAAAAAGTTGCCAGCATTTAGATTAGATAGGTGGATCAAACTTGCATGTTGGTTTTGGAGGAACAAACATCCCTATTACGCTGAGGTTTCTTCTGTTCAGTGACCATGGTTTGCCTATTTACTTCCAGGTCTTAATTCTTATCTCAGCATCTTTGAGTTTTCAGCATAAAAATCCTGCACATTGCTAAGATGTATGTCTAAGAATTTCTTGTCTTCACTTTTTAAAAGTGATTGAAATGCCACTGTTAGCCTTCATGACTAGTATGGGGAAATTGCTTTTAGTGTATTTATTGTATACACTGAGAAGTTAATGAGTCTACCTACTAGCTGTAAGTGTTTTCCTTCCCCACCTCTCTCTGTACAACTGAACCCAGGGCTTCTGCAAGCTAAGCACATGGCTTAGCTACTAAGTCATACCTCCAGCTCCCATTCTGTGGTTCTAGTCTCAACTGTGAATTTCAGCTCAATTATTATGGTTTTTTAGGTTGTAAAGTTGTCACCCTGTTTCATATGCATTTACTGAGTGTCTGTAGTGAGACTATTTTTTTCTTGCAGACAAGTTATTTTTAATTGCTCGTTGGAATCGTTTTATGTTTGCTCCCTTTAAACTGTTAGATAATCCCTACCTTTGTGTTGGCATCTCTCACTTGTGACTTTTCATTTAGTTTGGGATATTCCTGGTTGTTGGCATGATAATTGAACTTGAGGTGAAACCTGGACATTTTGGATGTATGCAGTAGAGGCCAGGTCAGCCTCTGTGTCATGACTTGCTCAGAACTTATCCACCTTGTTGTTGTTGTTGTTGTTGTTTGTTTTTTTAGATAAAGTCTCCCACTAAACCTGAAGACTTAGACTAGCTAGGGCATTGAATGCCTGTCTCCACCTCCCCAGGGGTGGGATTATTGGCACATGCTGTCAGTACTGCTTTTTCTTTTCTTTTCTTTCTTTCTTTTTTCTTTTCTTTTCTTTTTTTTTAAAAAACACTAGTTATGAGGATCAGAACTCTGGTCCTCACATTTGCCCAGTGTGCTGGCTTATGCTTGTCTTATGTCAACTTAACAGAAACTAGAGTCATTTGAAAGGAGAGACTCTTAATTGAGACAATGTCTCCATAAAATCTAGTTGTGAAGCATTTTCTTAATTAGTGATTGATGGGGAAGGCCAGTCCATTGTGGGCAGTGCTACTGGTTTTATAAGAAAGCAGGTTGAGCAAGCCAAGACAGTAAGCAGTAGCCCTCCATGCTCTGCCCCTGCTTCTAGGTTCCTGCCCCGTTTGAGTTTCTGTCCTGACTTCCTTTGATGATCAATAGCAGTATGGATGTGAAAGACAAACCCTTTCCACCAACTTGCTTTTTGGCCATGGTGTTTTATGGCAGCAATAGAAACCCTAAGATACCCAGCAAGCACTTTATTGACTAAGCCACCTGGGCCCCCTGGGTAAGTTTTTATGGTTTTCTACCATCTTTAACACATGTCTTGAGGACCATTTGTTTTCTCCGTGACCATGGAACCTAATTACCACCATTTGCTGCAATCCATCTATCAATCATAGGCCACTTACATGGGTGGAGATATTTCTGCTACAACAAACATCCCAGCTGTTATTGCCTTTAGTTCTTTTCATAACTTTTTCTCTTAGTCTTTTGAACTAAAACAATAACTGAAAAGCTTTGTGAAATAACTACTATGGGTCAAACACAGTGGGGAACACCATATCCCATTTAGTTTGTACAGGGGCCTTAAGATGTCAGCACTGTTATGACTCCTAGTTTACAGTTAACTGGGAGCTTAGAGGGATACATGTAGCCCACACTAGATAACTGGATAATTAGAGCCAATTCAGGAATCCAAGAACGGCTATGGGACAGCATAGAAGTCTTCCTTCCCCACCACCATGCAGGGCCATAGGTAAAGTGATGACCCACAGGGATGAGATCACCAAGAGCTCCTGCAGCTTCTGCACCATTTTTCTTTAGGCTTTGGAGAGTTAGTTCTGTTTCCACTGAAGACTTAAGCTCACAGAGCTGAGGTTGTCAGAGTCTTGGGAACAGACGAGTCCTGTATCTCACAGAGCAGATTTTTGTGCAAGATTTGAATTGTTGTGAATGCCAGAGGAAGGTAGTGCATATCACAGATCTGTTTCTGAGATGCAAATGCCCCACCTTGATTTATCTCAGAGAGCATACTCTGCTCCTGTGGACTGACAGGCTTGCTGCTCAGTTATAAGAGAGAAATTTAATTGTATATTTATTTAATCTTCTTAAAATTTGCATTCCTAAGAAAGACCTATACATTGGAAGACATAATCTATGGGAATAGATTTGTTTTGAATAGAAGCATATTTACACCCAATTTCTAAATCTCCCATTGTTCTCTGAACTCTCTGCCCTAAATGTCCCTGATACCATGGGGTTCTTTAACCATTAGAAAGAGAGGAGCTGGGAATTAGAATGAAGGAACCTTTTCCTGACTTCTTTGGCTTTTGCCTAGGCTCCATATTTCCCCAAATGAAGAAGGCTTGGGAGGTTGATATTGAGTCACATATGCCCAACACGTTAGCTGCTCAATTCACAGTAATAGAGTTGAACTTTTGGCTTAGTAGGAAAGAGGAAGAAACTTGCTCCCTTAGGTGTCCTTTCACTTATTTCAGATGCCCTCCTCCATCTGTAAGACACCCAGAGGTTACCATTATATAATAAAGCCATCTGATAGGATCTCCTAGGAAAGTAGGAACTGGTATCGGATCCAGTGGCAAAATGTATACTTAAAAAAGAAGTTAGCAAGACTCAATACAGCATGGGAAGGAAAGATCTCATTGTTCTATGTTTTCTTCAAAAGAGCCACATTGCCTACAGTGCTGTAGATGGCAGGCACTACCTTATTAGCACTTTCTAGTCCAGGAACCTTCTTGCTTCTTCATCCTTGGGTTTTGTGGGTCTCTGCCTCAGTGAATCTCCCTACCCTCAATGGCTGGACAGGCTAGCAGGTGTTATTCTGCCTAGCATTGGCTAAAAGGGAGCAGGGCTGCATTCTCTCCTGTCAACCTGGTTCTGTGTCTCAGGGCCTGACAGACTCTGAGATGGTGCCAACAGAAACAAGGACTCTTCTTTCTCATTTGGCCAAACTAGAAAAAAATTCATTTCTATTCCCTAATTTCTTAAATGTGGTGGTTTTATAGATTTGGGTTCTCTGGTAAAATTATTACCTTTTGCAAGGCTGTGACTTCCAAAGCAGCTTCTTTACATCCCTGATCCACATGTTTTCAGTGACTGTAATCCTTTCCCTGGCCCACCAGACTGTTGTTTTTTGTTTTGTTTTGGTATCTCTGTATCTTTTGGTGGGTCAGATTCACCAAGATGTGTAACTTCATGGTCATAGAACAAAATGGCCCATTTCCTCTGTAGACTCTTCAATCTGACCATCCCTCAGGGCAAGACAGTTAATCCTCAGTTGCGTGCCTCACCACCCATATTTGGGCCTCTGCAGTTGCTACTACAGCAGACAGTACGCCATTCCGTATCACATAGAGGACAGTCACAGGGACCTGGCCCTGCAGACACTCCACCTCTAGGCAGCTGCATTTCTCATCGTCCACAGCAGAGACAGTGAAATGGCTCCTTCCATTCATCTTTGCTTCTGTCATGTCCCTGTCCAGATGTCATGCTCTCATTACTTTTCTTGAGGAGGCATGAACAAATGTCTGCTCACTCCAGAGAGAGAACCAGTGACAGACAAAGTGAATAATTCCATCCAAATCTAGCTTGGTGAGCCAATGAGTGTATTGGGCTTGGAGAAGGGTGGGGGTGGAGGGTAGGTGACAGGAGTGTAGGTGACCCCAAACAGTTGTATTGTAGAAGTCCCACATCAGGATAAGGAATAACCTCACGAAGGTGCACTCCCCATTCAGCTAGCTTTTTATCCCTTGAAATTCCAGCATCTCCTGGGATTAAATTCAGCTGGGTAGGTTTACATGCAGCTGGATAGGTTTACCTGCAGCTGGGTAGGTTTACATGCAGCTGGGTAGGTTTACCTGCAGCTGGGTAGGTTTACATGCAGCTGGGTAGGTTTACATGCAGCTGGGTAGGTTTACATGCAGCTGGGTAGGTTTACCTGCAGCTGGGTAGGTTTACATGCAGCTGG
>JADRCH010000229.1:2845459-2890099 GCA_019843965.1 Rhynchomys soricoides | reverse complement strand
CAGCTGGGTAGGTTTACCTGCAGCTGGGTAGGTTTACATGCAGCTGGGTAGGTTTACATGCAGCTGGTAGTGGGGCATAGAAGGGCTGGAGTGACTGTTTTTTAAAGTGAGGGCCTTATGACATGTCTCCCACTTCAGGGGACAAAAGACCCCATCTTATGAGGGTCTCTTGTGGATAATCAGCTACTCTGATTTCAAGATAGTAATGGCTATGTCATGCCTGAAGGATAAGTTTCAGTATGAGCATCTAATACTGTTTTGGAAAATTCTATTTTCCTCAAATATTCTCTATGTATGTATCACACATTTTTATTTAGTTTTGTACCTTGAGCTAGGAACTCACTATGTAGACCAAACTGGCATCAAACTCAGTTACTCTGCTTTTTGGTTATTGTACCTGTTGATACAGTCTCAGATGAAGAGATTCCTCCTTACTTGTGTTTGGCCTACTAAAGGGTGTTATCATTCAGTATCATAACTTCTAGCATGTCATTAGAATGTTCTTAGAGTTTCCATCTCCAAGCTCATCTTGTCTGTCATTTTTCATGTTGTCTCTCTTTTTCATTAAGAGTTCATAGCATATTAGTCATTGTCATTTCTTTTGCTGTGATAAAACACCATGACCAAAAGCAAGTTGGGGTGTGTGTGTATGTGGCAGGTGATTTGGTTTACACTTCCACATTGTAGTCCATTACTGAAGGAAGTCAGGACAGGAACTCAAGCTTGGCAGGAACCTGGAGGCAGGAGCTGATGCAGAGGCCATGGAAGTGGTGGGGGTTACTAGCTTATCCCACAGGGCCTTCTCAGCCTGCTCTCTTACAGAAGCCAGAACCTTCAGCCAGAGCCCAGGGGTGGCCCCATCCACAATGGGCTGAGCCTGCTCAGATCACTTAGTAATTAAGAAAATGCCCTACAGAATTGTTTCTGGAGACATTTTCTCAATTGAAGCTCCCTCCTCTCTGATGACTCTAGTGTGTGTCAAGTTGATATAAAACTAGGCAGGACAGTCAACCTTTTCAGCTTACTCCAATAATTCTGACTTTCTTGCCATAACTGAGTTGGATCTGAAAGTTGCTCTGCCTCCTTGAACTGCACCTGCCCTATCCTGACCTCTTAGTATGCCTGAGAACTATTTTTTCTATTTGTTTTTCCAGTCTGGATATGATGTTTTGGAGGTGAGAGATAGATAGATAGATAGATAGATAGATAGATAGATAGATATTCTGACCTGCCTCTTTTTTCCTGTCTCACGTGGGAGAGGACAACTGGGGTTATGCAATTGGGCATTTTTCCTTCCTAAGGATTAGCTAGGTTTCAATAAAACTCTTATAGGCTCTAGGGATATCTCAGAGTTCTGTACAACCTTTCCCCCCCCCTCATCCTGAAGAGTCTCCAGTCTTCACAACAAGGTTGTGGTAGAAACTGAAGAGTTAAACTCACAAAAATGTCTGTCCTCTGCCTTGAAGTTCTGACTCAAAATGTTCCATTGGTCGGCTCATAATCTTAGGGTGTCCATCCTTGTGGACGCTTTGGTGGCATTTGCTCTGACAAGCTACGACTCCTCTTTGTTGCTTGTTTGTCCCTCTAATTGAAGCATGGTAGAGGACAATGCAGCAGTGGTCTTGGTCTCATAGACCTAAGAATTGGCTGTTTTTCAGTCAGGCTTTGGTGAGATTTAGGGGAGAGTCCTGCTGGAGCTTGGGGTCTCCTTTTACTTTGAACATCTGTTTTTGTTCACAGTGTGCTCCTTATAAACAGCATGCTTTAGCCTGATGTCCAATCTGATAATTTCAAGAAGGTAACATAGAGGCTGATGGTTATTTGGAATGCAGGGTTTGAGTTTTTTTGAGATAATATAATTACATCATTTCCCCTTCCCTCTCCTACCTCTAAACCCTTACATATACTCCTCCTTGCTGTCTTTTCATTGTTGTTACGTGTGTTTTATATATGGGCTTTTCCCCATCCACTTTGGCCTACTGTTGATATCATTCTTGTTCGACTCATGTTTAGGCAGGCTCATTAGTGAGGCTTTGTGTAGCTTTTGACATTATTACAAGTCTCATAACAAACTCCCTGACGCTCTAGCTCTTAGAATCTTTAGTCCCATCTTCCACAATGTTCTTGGAGCCTTAGGTTCAGGAATTGTTTTGCAGACATATCCACCAGGACTAGGCTCCACAACTTTGCATTTTGATTGGTTGTAGCTTTCTGTAGTGGTCTCTATCTGTTGCAAAGAGACACGTCATTGATGAGGGGTGAGGATAACATTTATCTGTGGGTATAAGAACAAATATTTAGAGTGTAGTTAGGAATTATGTTGGTCTAGTGGTGGTTGTAGATTTTTTTTCAAGATCCAAGACTTTAGTAGCTATGGGTAGATGGCTAGGTTTCTAGTACCAGGAATATTTTCCCTTTTGTTGGGTGGTCTTAAATCCAATTAGAGAGCTGTTGGTTACTGTCAAGGTATATATGCCATTACTGCACATTTAGGGTTATCTTGCTGAGTTGATTTTGGTTCATAGGCCTCATAGCTAAGACTATGGGCTATATCCATGCTTTGGAAGCGTTCATGGCACCTTCTGCCACCATCAAAACTAGTTCTCAGGGAGGAAGCATTCAGGTCAGGTCCAGCTTAGGGACATCTGGACCCTCTACCTAAAGTGTAGAGCTGTCCTTCCATTCCTTGGAGGAGGGCAATCAAGGGCAATGGCATTAGTCTGTAATGTTTTGGGCATCTCTTGGACAGCCCTGACCAACAACTCAAAAGAGTGCATTCAGAATAAAGTAGCCTGGGATTGGGCAAAATGGCAGAAAGGAATACCAAGTCCCTTGACATGTAAGGAAAACAAGGCTGATATATCAAGCTCACTTTTCTTCAACAATTAAAATTAATTTGTCTTGCGAAAATGCTCTGCTAGTAATATCCAGGAAAGACAATGTTCCTTGTGATTATTACAGTCAGACATCAGGCCTCTGATCTTAACATGGCACATATATACATATGCACATAAGTGTACATAAGGGAAACTTGCTTATCCCTGTGGTTATTAGAAACATTGTGACTCATAAAACATGAGTCCTTATTTTGACATTTCATTTCACACTGGGGGCCCAGGCATTATATCTTGGATCTTAGCCTTGCATTTTAGCTGGGAGTCCATTCATAGCAAGATGGTTTTTTTAGCTTTTGCTGTGGCCAGTTTTTCACTTGATTGGCCCTGATGATTTTTGTGGATAAATCTTGTTTACTGGATTGTGGTTAGAAAATGCTAGAAGGATGCAGACAGCCCCTAAAAGGATTATCTGGAATATCCTACAGTATGTACCATTGTGTATAGAAAATATAAAAGGCTGTTTTGAAAATAATAATCTATCCTGAGCAAGGTAACTCAGTCACAAAAGAATGAACATGGTATATACCCAATGATACATGGTTATTAGCCCAAAAGTTTGGAATACCCAAGAGTCACGTCACAGCAACCATTGGGCTGAGCGTGAGGACCCAGATGGAGGAGTTGGAGAAGGGACTGAAGGAGCTGAGGGAGTTGGCAGCCCCATGGAGGGAGCAACAGTGTCCACTGGCCTGACCTCCCGATGCTCCCGGAGACTGGATCACCAACCAAAGAATATACATGGAGGGACCCATGGTGCTGGCCACATATGTGGCAGAGGAGGATCTTGTTAGCCATCAGGGGGAGGAGAGGCCCTTGGGCCTGAGGGTGTTAGATACCCCAGTATAGGAGAATGCCAAGGAGGGAAGACAAGAGTGGGTGGGTGAGTGGGTGGGGGAATACCCCCATAGAGGCAGGGGAATGGGGGAGGGGATAGGGAGGTTCCAAAGGAGAGATCTGGAAAGGGGGAAACATTGGAAATGTAAATAAAGTATCAAAAAAAAAAAAAAAACCCAAATAAAAAGAAAATAATAATCTAAAAACACAACCCCCAAGTTGTGTAGTTGTTAGAATTTGTCATCTCTATAAGCCTTTTGTAAAGCATGCATCTGGTATTGAGCAATCTACAGATTTATCTCAGGAATGGGAACAGCACTGAGTGAACTGAACACCCATAGGCCTGGCAGATTGTATCCAGCTCCTGTCTGCTCTAAAACCTCTCCTCCCTGTTTCTGCTGGATATTTACCTCCTCATCCCTCAGCCATAGACATCCCACTTATGAATCACAGCCTTTAAACAAGTTTAATGCAGGGGTTGAAATGTAGCTCAGTGCTTGAGCACCAGCCTAGCAAAGACAAGGTCCTGAGTTTGATCCCCAGCACTGCAACAAAACAAAGAGCATGTGTACGTTAAAAGCTCGCGTTCTTTCCTAAACTAGAGATCCGTTTTGAAAAGCTGGCACCTGAAAAGACTAGGAAGAAAAAGTTTAAGAAGTTGTTAGCAGTGGGTCTTTATCATTCTTTCCTGTGTCGATCACATTAAAATACATTTACTCTCCCTGAGTCAAAATACTTGTAATAACATCAGGGGTAAGCAAGTCTCCCTCTGTACATGCATGTGCACACATTATGACCAAATCATGGCTAGAGTCTACATGGACACTGACTTACATAGTGAAAAGATTTGGGTTTAATATTCTACCCCAACTAACATCATCTATGGCCTTCTTCGCTTCATAAATGATGACTATCTGCTTAGGTATGTGCACACAAACTAATTTTGCATTCTTCCTCCCTGGCTTCAAGCCCCTGCCTCTCCATTCTTGCCATTCTTTTAATCTAAGTATTTTATCTTTCTAGAGTTGCTGCCCATCCTGGATATGGTACCATTGTTTTTTAGTTATTAGTGCCCAGGGAGGAATGTTAAGAGGGCACCAGATGGCCTGGCCTATGGGGCTTCTCCATGTGCACAAAAAAGACTTTAGCTCAAGGCCTTGACAGCAGCACACAGATGCAGCCAAAGAGAGCCAATAGTGAGTATCTCTGTCACACTGGAAGGTAAAATTGGGTGAACAAGCACAACCCAGTAGCCCTGTCTCCATTGTTAACTCTTTAGCAGAATATCCCAGGAATGGGCCTCCTGTAACTCACAAAAAGAAAGCAGTTCACCTTTACTAGGGTGGCTCTGGTCTCAGAATATAACCATTGATACTCAACCCCTGAAAAAGAGACCTGCATCTCTGGTGTACTCTTGACTGGCCTCATGTGAACAGCATCTTTTATCTATTTGGCCACTGGTACACAGCATAGTGTGGAGGCTCCATTTGCACATAGCAAGAGTTGGCCAAGTTTTACTTGTCCATGTGTCATGTTCTGGTCCTTTCACTTGCAAAGATGCTTTAAAGATTGGCCATACATATATTTGGGCTAACTGGAAACAGCCACAAGTCTATCTGTTGGTCAGTCCACTAAGTTACAAAACACCTGCAGAGCTTCAGAGGACATCATAGCAGGGACAGTCAGGCCACTCACTTCTGTTAAAATGTCCAGTGCAATTAACTTCTCAATTAAAGAGGAAGATTTTCCTGTCTTTTATCCCCAGGCTTATGGGGCTGAAAACTATTCAGCCTTTGAACTGCACTCTTGAAAACAGGCAGAGAGGATATGAAGAGATTTGAACAGTCTTAAGGCACAAGAACGGAATAGAAAACATCTTTTCGGTCTTTCCTAGGTACCATGGATTTAAAGAAACCCACAGTTTATCATGAGTTTTGCAGAAACCTCTTGGGTGCAGGGTCTGTTACAATGGACTGTGTTCAGTTCCTTTTAGTACTTGGAGGCCATGACCATGAAACAAAGGGATTCTCATGTACAGGTAACTAGTTACTGTCACAGGGCTGGTGGGTGGTAGAAAGGAGTAGCTCCATGGGAAGGAAAACAAGGTTCAAGTATCTAGATCACTTTTCTTCAACAGTTAAAAACAACTCGAAACTGATTGCTAAGGCAGCAACTTAGAATTAAACAGAAGAGCAAGAAGTTGGGCAACTTAACATCAGAAATTGCTCAGCACACCTACTGAACACACCACAGTTGTTCTGTTTGTTTGTTTGTTTGTTTGTTTGAGACAGGGTTTTTCTGTATAGCCCTGGCTGTCCTGGAACTCACTCTGTAGACCAGGCTGTCCTCGAACTCAGAAATCCGCCTGTCTCTGTTGTTCTTTAACATAGAGTCTGCAGGGAAAAGTAGCCGAGAAGACATTTTCTGAGTGAGGCCAGAGCCATCAGTGAGACATAGTCACAGCAGGAGTGGGTTTTGCTTCTGTGTGCTCTGCAGCCCACATCTAAACATCTGTTTTCTAGACATACACTCTAACATCCCCACCTGTACTTAAAAAAACTCCCACAGGAAAAAAAAAGCTAGTTCTTAGCAGAAAAGATGAATGCAGTTACAGATGTCACAGACACTGAGGTTATCTGTGCTAGGTCTTTTTCCCCATGTAGAGTGCTGGCTTACTGCTAGCAACTAGATATTGAAGAACTGTCAGGGCGGGGCTCTATGCCGCTGATCCTCTGTGCTAACAACTTACCTAGGGGGAAGAGGTGAGGGCTGGTTTTACTCATCAGAAGCTTACTTGACAGGGTGAAGCTAACTAAACAGCTCTGCAGAGGCCTACACTGAGCAGCTACTTATAATCTTAAACAGACCACAATTGATCCAAGGCCAGTTTTTGAAGGATAGACCCAGAAAGTACTACCAATGCATATTTGCGCTACAGGGACTCACATGTCTGGCTGTACACAAATGGGAAAAGGTTGTGTGTGTGCTTTAAAGACCATTAAATCTGCCTACTTGGGGAAAGTGCATGTGACCTATGAGGTGAGAAGGAAGTGAAAATGTGTTCTTATACACTTGATGATCAGAGCATTCTCAGAGTGGCTTAGGCAATTTCAAGGGAGGCAAAACTCAGAATGAAGAATACTGTAGTACAAGATTATGGCCGAAAATACTGTATTTTTAACCAGTAAGATCATCGGGGCATTATTATACAACATTAGGTGTTTTTTGTTTTTGTTTTGTTTTGTTTTTTTTTTTGAAAAACTAGTTCCCATCCCCAAACAATAGACAATACATGCATTTGAATGACATTTTAAGAACAGTAAATGTGTTTTTTTTTTTTTAAATACTGCAAGTTAAAAATGTTTTTGACAAAAACTCCCTAAGTACACAGATCTGGTCAGGGCTTCCAACATGAGGGTGGATGCAGAATCCGGCAAGAGGCTTCAGTTAGACTCCTTTGAGGAAATCTGCCAGAAACGTGTTTAAATGAAAGTGACCTGGACAAACTCACATAGTGTTTTTCTACTTTCTTTTCTAACCCTACCAAATGGCTTGCTGAATGATCTTCCTCCCTGTGTTTTCTTCCTGACTACCAAAGCTTCTACGAAAGCCAGAATTCCATTATCTAAGTAAGATCCGATTTTACCAAGTGGCTGTTTCTGTAACATCACTGGGTTCAAATTGTATGGAGTGGTGGAGTCTCCAAGGTAGATACGGGAGGTGGAAGGACATATCTGAGCACCGACTATGCATCAGGTGTGCATGCATACTCTGGATGGATGACTCTAGAGGCGATATTGCTATTGCAGGGTGGTGGAAGTGGGGAGATGGCAGGAAGCAGTACTACTGCAAGAAAAGCAGTGTAGACGGTCAGCAAGCTGTCTGTGGAATGGCAGGAGTCTGGCTTCCCAAACCTTGGCCTAATCACACAGAACCAAGCCTTTTGTTTCTCCTAAGTGTCGAGAACCAAAATGGAATCCCAAAGACACAGAAGCCAGGACATCTAGTAATGCTGCATATGCTGGAACAGTGCGGAGACAGATAAACACACGTTATTAGCCTCCATTTTTGTATGTGTTTCTAACCAAAGATTTCTCTTTGGAATAAAATATTAATGTATGCCCAAGTACACCTTATTTGAATCAATTGAGATGCTGTTAATTACCACTCGAGTAGCTTGAAACCCTTACTTAATTTTAAGAAGAGCAGCAATATACATTACAATATTTGGGTACACTTTATTTTCATATGGGTTAACATTCTGCTATATTTCACTTCATTCGTTCTTCTGAGAAACTGAAAACAAAGGGGCGCTGGGGGTCATCTGAGGGGATCTGAGTCTTGCGGGGTCTTGTTATGCAGCCCTTTCTTCCCATTATTATTTTTATTTTTTTGCAAATAATCAAGTCATTTTGACCCAAATCCAGCATAAACAGCTTTTCACCAATTCCTACTTAAGACAACTAAAATTTACAATCATGTGGCAGTATAAATTTTTAAATTACAATTCGTACAACTTGACAATCAATATAAGTCTGAAGTACAAAAAGTAAATTGCCCTTTGGCTGAATTACCTTTTAAAACGATTAGGCCTGCTAATGTAATCTAAACAAACCAAACCAAACCCCCAAGCCCCCAAGTTCCAGGTGTTCTTTAAATATCGCTGTGGATGCCACCTGCCAGTAAACAACATATGCAGGTTCCTACAAAGAATTTCCCAGCTACTCAGGACATTCAACAGAGCTCTTCCTAAGGAAACAATGAGGAAAACCCAGCAGGCTCGGTAGGACTTACTTACTGACTTTTGCATGGGCTGTGATTTCCCTTTGTTTCAGACATGAGGCACAGACTTCTGAATTTAAGCTCTGTAAGGCATAGTATAAACCTCCAATTTACAAATAGGAATTCTCTGTGGGTGGGAACTGCTGCATCACACACAAAGGGGAGACATCATCTGTAAACGGCACACTCAAGTACTGAGTGATTCATGAGATGGCTGCTTGCCTGGGTGTGCTGAGGAAAGGTTTCTGTGGTCTGTGTTTTGCTTCTGAATTAAGACATGCCCAAGTCACCATAACGCTCATCACAAGCCTCCGTTACCTAGAGCATTGACAACAGGAATGCTTGCAATCACAATAGAAGAGAAAGCATGAGTAAACTTTGTTTTTGTACAAAACTGAGAAACCCTTCCCGCCCCTCACCCCTTCAATAAAACCCCAAATGAGAAACAACAACAAAATTATTTTTAGCTTCATTGACTAGTGTGGATACAATTAGGTGTCCAGGCATCACAGCAGCTAGGGTGATCAATGTTTTCCTTTCTCAGAAGAAGGGATCCTGTCATGCACCCAGGGATGCGTAGTGACACCACAGACTTCAACTCTGCACAGCAAGCTGCATCCTCAATCCATAAAGACAGCATGGCCACCTCTCCCTGCTCTACTCAGCAGCTCTGAGCTTGACACCAGCACGGCTCAACTACATCCACTACAGCTCTATTAGACAGAACAGCTCGGTCCCTTAGGGCTGTTAACACTTATGATCCTGGGATGAGGTTTCCTCTATACACTGCAGGCCATCAAAAGTTACTTTTTTCTTCTTTTTTGTCTTTTTTGTGTTTTTTGTTTTTTTTTTTTTTTGTTTTTTTTTGTTTTTGTTTTTTGCTGCACCAAATTTAAGGTTGCCCTTTCAGGCAAGCAGTGGTCTCTAGCTGATAAAACATTTCCTTAGTGGGTCACAATAGCTTCTAAAACTGCCTTTCTAATAAAGGCCACCAGAGAGGTAATGCTAAACTGTGCATTTGCCAAATAAGACTATGAATCGTATAAAAGCTCATATTCCAACCCCAGTCAAATGGCAAAAGGTCTACAAAGTTGGTCTCCGTGTTTATATAAAAGCTCTGACGATGGTGTGTCTGCTAGGGAGTTACCTTTGGGTCTTAGGTCAGCACACCTCTACTCAGGAATGTGCAAATGATTTTAGACAGCACGATGCTAGTACCGCTCTGTACGATAGTAAGGGTTTTTTTTTTTCTTCTTTTCTAAATGGAAAAAAATATCCCTAGTCAGAAATAAACTGACAAATTTACATTCTCCTCTCTTAAAAAAGTAAATAAAATAACATTATTCAAAATGTGAATTAGCTATAAGACATACAATACAATTACATAGATACATATCAATACAGCACATTCAGTCTGCCAAAGAATTAATGATTACAAAGCCAGTATGGATGTTGCAATATCAAGAGAGATGTATGTACAACGATCAGAGCATTCATAATTGCACTACACCTACAGGCAGTCTGTTAGTTAAATTACAGGGGCTTCCTAGAGCAAGGGAGAGTAAGTAACACATGAGAACACTTCATTACAGGTCAGCAACTTCAGCGCTCACACAGTGGGCTGTTCACTCTCCCAGCTTTGCTATTCAAGAAAAGTGATTTATATGGAAGTTGAGATTAGTGCCAAGCGCTAATGAGACCAGCATCGAGGTCTACCTTCCCCGCAGCCTTGGAGCGCTCACCATCTACTTAAACCACATACTGATGCAAGCTGCTCAACGGGCTCACTCACGCATGTTCAGCACAGTTTGCATCTGCTGACAAATTGCACATGGAGAATTCCAAACACCTCTCCTAGTATGATCGTCACATAAATACATGCTTGACGGAACACTGAGTGGTGACTTTTGAATAAGTCCACAAATCTTCCTTAAGTTCAAAGGGCCAATTCAAGATCCTGAAGGTGGTATAGCCAGCTTACTATCTCCACCTCCACCACCCCCAATCAAAGGTTTCAGGATAATACTATCAACCAGTGTTCTTGGCAGATTCACTCAAACTTGAACATAAAGAGTTAATAAAACTAGTGCCAGTAAAGAGATACAAGCAGATCTTACATCAAACCACACAGGGTACTTCTCTACACTGCTCATCTGGACACTGGCACTGACCTTAAGGGCAAAGAAAAGAATGGACCATGAGAAGAAGCAGTTCAGTTTGGCAATGTGTGTTTCCGGTTCACACCCAGCTGTCGTCTCCCTCACTGTCTTTATGCTGACATTTTGAGACGCTGGCTTTTACTGTTTAAATTCTTCACTTATTTTGCCTTATAAAAATCTGGCTTTGGCAACACATAACCATAATACAAATTATTTTAAAAGTATGGCCCAAACACAAAGGGGAATAGGAACGGAGAAAAGCTGGAAAGAAACAGAAAATGAAGTAGCTACAGAGGCTCTGGCAGCAGCTGCTGGGGAATGTAGTGTCTGTCGGCATATCATTTGGCATCTGTGGTTAGAGAGGGCGAGAAGCCTGAAGAGAAATAAACGGAAGCAAGGAAGAGCAGAAGGACTCGGCACACAAACTGGAGAAGCAAGGACTTCTTCACAGCCTGTGCCCTCACAACCTGACTTCCGTACACTTCTCTGAAGAATCCAGCTGTGGCTGAAGGTCTTTACCCAGAAGATATGACTCTTAACCATCAATGGGCACCCACTGTCCTAGTCCAAGTGAGACAAGACAATATATATATTATACATATATATGTATGTATGTATTGAAAAAGAAATACTAGATGTGATGTGCATCCAGAGATACATTTAAAACCATAGTAGTAATACATAAGCTCCTGCCTTCAGCAGAACCACGGGTAAAGGAAGTTGATGTAAGGCGGCTTCAGCCGAATGACACCGTCCTAACCGCATCACTCAAGAGAGAAACTGCCCAAGAAAGGAATCAGGGTAACGGCCATGGTAATGAGGAAGAATAAAATCAGCAGGGAGGTATGGAACAGGAAGAAGACAAATCAGCTTCGGTTTGGTCAAC
Source organism: Rhynchomys soricoides (assembly GCA_019843965.1). Classification (NCBI taxonomy): domain Eukaryota; kingdom Metazoa; phylum Chordata; class Mammalia; order Rodentia; family Muridae; genus Rhynchomys; species Rhynchomys soricoides. The sequence goes on along the minus strand of JADRCH010000229.1, from coordinate 2,878,541 downwards.
AGGAAAGGGGAGGAGGAAGAATGAATGGGGGGGGAGAGAGAGAGAAAGGGAGGGAGGGAGAGAGAGAGAGAACACGAATGACAGGAGTGCTTTTATACTGTGAGTGAATGACTGAAAATTTAAAATACTTGAGTCAAGGTTTGCCTAAAAAAAAAGAGGAAATGTGCTGGACTGTACTTCAGCATCGTGTTTCCTCGGGATAGTTTAAATAAAGCATAATATTTACTACAGCTCTGTGGACACGCTCACAGAGTTCAGGACGGCAATAAATTAGTATTATGCAAATTGTTTTCCACAGAAATACAGTCCCTCTTGTTTATCTTCAATAGCCCACGGGGAAGGGAAGAATGGTTTCTGGGAGGCACGGTTAGACTAGATTGTACTCCTTCAGATTCAGTTGCAGGATGGTGTCCTTGACGGCAGCAAAGACGAAGCGGATGTTCTCGGTATCTGTGGCGCAGGTGAAGTGGGAGTAGATGATCTTGTCACTGTCGGGGTTCAGGTCCACGAACATCTTCAGGATGAATTCTCGAGCTGCTTGGGCATCTCTCTGGGGTCCTGTTTGCCAAGAGAGAAGAGAAGTAAAGTGTGTTATGTGATCCATGTTTGCTTTTCTGCTCAATCAGCATGTATTTATTGTGTCATGTCCTATGAGGACTAATCTGTAGTCCAGAGCTATGCTAAATTCACTGTGTGATGATATGCACTAGTTTGCGTTGTCTGATGCTTACAAGGTTGTTTCTCATGCCTCATACAGTGTCCCATGATAGTTTTATTTGAATAAATGTCATGGGTGCTTTTGAATGTGAAGTTGCCACAATCTGGAATCACCTGAAAAGGCAGTCTCAGTTGAAGGATTATCTAAATCAGGTGGGTATGTCTGTGAGGATCTGATGTAAGGAGACCCAGTCCATTGTTAAGGGCACCATTCCCTAGGCAGGAGGTCCTAAACCATACACACAAACAAGAGAACAACGCTAGATGCAGAAGCAAGGATGCATTATCCTCTTTGCTCTTGCTCATGGATGCCATGTGACTATCTGCTTGAGCTGCCTTGATTTCCCCCCAAAGATGAACTGTAACCTGGGACTTGTAAGTCAAACAACCATTTTTCTCCCTGATGTTGCTTTTGTTGGAGTAGTTTTCACAGCAACAAAAATGAAACTAAAACATTTCTTGGTCCTAGTTTGCTTTCTATTGTGGTGATAAACATCAAGACCACAGCAATCTGGGGAGGAAAGGATTTATTTCAGCTTATAGTGTATTATGATTGGTGGTCAGGAGGCAGGAATCTGGAGGGAGGAACTGAAGCAGAAGCCATGGAGGAGTGCTGCTCACTAGCTTATTCTTCATTGCTTGCTCAGCCTTCTTTTCTAAACAGCTCAGGGCCATCTTCCTGGGAGTGTCACTGTCCACAGTGTGCTGGACCCTATATCAATCACTGATCAAGAAAATGTCCTCCAACCTTGCCTACAGTCCATTCTGATTGGGGTATTTTCTCAATTGAGGAACCTTTTCTTCAAGATGACCCTAGCAGGAGTTAAGCTGAGAAAAAACTAACCAGCAAATGTATATAATTCTGTAGTTGATTCTTAGATACAGTGCCAACATAGAAGCAGTAAAAGAAAAAATAACCTGAACCTTATCAAAATAAAAATCCCTTTTGTTATCAAAGTTCATTATCAAATGAAAAATACATACAATCCATATGTGTGATAAGGATTTAGAACCTAGAATATATAGATTATATACAGGACAAAAGACATGAACAGATAGTTTTGCAAAGGAAGGTATACATACAATCAGCGAGCACACAAGATGTTTAACTCTGATACTCATTTAGGGAAATGCCAAGTAAAACCATGAGGTAGTCTTCCCATCTGCTAGCTAGCCTGGATATCATCTAAAGTGGGAAAAAAATACGTCTTGGCAACAGGTCAAGTGGGCACCTGTCTGCCACTGTACATGCACAATGGTATACCCTCTATGGAAAACTGTTCAGTGGTTCCCCAAAAAACGAAGATAAAATTCTATACAACCTAGCAATTCATCTAGTAGGAGAGCATACTCCAAATGAATTGAAAGGAGGGCCTTTTGTAGGTGAATGGACAGTACCATTCCTCATAAGTACTAAGAGGTAGAAGTGACGAACCTGGATTGGATAACCCAAAGGTGACATAAGAAATGGAAGTAATAATCGAAGGTATACCAAGTATAAACCTTGAAAATATTATTCTTAAATCAACATGCTAGACATAGACAAATACAGTGCAACTTGACTTCTAGGCTGTATCTTACATAGAGAAAGAAAAGTGGAGTATGGGGCATTATGTGAAGGGAGGGGCCATGGGGTGTCAGTGCTTAGCTAGAGTGGTGGAAACATTGGCAATAGCTGCTGAGTGTGATAAATGTAATTAATGTCATGAGATTACATACTTAAATTATAATTTAAATTATAATTTAGTATGACATGCTCTGAGCTATTACTAATTGTGTGCAGGATCAATCACAGTCACATCTCAGTCAATCAGCTTAACACTTAAACAGATTCTGGCAAGTGTGAGTTTAAAACTTCTAAATTACTAACATCAAAACACCACCATCTTTCAGGTACTGAGCACTGTGCCACCGCATGCCTGTTTCTCTCCACCATTGCAAGCTAGTTCCATACAGTGAAAGGATGTGTTGCTTCCTCCCTCCGGGGCAGGACCTCCTGGGATTCACAATGTGGGTTTGTTCTACACAAAGGAACACTGCTGAGGCCTAACTACCAAAGCTAAGGACCTTCATCCTGAGTCTCAAGCAGACATCTAAGAACTTTCAAATGAACCCTATTACAATCTCACACTGTTGGAAGCTACAAGAAAGAGCAGTGAAGCCCAGAGTCTTCTCATTTGTGCAGTGTTAACAAGGGCGCTTTGAGTCAGTGACTAAGGCTGTTAACGTGAAAAATGAAAATGTATCATTATTAAGATGTTACATACATGAAACACTGTTCTGTCCTTAGCAGTGTACTATGTCAACTGACTGGGTCTACAGCAGCATAAAACACTTAAAATGAGACTACGAGCCTGGCAGGATGCAAGACACCTGTCATTTTCTTATCTATTATTCCTATTCTGTTTCGGAAGGAAAAGACTCCAACTTTTTTCTTGTGTTTAGTCTGCAGAATATCAGAAATAGATTTGGGTTCACTGAAGTGCATTCACAGTGTGCTGTTTTAAGGATATATTATGCTATTTGAACACAGTAGGCCCAGAATTCCAAGGTCTCTGGGAACAATTCTGTAGTTCAAATCTATGTGGACATAGTATTTCTCTTCCTGAAGAGAAAGAGATGGCATTCGTCTGATTAGACGTGTACAGCTGTGAAACTGGCAATATGCCAATAAGCTTATTATCAAGTTGTCACTTTAGTGGACTGAAGAGCCTTCTCAGTCTTAGCCCGTCCTCCAAGGCCTTTGGCGCTCATAAAATGACAACTTTATTTTCTAAGAACAACAAAGTCATTGCCTTTGATAACTTAGCTGTGGCCATATTTCCTTTGGACATTGTATGTCCATTGTAGAAAGTCAACAGTTAAAATCATCTTCAAATTCCAAAACAATAAGCTCCCTTTGGGAGAAAACCACTTGTAGTTTTAAGGGTTCAGGCCAATACTACAGAAAGTGGCAGTCCTGCAAAGACCTGCCCCAGAAAACCTTGAAATGTTGGGTAGCCAGCCATCATGTGGCTAGCTGCAGGCAAGCAGCTAGGCTCAGGGGCTTCTACTCTGTGGCTGCACAATGCTATCTATCTGTATTGAGTCAGGAAAGCAGGGGGCCCATAGCGATACTTCTGTGTATGGTACGGTCATTTTCTATCCACGGATTCTCACCAACTCTGGAGAGAAATGAAGTCTATCTTCTGGATATAAGAGCAAGTACGCATGAATGGGACAGCTGCTTCTTGCTCCCGTTCTCAGACCATGTGCTTACAGGACTGGCCTGCCATTGAGGGGAAGCAGGTACACCATATATAGTCATTTCCTTCCATAACTTCCTAAGTAACACTGAAGCATTTAGTATTTGCTCCTGGGTTAGTGAGAAAATGGAAGGAGCAAAGAGAGACTGCTGTCTAGGTTAAGACAGTATTTGTTCTTTTAAAATAGCAGATAGACAGGAAAATGTGCCCGGAGAGACATGAACATGCTGCTGTTGCACACCCAATTGTAAATATGCATTTGAGATGCAAACTGCAGCTGTTAAGCATACCACATTCCCTTCCTTGAGCCAGCATACAGAGCAAAAAAACACTTAAATCTTCATGGAAAGCTATGAAGCTAAGTGACCCTTAATCTCCAAGGATAAAACCGCTAGGCCACAGATATCTGGATCTCCTTTGTTGATGAGGTCACTTTGTAGTAGTCACTTTTGCTGTTACATTCATTCTGTAAGCACTTTGGGATGTGTCCGTACTCTGTGATAGGTGCTATGTTAAGTCATTTACCCACAACTTGATCAGTCCTTATGAAAGCAGGAAGAAATTAGGCAGAGGTAAATTCGTTTGAGGTAATACAGTCAGTAAGGAGCAGCACCTGGAGATCCTCAGTTCATACTGACTGGACTATGGCTTGGCCAGCTCTGTGAAAGGCCAGAGACTGAGCATCTTAGGCTTTTCAGATCATTTAATGTCTGTCAACACCACTCACTTCTTCACTTCTGATGTGGTGGGGATAACATAGGTCTAAGAAAATGTGTGGTTGCAATGATTTCTTCAACAGGATTTCAGTAACAGGAGGCATCCTCTGGTATGGTCTGCCCATGACTGGTTTAAACTTTACAAAGCACAGGGGCCTTCTGGGATTGCTGGGAGGCTGGATGTGGATACAATTAGTCAACAAGTTTTCCTCAGCCTGGTGATGTCCTATTGTTCAGAATTATGCAGTACAGCTAGGAGAGCTACTTTTCAATGGTGAAAGGAGTGCAAGGTTAAGTTCAAGAGAGTGCCGCAGACCTCAGTGCTGCTCACAAGTTCTTAAAGAGCATTGTCACTAAAGATCCATTTAGTCAAACACCTAGCTAGGCCATCAATCCCAGGCCTTTTGCTAGTGAGGTTCCCCTAAAGTAAATGCTGCCTGGATATTCAAAGTACCACACTAAGGTCACATTTGTTTTCAATTACCCTATAAAGCAGATCTCATAGTTACAGCTTAGAGGGCCAGGAAAACCAAGTGACTCTAAATATAACTATAGGTAGAAAGGGACTAAACTAGAATTTGACCCTCAGGATATGTGGTGGTTTGAATGATAACATCCTTCATAGACTGGGGTATTTCAACACTTGGTCCCTGGTTGGTGTTGGTGGTGCTATCTAGGGAAGTTTAAGAGGTGTGGCTTGCGGTGGGAAGTAAGTCATAGGAGTGGGCTTTGAACATTACAGTCTTGACCCACATCTAGTTCTTCTTGCTTTGGCATGTGTTTTAAAATGTGATCTTTCAGTTTCCCTTCTCTGGCCATCATGCCTGAAGCCATGCTTCCCTGTCATGATGGGCTCCCTCCACCACATAAAGCCTAAGAAAATTCTACCTTCTCTAAGTTCCTTGATCATGGTCAATATTAGAAAGTAATGAATTCATTATACCTACTTCAGAGGTGAGCTCCTAACCAGGGAGAGGCAGAGGTAGGCAACAAAATGAAAGGGAGGGAAACTGAAAATTACAATTGCTGATAGAAAAATCTAGTGAATTATTCCTTCTCTGAGCTGGTTATTTTGAAACATCAGAGAACTTGTTGCTTCCCCATAGCTGGTGACATATGTTAAGGTTCATGATGTAAAATGTTTTATGTCATTACAAGTCAGGGTACAGTAATTTCTACTCTAGCATACAAGTCCTCATGGATCCTGTGATTCCAGGTACTGCACTGTGCTGCCTCTAGCCAATAGGCACATGACTCCAGGAGCTACACTGGGCTCTCCCCTCCCAATACCCCCCTCCCCCCAAGGCAGAGGGTGGTCACTCACCATCATACTCTGGGAAGTAGTCGACTAGGTGAGAATACATAATCTTCTCCTCTAGAAGATCCTTCTTGTTTAAGAACAGAATCACAGAGGAGTTCTGGAACCAGGGGTACGTGATAATTGTTCTAAAGAGTGCTTTGCTCTCCTCCATTCGGTTCTGGGGAAAAAGGAGATCAGGAGTACAGGAGTGAGTTACTGATAACGCACTTGGTGACCTGGCTGTTTTCTCGGTCTAATCCATCTGAAATAACTTCTTAGGTTTGAAAAGAAAGTATCAGGGCCTAGATGACGAGTTTGTATAAATTTCCACCAAAAATATTCATTCATAACCAAACCCCAAAGCTAAGAGTTAAGCACAAGCCAGGCTTTACTTTGTATTTTCTAAGCTACATTTATTTGGAGCCTTAAGCATTCAAATCAAAGTTACTTAATTGCTCCTAAGCATATCTAGGATATGACAATGATGTGTAGATATGCACATAGACACATTCCTGAGTCAACTGGTACCTGGGGTCACCATGGTTCTTTGGTGCATTCCTTCTCCATGTTTCACTGTGTGCACACCACACAACTATGGATAAAACAAACTAACAACCTGGAGAGAAAAATCTAGCTTTTGTTTGTTTTAAAGACGTGGTCTCACTGTGTAGCCCTGGCTAGCCCAGAAGTTACTAAGTAGACTGTTGGCCTTGAACTCACAGAACTCTACCTGCTTCTGCTTCCCTAGTGTTGGATTTAAAGTGTGCATCACCCTGCCTGGCAAACCAAGTTGCATTTCTTCCTCAGCACTTGTAATTGTGCTTCCCTGGGGCAAGACTTTCTAGCTTAATCTGGTGGCAGAAACCTTGGTGGTTTCTGGAGAAATAATTCAGCTAGCATGTTTCCATTCATGAAGATGCTAATGGAGGGCACATCTGAGTCAAGTCACTCCTCGTACTCATCAGCAAAAGAGCAGAGCCTCGCAGCTTATTCCTCAGCCAGCTGCTGCTTTTATAGCAGTGTGCGTGTATGTTCGAGTGTGTGTATGTGTGTCCATGTGCGTGTGCGCACATGTGCATGCATGTGTTGACATACTATGGCACAGTACATATGTAGAGGTCAGAGGTCAACTCTCTTTACACTGTGTGATGGAAAGGCTTGGTGGCACCCTTTACCTTCTGAGCCACCTCATCAGCCTCCCCAATAAGTAATTCAATTAATTAATTAATTAAGATTTCCTCCCTTTTTGTTTTGTTCTGGTTTTTTTTTTTGGAGAAGGGTCTCTCCATTACATTGGCTTGAAACACAAGTAGGCCAAGCTGTGCCTGACTCTACCTCCCTATTGCTGGGATTGAAGGACTTCACCACCATACCCAGCCAAATGACAAAATTTTAGACAAACATCTGTAGACAAACATTGGTGAACCATTACTTCATGCTCAAGTAACAGTGTTCACTTCAGCACACACATTCATCTTCCACATAAATGACACGCATGCCCTTAAATGTATTTTACTGTCTGCGTGCCTTTTACAGATTAACACAGCCAGTGGTAAGTTTGACTTTGTTACTTTTTTGAGACAGTATTGCTGCTGTGAAGTGCAGTGGCCTTCTACTCAAAATCATCCTGCTTCAGCTTACTGAGTGCTGGGATGGTAAGCACGTGACACTGTGCTTGCTTAAATGTTAATACGTGGAGTTTATATTCTCTGAGACAAACTTTAGATTTTATAGATGGAAAATTTCAAGGCTGAAGATGACAGGAGCCATCTAGGAAAGGCTAAAAAGTAGCAGGTGATCTTCCTGAGAGGGCTCCACACGGACTGTAAAAGCATGATGGGGAGCCTTCTAGGCAAGGCCGAAGGGACTACATTTTAGGGAAGATTCCTGCTGTTAATACGCCTTTCCTGTTATCAGGAAACATATAAGACAATCACTAGGTACTCGCCCGACCTTCTGGGCAGATCTCTGCAGATCCAGAAGATGTACTGTTATGTAGTGATGCTGTATAGACAAATAGATGACTTCTTAATTCTTAATGGTGATCCTCTAAGAATTCCTAAACTGCACTAGTAATTATTAAGTCCCTTACCATAGGACTGCTATCAGACTTCTCTCTGATACAAATGTGTCATGAGTTAATTGTTTATGAGATAGAAAGCTGGCATTTATAACTTAGAACACATTCCAAGAGGTTATAAAACAATTACCCAAAGGTCATAAAGGGAACTAATGATTTATTGCAGGTGCAAGGACAGAAGATAAAATATTGACTGGATTTATCTACACAAAACTTCGATGACAACTTAGTCACAAAAATTATGATTTTTTTTTTTAATCTCCATGAACCTGTGAAGCTAGTGACAGATAATGAATGTCTAGTCTTAATGGGAACATATGTAAACATCTCTGTTGTAAACTTTTCATTCAATTTATGATTTTAATTTATGTTTGAACTTCAGTGAACTTTTGTAAAAAAAACTTGGAAAAACCATGCGATCCATTCCCTAGAAAAGCTACAGAAGCTAGGAGGGATGACATTGCATGGCACTGACATCAGAGCAGGAGGAGAGGGCAAGAGGAGCAGGCCGGAGGAGCAGGCCGGAGGAGCAGGCTGGAGGAGCAGGCTAGATCAAGAAGGAAAAAAAAGTACAGGCATATGTGTGTAACTATGTAAGTTGATTACATAGATTGTTGGGCCCAACAAATATGTACGAATGTATGTATATGAATGTGTGTGAGTTTATTCATATTTGCTTGTATAAGGGTTTTTCCTTCTGCAAGCCTGACTCTCTTCTACTGGCTCAATAAGTTTACTGATCTAAACCTCCTGTCCAGTGTGATTTGTGAGAGGTGAAGCTTCTGGGCAAGAGACAAAAAGCTCTAGCAATGAACTCTTTACTTAATCCCCTTAACACCTGGCTACAGGTGTTAATCACCCAAGCCAGTAGTTTTTAACCTCAGAATAAGCAAGAAAGTTTTTAGAATTTGTTAGAAGCTATCAGCAAGCATTCAGTATAGTTAGAGCTAGAAGGCCAGAGACCCTCAGACTTTACAGCTACCTCTACAAGGTAAATCTTAAGTGCACTGCTTATGGTTTTCACAAGCCTCGCTCACAAGGCAGCACAAGTGCAAACATGGCGTATAATCGACTATGCTCAGAAACCCAACCTTGGAGGCACACAGCTCTTCCTTTTTGTAGTTTGTAAGGGCAGGAAGGCTCAAGGAGAAATAAAGTGTGAGCAATGATGAAAGAAAGCATCGAGTTTCTGCTCACTCTGAAGACAAAGCAGGCTGGGCCCGGGTGGCACACTCTCATAGCCTCTTCTTAGGTTTTTAATAGAAAATGCCCAAGAGGATCAAAGAGGATCCAGGGCAGGCTTCACAGTGCCGGACAGTATTCTGTATTAACTAGTTGACCTGGCTTCCACCTAGCTCCAAGGAGTTTTCTATTGCTTTTCACTCAGCTAGTACTTCTGAACCTGGCTGTGTAGCTTTGAATGCTGGAATGGAGCAGAAAAGATGGAAGCCACCTGCTAGGGTGGGGTGTTCCTGGTCTTTCTTCCTTTCGGAGTCACAGAGAAAGGCCACATGCTTGTCCACAGGTATCTAGACTCTATGAAGCCACCATGCAGACTAGGAAAAAGAAAGTTCCCCAGCCCACATTGTAGTACTCAGCCACAGCCATTTACTCCTAGCCCTGGCCCTGCCTGTCATTGCAGCAGGATAGTGTGGCCAGAAGTCTCATTCCTTGGTTGAGCCCTGCTTAAGGCCACTAGGAGAGTTCTTACCTCTCAGCATTTCTCTAATTGTACTGCTCTGTAATGCAATCTCCTAACAGGCAACTGGTTAATACTAGCCACAGGCTAAATACAGTACCAGTCCTAACCTGCCATTCACAGCTTGACATTGCCTGATTCACATACCAACCCAATCTGAGGCGCTTCACAAATGTTCTCCATATAGAGATCCTATGTCACTGCCAGCACACTGGTATGATTACACTTTGCTGACCCACTGACCTATAGGGGCTCCAACTCCTAATCCTTCAGGCCCAGGTCAAGTGGCTTTTCCCACACCATCCTTCTCTGGGCCTCTGGGTCTTCCACCCTCTTCCACCTGGAACTACTGTGCTGGTGACACAGCCCCTGCCTGGACCCGAAGACAGCTATACCACTGCAGACTCACAGCTCACTTGGAAAGAAAAGGTGATGGAATCAGTCAGAGCAGGGTCAAAGGCGACGGTGGGTTTGAGTTGATGAATCAAAGACTGTAAAGAGTGAATGTGAAGCAGGGAAAACACAAGCTCCAAAATCTGAAGGGACTGTGCTCAGAGTGCACCATTCCCCGGGGCTTCTGATCCAGGAACCTGTGCATTAAGTAAGAAAAGCCTCAGTATGGAGTACAGAGGCCATTTCCTCCTTATTTGCACTGTATACTGGGGGCAAGGATGGTGCAAACATGGGAGGCTCTATGAAGAACACACAATTCTCTAAGGCTGTGACTGTAGCCTGCATGGCTCCAACACTGGGGGTCTAGTATGACCACTCAGGTGCAGTACACAAAGAAGTCCTCCTTTTGTGTTGGGTGCAAACATACTTCTTAACCAGGAACAGGCCAGGGCATGTTCACAGGGTCTTAGTCCCCTTGAAAGCTGGTTGTCTGCAGGCTGGAGTCTGGTCCATGTCTGCATAAAAAGTTACTGAAGGGCCTAACCCAACAGCATCTGATGTCTGTCCACTGTAGCTCTGCTGCTCATGGGCAAAGGCTGCATTTCCGATTCCTCATCAACACGCGGGTGCTTCTCCAAGTCCAGTCAACGTAACTAAACTCTGAACAACACTTTCAATAGCCTTTTCACCTCACTGTTCTGTCACCAATACATACACGCTCTTTCTCACAAACCAACCAAAGAACAAGCTGACAATAGGATCCTTAACTCAGATGACACAATCTGTAGGGAGAGAGCACAGTCCTGAGTGAATGTTGACATGGGATGGCCAGATCAAGGACCCCAGTGACTCATCCCTAGGTAGTGGCAGAGTCTTCCTCAGGTGAGGTTCAGAAGGATCACAGAGCCTTTCTTGTGTCTGAGAGAGAATATTGACAAGTGGAGAAATTCTCCACAGCAGCTTTCTCCTCCTGGATGTTTGTGGCCTCAAGATTGCTCCCACGAAGATCAGCTAAATCAGTCTTCATGTGCAACTGTATGCAGTAATCCCACTATCCTGTTCAGCTGTGTATCATGAACAGCACTTCTGGGCACTGCAGCCTCTCCACCTGAGAGACCAGATGACTGGATTTTGGGATTTTAGCCTTTCTCTGTGTCTGTGTGTTTTGTTTGTCTTTCCTTCATTCCCTTGCTGCCCCAGTCAGGTGAAGGCTGTACAAGAATGTGGCATAAGTCACCTGACTGCTTCCTTGATATTTTGCCCATTTTAGTAGCTTGATAAATCATATTGAATTAGAGTTCAGATAAATTCTAAGGTAGTGCTTGTACATACAACATGCTGAAAAAACAAACGGGTAGAAAATCAGATCCCCTCATGCCCGAGGGCTGACAGTCATCTGTGAATTGTTTACAGCTGGGGCCTAGTGTCAGAAGCAAGAGAAACCTAAACAAAGCTGCTAGGATGTAGCAATGCCTCACACTATCTGGAAACGATGGAGGGTAAGTGGTCCACAGTGTGACTTCCTGATGCCAGAAACACATGGATGTGAGATTTCTTGTCCTTTCCACTAGAAAAGAACACTCTAAACGAGGTCAGACAGACAAGCAGATGCACAGACAGAATGCACACAGGAGGATGCTCATGAAGCAGATTGCTCAGTAAAAGGCTAAAATATTTTACACTGCTTCACAGAATTCGTTAACCCTGACCTTTAGAGGTTAGGACCCTTGTCAGCTACATTTACACTCACTGCCTGCTTGATCACGTGTGTCCTACATGAACTGCACATGACAGTATTACCACACAAGGCACCATTTTTAATCTGTACCATTCTATTTGGGAAACTGGAAAAAAAGGTCATCAAAATAGAAGGATTTTACACTTTGGAAATCCAAGACAACATCTTAAGCATCAGCCGTAACTTCTAATTGCTACCACAGACTTCATAATTTCTTTTCATGTATACCAAAGAACATCTGGTAAATTTTTAAAAATACTATTTTAAAATACTTACATTAATTCTCTGAGAATCCCATACAATGTAATTTGATTATATTCCCCCTCTACCCCTTCTCCAGTTCCTTCCAGATTCACCTGCATTTCTCTACGTGACCCCTATAGCTCTGTGGGGCTTTTTTTTGTTTGTTTTTAATAATCCAGAAAGTCCAGTTTGTGCTACTCATGTACTTATGGGTGCGGCCATCTCTTCCAGTGGCAGTGGACCTACTGGAACCAAAGTCTTCAGGAAATAATTCAGTATGAAATAACTCACGATAATGTAAAATCTGAAGCAAGGTCACTATCATTTGAAGCACATCAAACAGTGAAAACTCAATTCTCCAACAAGGAACCATGAGGCCATCCTTTAGGTGTTTGTTTCATTTCAATCTACTGTCTACTAGATCAACTATAAAGCCCATAAATGCCACATTCATGATTATTAAGGATAAAGCTTGGCTATTGTCACTGCATCTCCAGCAGAGCTACACTGTTGGGGTGGGTGAGGTGGGTGTGGGAAGATGTCCAAGAATTCCTAAGAGTCTGTGGTGTTGCTGTGGCAATGCTGAAGGGCCAGGACAGGGAGCTGGGTACTTTGCTTTGAGAATGATTCTGTTGTAAATACTCTGCATGACCTTGGGCAAGAGGCTGAGCCTCAGTTTTCATGTATCTCCTAGAGTTTGTCCGTGATCCAGCCACACAGGTAGACACAATACTGGGGCAAGAACTGCCATATGTCAACCTCTTCATGAGGCCACTTACTTACTTTAAATATCTAGCTCACAAGGAGCCAGGGAACTCTTCCATTCTCTAGACATACACATGCTTATCTCCCCATGATCCAAAATCCAGGCACACCTGACTGCTAAGAGCTGGAAAGTCACCTAGACCCTCCTGCCACTTTGCCCAGGCAGAGAAAGGATGCTTCTGAGATTCTCTACAAGTTAAAGTGTTTATCTTCAAAATATCAGAAAATGCCCAACACCCAACTCAGACAAAACCATGAAGATGACAGACACATGGCATTAGTAAAGAAGTATGGACAAGAAATAATTACTTCCTTAGCCACCCCTCTTCTGCTGCCCAAATCAGGAAAGAGGAGTAGAAAGGACAAGAACACCAAATCCAGCTGGACACATGCGGTTTCCTCAATGATTTTCCTAGTCTTTGCAAACCTTTGCAAGCAACTGTTTGAGATCAAATAAGGTATGCTCTCCAGGCCTGAAGACAGCTGCAGAAAGTTTTCATATGATAGTTCTGTACCCATGTCAGCACATTCTGCCGCCCAGGATGTGTAGAGAGGCAAAAGCAGAGAACAAATTTGCCTATTACCCCCAGATCTAAGGTTTTAAGCAGAGATGAGGTCACAGATGGGGCCTGTGAAGTGTAGTAAGCTAGTATATAGCAGAAGAAAGTCAGTGGGAAGAGGAAGAGAGGAAGGGGTTGGGAGGGACAGAGAGGTGAAGGAGAGACAGAGGGGAGCAGAAGGACACAACAGGAGAAACTGGACAAACACGTGACTTTCTCTGGTGCAGATGTACAGTGCTGGAGTCGGAGACTGAGTCCCCTTCCTTTATTATTTTCTGGCGTTCTAGTTCAGTCACATGACCAAACAACAGCCCCTTTTCAAAGTCTATCTTACAACACATTGGTCTCTCAATTTAACAGGCACATAACCCAGTCTTTTAAGATGACATGCCAGCGAGCCTCAGTCTATCTTTAATTTCTAGACGAAGCTTCTCTTTTCTGATAGCACTCTTTACTAGAGTAGCTTCAGATCTTTAACATCCCACGCACACATGCTATTGATTTTCAAGTCACTGATCTTCCCTCCTATTCATCCTGTTTTCCATCCACACCTGTTATTCTGTGCCATCATCTGGGGAAGTTGTTGCCAATTCCAGAGAGACCACGCCTTCCTTTCTCTCTAAAGTAGCTGTGTTTCATAATCCAAAGGACTGTCTCCTACTACCTTTAACACACTCTTCTGTCATGCTTCAAAGTTAAATCCTGTGTACTAGTTTATCAGTGTGCTGTCTTTCCCTCCACTCCATACGCAGCAGCCTGTTAGTCCCCTGACCAGTATTGGGTGCTCCTTTTATTTTACATTTAATGATGACCAGATTGTTCTACTTTCAAGCTTCAGAGTTGATAGCTACAGTTTGCTTCCAGGAGTTTTAATGGGAAATTCATACATTTCACACCATGAAGATAAATCTCTAGAGTTTAGTCAGAGCAAAATCTTATTCAGCATTCCAACCCATCTGAAATTCTTTGGGTCTCTATTCATATAAAATATACCTTAACAAGTGTCTAAAGATGCTTCTCTGAGCCAGTTATTAACAAACCAAAGGAGCAACTATGGACCTATACAATATGGCCATCTGAAGGGGTGGACGCTAATCTTGAAGGGCAGTGGACTCATTAGTACTGATTGTGCCAAGAAACCACAGGCTGATTTGGCTGAAAAGTATCTGTTGCCATTTTATCCTAGAGCAGTGGTTCTTAATCTGAGGGTTGCATCCTCTTTGGGTGTCGACCAACAGGGCTCGCATATCAGATATCCTGATATATGATATGATTCCTAACAGTAAAAATTATAGCAACAAAAATAACCTTACCGTTGGGGGTTGCCACAACATGAGGAACTGCGTTAAATAGGGTTGCAGCATTAGGAAGGTTGAGAACCACTGTCTTAGATGATCTGCCTGAAAAATATCTCATTGCTGAAGTCCACCTCTGTACCTCTTCACTACATTTAGATGGAATCACACTGAAATGAACTCAAAATAAACAACAAGGAAGAAAATACAGGTCTCCTGAGAGCTCAGTGATTTTTCTTTTCCTTGAACAGACAAAATGAGATCTCCATGCTGGCACCAGGGCCCCAGTCAGTGACATACTCTGGTGATAGCCGACCCCACTGGAATCGTGCTGAACAACAAGCGGGAAATGATGGAGTGGTAAACTGAAACTGAAATCAATGACTATTGAACTACAAGAGCAGCCCTCCAAGCTCTTGATTAGAACTACCCAGCGGCTTTCTGCAAGAGGCACACCAGCTCCCACACCCCAGGCATGGGCAAACGTGCTCACCACACTGCTCCCCCGGACTCCCATCCATCCTTCCAAATCCTTTTCCTGTGAAAGTACACCGGGTGTGCAAGGCCAGAGCTGACGACATGCGCAGTGAAAAAGGAACAATGCACTGTGCATTTCTCAATTTCTCTCAGCAACAGTCAGGTTTATGGTTCTAACAGACTGGCTCACCCACAGTCCTCTACTTTGTAAACTGTCTGCTGACTTCTGTAGCTTTTGCTCTGTTTGTATAGATCTGTTTGCATTCCTAGTATGCTGGAGTCATCTTATTCTTATTCGCTTGCCATTTTGCACATTATATATTAAATTACTCAGAGAAGACTTAAAATAATATTGAGGCACCTCACCTCAGCATTGCTATGCATCTCTAACTAGAAAGCAGCCCCACTTTATTGTAAACTGTTTCCTAATGGGCCACTCTCAAAGTCAGCTCAGATTCCTCTCCTAGCTAGCTTGGGTATGCAGCCACCACAGACTGTGATAGAGTCTGCACGGTGTAATCCCTGCACAGGTGCTGTCAGCCAGGAGCAAAGTGCGCCCAAGCACAGCTTCATTGCTTTGCCTTTCTTCCTGATTCATTGTGTGCTGAACAGTAACTTGGCAAAACTGAGACTTTGCATAAAGGGAGACAGAAACAGGCTTTGGGAATATGTAGACAAAGGATTACAGAGAACAGGCTTCAGCCAGAAACTCTGAGTACCCTGAAAAGGACATAGACAACCAATCATACAAATATCAGAACTGAACCTGACACATTTTTTACATTCCTGGCTTACTAGCATGGGGCAGTCTAAGTCGGACGAAATAGCTGGAAGTAATTTAGTACAGTATGTTTTATTGTCTCTAAATGCTTTTCTGGGTAGGTCATGATTCAGCAATGTGACTGGCTGGCTCTGTGGCTAACAGGATGGAGTGATATCAGTGGGGTGAGAATTTGATTTGCCTTGTGTCCAAAGAGATAAATCTTAAGACTTCATATGGATGACATCTTCATATGTATGTACATTTCTGTGTGTGAATGTGGGTGTAGAAGTGGAGGTCAGAAGACAACCTTGGGGGAGTCAGTCATTGCCTGGAGGGTTCTTTGTCTCTGTTCCCCATCTCCCTACAGGAGTGCTGAGATCACAGACAGGAGCTGCCACGTGCAGCTTATGTGGGTTCTGCCATTTGGACTCTTCCGCATGCTTGTATAGCAAGCGCTTCATCTACTGAGCATTCTGAGGCTGTGAAGAACAGTTTTGCACCCTGCTCCCTGGGGTAGCACTGGACCACGTTCCTCCATCATCTTGAGGTTCCTTATATTCACTCTGTGTCTCCTGCCCTTCCTTCTACCCTCTGAAGACTGCAGACATATGACTATAATTTCTACTAAACCAGACAGGAAGTAAAAAATGATAAATAAGGAAAGGAATGAGAGTAAGTTTGGCATTTGGCAAGATTCAGGGGTGCAGATGAACAGATCAAACAAGAACCCAGGAAGGAAGGCGGCATGACCTGTTAGCTTACAAGGGTTTTCAAAAGAACATGTAACATATGCTGAATATATAAGCACTTACATGAGTCTGGCATGTTACATTCCCAAGGTTATACTTCTGTGCAATAATGACTCGATACAATGGGATCTACACTGTTATGGGTAGGGCTGGATTTGTCCGGGGGGAGGGGGCACAAACCACTATCCTTTGTTATAGGTACAAGAGCATGGAATTTCCTTTTTAAAGATTTATTTATTTTTGTTACATATATGGCTATTTTGCCTGAGTGTGTGTCTATGCACCATGTGCATGCAGTGCCTGGGGAGTCAGAAGAGGGGGGTTAGATCCTTTGGAACTGGGGTTATGGAGAGCTGTAAACTGCTATGCAGGTACTGGGAACTGAACCTGGGTCCTGCACTAGAGCAACCAGTGCTGTGAACTGTGGAGCAATCTCTCCAGCCTGAGCAGAGCAATGAACGCTCATACTAATTTTCCTAGGTGAAGAAAGAGACTGACAAAAGAACAAGTGAAGAAATATATCTTGGGCCAGAGAAATGGCTTAGTGGGCAGGGAGCTTGCTGCTAAGCCTGACATTTTTAACTGGACCCCAAGAATCCACGTGAAGGAAGGAGAAAAGTGACTCCTACAAGCTGTCCTCTGACCCCCACACCAACACGATAAATAAACACATGTGAAGAAAGAAGTACATTTAGTAGGAAAGCATTTTCAATCACTGGTAACATTAATTTGGGAATAATTACTAACAATTCATACTTAAGAGATTTATAATGTCTAACAAAGCACAGGCAGATAGAGAAAGCTTGTGTATGCATGTCACAAAATCTTTAGGCTTTAACTTTACTATCTTCTACTTTATAAGTCTTCCACAGAATTCTAATTTTTTTTTTTCTCTGAAGGAAAAAAAGGTGCCTATTTTCTTTAAGGATAAGAATTTTAAATCATTTGTTTAATCCTTAATCTCAGGATACTGTATTTATTCAGGTATTTTATACATATAAAAAAAGCCTTTCCAGTTTTATAACCCATATAGGTGGCATTAAAATCAATAAAAATATTGTGAACTAGTCTTTATATAAAGATGAAGACATACTTTTCATGCTGCCTGAAGCTACTTTTAAATGAGTGTATGTGAAATTCAGCATTTTTACCATTCCCGAGCATGCACACCATGTATGACACATGCACACACATGCACACAGCAACTCTACTTAGTTAATGAGCAACTGACTACTACTAATCCAAGTATGGACTCACTCTGTCCCCAGGCAACTTCCCTAGTTTTCCATATCGCCTGCCAACAGAATGAAGAGGCAGGGAAGTAGCCCTACACTCAAGCCCCTAGCCTTGGGACCACTGAACAGTGCACTGGTGGTATTGGGTGAACTGTGACTAGAGTCCTGCAATGCCCACTGACCTGCAGGTTCCAGTGATTGTCTGTACTCCCTTAGCGCTGCTACTTTGACAGCACACAAAGTCCTGGTCATTACACTTATAACTTGTTTAAAAAGTCAGTGTCTTTACCTTCACTCATGTGCAGTCTTATCTGAAAATTCTACAGTGTTTCATTATGTTCTGTATTATCAAGCATTGAGAAGGAGAGTGCATTTTTTTTGAACTCCAGCATATGTAATGTCTACACAACAGTAATTAATATGAAAGGTAGAAAAAAATCAATTATGCACACAAATTATAAAGTGTTAACTTTAAAAATTTAAATATTTTCTCCAGAGTTGCTTTTATTATGAAAAAAATTTACCACTGATTTTTTTTCAAGATTTTAAATAGTTTTTTCTAGAACATGTGCAAAAGGACCTTATTATTAAATTGGGCAGTCAGACAAAACAAAACAACAACAAATCTAGAATAGTAATGTTCTACTTAGCATAAACACCAGTGTTCTGGATGATAAAAGGAGTGGGGAGCTTTGTGTAGCTAAGAGATCTGAGATAGTGCAATGCAAATAAGCACCTGTTCAAACAGCCAATAGGAACAGAAAACAACACAAAACAAGTCCCTCGAGTTTTGGAATGGAGGATCAGGTCTCATAAAGTAAGACTTGAAGGAAAACACTGGTATACAGGCAAACACGAGTGATTCACCTGGGAAACACATGGGCAAAGGAACAGAGAGGGGATGGGGGACAGCTAGCTCAGCAATAGCTTGTGCAAGGTTCTGGCTGCAATCAATATCTGTGTACTCTACACACACACACACACACACACACACACACACACACACACACATACACACACACACGACACTAAAACCAAACTAAACCAAAAACAGATGTACAATTTGACCATATCAACTGCAGATACCCAGTAAGTGCATGGTTTATAGACACAGAAGAGCCTATCAGATTTTAAATCATTGGGAGTAGGGCTCAGGAAATGGCTCAGTATTTAAGAGCACTTGCTTGTTTTCCAGAGGTCTGGATTTTTGGTTCTCATAACTCACGTTTCACAACTCACAACTGCCTGTAACTCTACCTCCAGACGACCCAACACCATCTTCTTGTCTCTCTGGGTACCAGCACTCCCAACCCCTAAAAATGAAGTAACTGTTAAAACACTCAGACAATATAAATGGGTGGAGAAATATCTGAACTTGTAAGTACAGATGTGCTAGAAACTATAGGATTTCTATAATAGGGCAAGATTATAAAGAAAACATAATGAAAGTTCTAAAAAATATTAAATGAAAATTCTTTATAATTAAATCTTTATGTTGAAGTTGCCTTGAAGGAAAGGTTGGAATGAGTGGTGTGTGGGGGAAGGAGGGGGGGGAGTGGTAGTGATGAGAGAAAGTCTGTGCCACAAAAAAATCACCCTCTAAGTGCCAGAATTATCAGATTAAATAATACTATAAAACCTTTCACAGAAAACAAGCCACATATACTGAGCAGAACTGTGGATCCTGACAGGGAACATTGGCCAACAGGAGAATAATGTTTTCTTTATATCTGAAAATTCTATACCCAACCAAGCTATCAATTGTGAGGACAGAACATGTATACAATTATACATTGATAGAATTTCCAAGCTTGCAAATTCCTGGACTTTTCTTTATTCAGAAAACTACAGTCCAATACAAGTCTCCAAAAAAAAAAAAACCATTAAATGAAAACAGAAGATAGATAATACAGGACCCAAGAACTGTGAGCTCATTTCAGGAAAGTTGTTGAATGAACTTTAAGGCTGATGGTGAAATGAGGTCTCAGAATGACAGCTTGTGGGGTGGAGCCTTAGGTTTGAAATGACATGGCTTCAAAGTCAGTGTTATTTTCTTTCTCCTACTTAGCCATGGTGACAATATCAACCCTTAAGGGATTAAGAAAATGTTAACATTCCAAATGTAGGGAGCAAGTGCAGTCCTAAGTGAACCTGTGTTGAGGCCTCAGCCCTACTCAAGTGGTGAAACCTTCCCCTGGTGAGGCTTGGAGGATAGCAAAGCTTTCCTTTGGTCCAAGTGGGTGTGTTGATACTGTGTTCAGAAAATGACCACTGTAGCTTCCTTCCCCAGTTAAGGCTGCTCCCCTTCAGTACCTAGATTAGCTAAACCTGCCTCCTTGTTCAAATGCACATAATAAACATGCTGAGTTTCTGAGGGTTGTGACTTCTCCAGCCCAGAGCTCAGATCATTAGATTCAGTATTTTCTGTGCATTTTTCTATATTTCCTTGCCATCCCCATCAAGTCCCCGAGGCTGTGCAAGAGCAAGGCACAAACCATTTAATGTTAGTGAGCATGCCTCAAGCTTAGATGGGCAGGATCACATGGTATAGTGAGAGGTGCTTTGGAGAGCTTGGTAGTTAACCAGGCAAGTCTTGTCTGTCTGTCCCAGTTCCCTGACTAAGAGTCCCACTCCACCTTACTATGAGATGAACGACAATCCTGTGTCAGAAATACTAGCAAGAGTCAGTATCTTCAGCTATTTTTTTAAACAGAATATTTTCAGTACTCACCTTTTCACTTAAACCTGCATCTACTGCAATTGAAGTAGCATCATTTTCTAAAGCTGTCATTTCTAGGGACTGACAATCTAAATCCTAGGCAATGAAAACACCATTTCATTCAGTGGCTTAGGCTTTCCTAAAATGACCCTGGATGTGTTGATAGATTCACCACTGTTCTGAGAAATGGACATCCATTTTAATGCTCACTCCCCTAGGTAGCTTTTTAAGGGAGAGATGAAAGCTTTGGAGAGCCTTATTCCTAAGTATGCTCTACAGTAAATGTGAGGCATGAACTGCTTCCCATTAAAACATCCATAGAGGATGACAGGAGTGAGCCTGGAAGGATGGGGCATTTTGCTCCAGGGATTCCTGGCTACAAACACCCTTTCTGGGTAATGGAGCACCTTTGATGTAAACAGACTTTAAACATTAGTAGATCCTTAAGATTCTCTTTTTTCATTGTTTAAGGTCTTCCAGGAAGGTACCAAGATCTGTGGATGCTTGAAACTATATAAATGGTGCAGGAGTTTTCAGGCAACCTGCACATCCACATAATTTAAATAATCCCTAGAGCAACTGCATCAGTTAATACAACATAAATGCTCTGTGAGGAGTTACTGAAGGAACAGCATCAAGAACAGCTTGTATTCCAAGACCCCCTTCATTACTAAATATTTTCCATCTGTGCTGGGTGAACGTGGATAAGAAACCTTGGCTACAGAAGGCTGGATGTACTTACATAAAGTTATGACAAATGGTAATATTTTTCTCTTGTCACTGGAACATGTCTTCCAGGTCAACAGCTGTTGGGGTAACTGTGCTGCATACACACATATTAACATTTCTATAAGGTAGTGTTTTCCAAACTACGGGTTATGGTAAAAAAATATTTATACAGAAACTAGTCTCCCAGTATGGCACACGCTCTATTGTATTCAATTTCACTGTGTTCCCCACAGATAATTCCAGTCTTCTGCATTGAAAGTCTGATTTAGCAAGACCCATTAAGCTGACCGTATGCCAGGGATGATGTGTATGACTTTAATCCCGGTACTTAGAAGGCTGAGGCAGGAGAACCCAGGCAATCTAGGCTATGTAGCAAAACCAAACAAAGCTTTTATTACAAGGCCCTGGGTTCAATTCCTGGCAGGGTAAGAACAACAAAAATAAATTTGGTAATTCTTTCTTTCTATCCATTTAAAAAGATTCTCAACAACCTCAATTACACTGGACTGGTAAATGGAGGAGTCACGCTAAGGAAGGATTGGTGTAAGGGGGCTCTGTGATTATCATACTCCTCAGTAGTCATTTGCATGCTGCCATCTTTACAGGATGGGACCATGATGCAGTTGAGGTCATGTCCAGGAGGGCGTATACAAACTGACCCCATCACCCTCATTCTACCTGTGTTTTTCTTTTACTGTCCTGATCTACCTTCCTTGAAGTATTCCCAGTCACCAAGGTGGGAAAACAACTCACCCCTCCTTTGAAATCATGGCTGTGAGGGTCTCTCACTAACTTCCAACCGTCTCCCAACACCCAAGCGTCTACTTGTGGTGGGGTGAACAGCATCTAGTTGTTGAGTGAGCGAACATTTTCAGAAGGGGTAAGTGGACTTCTATGTAAATACCCAGAGGGGGTGAGGCTCTCACTGGCCCAGCGACTCAGCAGTACAGTGAGTGGAGCCCTCACAGAGCTTTGGCTGTGCAAGTTCTTTTCATTTAGCACAGCCCTTTTAATGGTTTTTAGAGCGACCTGTGTGCAGACAATAAAGTCCTGCTTGGCGATCAAAGGTGACTAAAGGAGCCAGCAGTATCTCATGTGTAACCCAGCATGGGGTCAGTGATAGCCTACTTTCTCCTAGACTTCTGACAACACTCAACTTCCGGAAAACTTCCTTAGCTCTCTGTGGTTTGGCCCATGATACGTGCTAGTTTCACATTTTTTCTGCAAATATTTTCAACGGTAGATATGCCCTAGGTTGGTATGGTGGTTTGGATGAGAACAGCCTCCATATGTGCATATATTTGAACACTTGGTCCCCCGTTGGTGAAACTGTTCGGAACAGTAGGAGCTTTGCCTGCTCCTGACTGCAGACCCCTGTCATGTAGCCACAGCCCCCCATAGAGAGAACTGTGGCCATCAGTCATGTAGTAGGGGGGCAGTGCCCACAAGTCCCCCCTCATATAGATGAGGGATCTCAGGCCAAGTCAATAGAAGCACCTGCTGTCAGACCCCAACCTACCCCAAAACTGTATACAAGATCCTGTCCAGAAGGAATAAAGGTGTGTGAGAATTACTCTGTCATCTGAGAGCATCTGTCACAAGAGCTGTAACACTGCCTAGGAAGAGAACACTCTTGGACGCTTTCGAAACCAGAAGGTCCCCTGCACTCTGCTCACTAACCAGCGCCCACCCCTCAACCACCCCCAGCTCAGCTCAGCTTGGCTCTGCTCATGTCAGCGCAGCCATGGAGCAACAGCAGTGGAGGCACGTCCCCTACCTGCTCGTGCCCTTTCCCCTTCATTGAACCCTCCCATTGGGCCGGGCCAGAGTACACTGACTGACAGATCAGTACTCAGCCATCATCAGAAAAACTTCCCCCTGTAGTAGCTGGAAACAAATACATAATCCCACAACTAGACAATGTGGAGAGAGTGAAAAACCTTCCAACACTCACTCCTAAATGGATGCTACCATCAAATCCTTCAGGGGTCAGGGAACCAACCGTGTGGAAGAGGAGGTAGAAGATTGCAAGAGCCAGAGGAGATGGAGAACACCAAGAACACAAGGCCCACCAAACACAGCACGACGGAGGTATCTAGGAATACATGGGGACTGTAGCAGCATGCACAGGGCCTGCAAAGGTCAAAGCCAGACGCGGTCCAATGCTGAGATGCAGAAGCAAATACATACCCATTCTAACCCAGAAGCTAGCTCCAATGGTTAACAACTGGCAAAGGAAAAAACTGTTTTTTCCAATGGAGTCTTACTGGGTGTACAAACCACATTTAAGGGTAGGCCCCATGCCCGGTAGTAGATGGCCAACACAAAATGAACTCAATGGTATTTGAGGTTTTCTGTCTCATAATGCTTTGTGTGGGCTGGCGAGCTGGCTGGCTGGCTGGCTTCCTTGCTTCCTTCCTTTAAACCTTACAGGTCTTTTACTTATATATTATGGTTTTTGGTTTTGTGTTATGGCATTTAGTTGTGTTCGAATGTGTGTGTCTCTGCATCTATGTTTCATGTGCTTTTTCTTTGGCTCTTTTTTCCCCCCCTATTGTTTGTTTTGTCCTATACGGCTTTGTTTTTACTTTATTTTATTTGTGTATGTATGTATGATGATTGATGCCTGTTTTCTAAAGAGAGAGAAAGGGTGTGGAATTGGGTGGATAGGAAGAGGGGGTGGATCTGGGAGGAGTTATGGGAGGGGAAAACCATAATCATAACAATATATTATATGAAAAAATCTATTTTCAATAAAAATTAGATGGCTGTGTGGCTTTCCTAATTGAAGATGTAAGGACTCAAGTAATCCTGTATGAAAACTCAAAATGTGTGTTACGTGACCAGTAAAATGAACAAGTAGGTCCTATGATCCCCACATAAGCAACATACATGGATCTTTTAAGATAGCTGAGCTTGTTTCAGAAAACACAGTGAAGAAAAGTCCTGGGTAACTGGTTAGCCAGGATAGGCAGACATTTATAATAGGAGTAAGGGCATCTGGAGGTAGTTGAGCTGAGGCAGCCTGCAAAGCTACGCTGCCCCTCTGTGGATACAAGCAGTAGACCTTGCATGAGACAGCAGCTTTTTTTTTCCCTTGGTAATAATAATAAATAAGACCTTTTACTTCCTGTAATTTCAAGTTGATGGCTGTTGCCAGGACAACCAGGCAGAGCAGCAAGGAATAGGGGCTTCAAAAGAAACTGTACAGCCAACCAACCAACCAACCAACCAACCAACCAAAAAAACCAGATTACTCAACTAAAGTTATTAGAAACTGTGGCTTGCCAAGGGAAATGCACAAATTAATTTGAAAGGACTAACCCGCCTTTTAAAAGCTGGCTGCAGATGTGTTCAGGCTGAGATACACTCATCCACTACAGAGAGCTTGGAAATACCTTCCTGGAAACTGCCGACAAAAGACTTCTCTAAGAGAAGGCAAACATCACTAAAAAATTAAATCCAACCCTCTGTATCAGTCAGGCTGACTGGTATTTCTGTGTGGAGCTGAACTGTCAAGCAGTTTTCACACAGCTGAATATACAGAGGTTTCTGGGTGAGACTAAAGCTAAGGTCCCTGATAAAGGTAGAAGAGCATTCAAATTTACAATTAAAAGGAAAGCTTGACATCTGAGGAGATTCAGCCGAGACCCTGGGGTCTCTAACCACTAAGGAGCCACTTGTTCCTGTAAGGGCACCAGCACAGGAAGCACAGACACCCCATAAACATTGCTAAACAAATGCCGCGGTCAGATTGGGAGGGTTTGGCACTGTCTGTTCACACCCAGCACCAGGGACTGGAGGTGACTGGAAGGCCAAGTGTGTCAAGATCTAGCCTGTCTAGATTAGACACCCACCTGCAGCCTTTGGAGGCCAGAGCCCCTAAACCCACTAGTGGTTTTGGTGAAGCCAAGACCACTAGAACTCAAGTTCTTGCCCTTGCTCCAAGGCTCTTCGTTTCCTTGTTGTTAGAGCTGTTGTTGTCTGTCATTAGACCTTGGAGTTCTGAAAACTCACTGAATTCTGCCTTCTAATTTAAAAGATAAAATTTTGACAAATTTCTCTATTTGCACTCTCTTGGGGGAAGATGTAGCTGCTTTTCCTGAGGACTTTTGCAAATAAGTGAGTAGTTGAGACGGTCTGATCTTGAAGTCACACTGCTCAGGTACATTCTTGCTTGTCTGTGTAGCTGGGGTTGCTACCCTTCCTCTCCACAACACAGGGGTACATTGAGACCAACACTCACACATGTACACATTTATATGCTGCATGATATCAATAACAGAAGGCACCACAGACAGTCTTGAAACATCAATGAATCTGAATGATTAGAAAGTTCCCCAGACAGAGGAGTATTTAATGATATTAAATAGCCTTGCAGACTTACTGAATGGGACTACAATTTCCTAATTTGAAGCAACAGAATTTTAAAAAAAAGTAAAAACTCTTGTCATGAGTTTACCTTTAAAATCATTTTCTACTTAGCTTATTGGGATTTTTATGTCAGAGTGGAGGGGAATTTTCCCTTGAAAGCAAAATCTTAATCTTTTCCTGAATCTTCCACAGCTGAAGAACCTCGGAGAGGCCAAGTTAAAGGGGCATTTTGGGAGAGCATGCTAGTGGCTTGCTGCTGGCAAACCCCATGCATTGGTTGGGGTCAGCCTGGACGGCTGGCTGTTTCCCAGCATTGACCTTACTGTTATGGAAATGTTTTACTGTCCAGTGTCTCTCCGAGGGAACCAGAAGTTCTTTACGGACAGGAATTGTGTCTAGCCCACTAGAGCTCCCCACCCAACAGACAAAACTGAAGTCACCAGTTCCTACGATGCTCCTTCCAAAGTCCTTGATGAAACAACTGGTGCTTCACAAGAATCAGCTCTTCTCAACTTTGAACCTCAGATTTAAGGATCCCAGTAAACAGAGCAAAAAACTTGAGCTCTTCCTGTGTGCCTTCAAAACTGTGCTGTAGTACATTATCGAGATTCTGGTGGCAGATGCAATGTGGTCCAGGGAGTGACCAGCTAAATGAAGAAATAAGGTAAGGGGCAATAGAATTCTTTACAGGAAAGATGTGGAAAACACAATAGTGTAGATTTATGAAAAGCTACAACTACAGACAGCAACCTGAGCAGATCTCATCAACCTCTATGGAAGGCTATTCACCATCTAAACATGTTAGCCCCTCAGTATATAACACAGCAATCACCTTTCACCCATTCTAAGAAGGTCCTTGGATGAACGCTCACACAGTACACACCCCATAGATACCTGTACCTCATAGAAATGGTATGACTCCTAATGTGAATATATGAAATTTGAAATGATCTGAATGATCCAAAATCTGAAATACTGAATACTGACGGAAAATTCCCTATGACCTCATGTGAAACACTGCAGTCAAAACTCACTAGAAATGTTGTATCAAATTGCCTTTATGCTAACTATATATGTTTATACACTATAAATAAATATGTGATTAGATTTGAATTATATCTCCAGGTATCTCATGTTTAAGCAAATATTCTAAAGTCCTTAAGAACAATCACAGCAGATCCTGAATGCAGGAAGGAGCCCAGAAGCAGAGCACAAAGCTTGGGGCCGGATCCTAGCACTGCAATAGAAAACAACAAAACTGTAACTGCCAACAAAATCCAAAACAGGGACGGGAGATTTGGCTCAGCAGTTAAAAGCACTTGTTGCTCTTGCAGCAAATCCAGGTTCAGTTCTCAGGACCCACATGGTTACAAGCATCCAGTTCCAGGAGATCCAATGCTGTCTTATGAACTCTGAGGGCACTGCATACACATGCTGTACATACATACATGCAGGCAAAACTACTCTCACACATAAAATAAATCTAAGAAAGAATTAAAAATAAACTCCAAATACAAGACTAAGAATCCTGAAAAGTAAGACCCTAAGGAGCACTCAACCTGTACATATGTAACAATGCTAATGTGTAATTATAGACCTAACACAGTAAGACAGTAAAAAGAACAATAGTCTAATAGAATAATTGTAGCAGCAATAAATAAGCCATTGCTTATTTATTAATACTTTTATTTAGTATTTTGTGCACCACAAAGAAGAGCCAAGTAACAAACCAGAGAAAAGAAATCACTGCTAAAAGGAGGCCCATCATGGAGTTCTCTAGACTTCACTTGTAAATACTCTGAAGATGCTTCTGATCAGCTGACGGTGTTTTTACCAATGGAGGAAGAGCCAAGTGAAGCCATGAGCTAGGGAACAGGGAGCAGGGCTCAGGGAAGTGCTGGTGACTCACCCCCTCCATGCTTCCTTAAAAGAGAAGCCATTTCCTATCTGTAAGCACTCAATTCCTCCCTACCCCCCACCCCAGCTGGCTTTCACTGTGTGTCTCAAAGCTGTTCCCGCACAGCCTGTCTTTCTCGGATGGCAGCTTGCTAAGTGCTCTGGCATTTTCACCAACCAGAGGTTAAAGCCTAAGATGTACAAGCCGAGCTCATACCTGCAAACACGTGTTTGCCTGAGTTATTAGATTGTGGGAAAACAAAGATCTGCTATACAACTATTCTTGTGAGATGGAACCTAAGGGTAAGACTCTGAGCACTACAACAAGCACACTGGAAACATGCTACACTCTTTCAATAAGTAAGGATCTACCTTCACAAGCACAAGAAACAAGGCTTTAACTTTTATTTATTTGTTTTCTTTTTTTGACAAGGTTTAAAATTTCTACTTCTGTGCCAAACATTAAAAATCTCAAGCTCAGTTTTGTTCCCTTGCCACCATTAACATTTGTGGCTAACATGGCCTCTTAACACGGGCCATATCCGTGGCAGTGCTAGTAGTCCACAATAAGCAGACTGGGCTCCTGCATGTTCTTCCTTCTTCAATATATGTCTCAGGAAACAATGCCCTTAGTCCCAGGATAACTTGTGCAAAGGCCACAGGCATTTTGTTGATAGCAGAAGAATGAAATGAAGGAAAAGTAAGCGTCAGAGGCAGTGGCTGGACATGACCAGCAGAGCTCAGAAAAGGGGAGCAGGGCTTTGGCCTGCATTTTTGTTTTTCAACTACTATTTACTGTGATAACAGCATTATTTGTGACTCTATAATTGCCTCTACCTCTCTTTTGTGACAAAAAGGTCTTACTGTAGTGAGAATTTTGGTTTCTTTGAAAAACACAGAACTATTAAGGGAATATGTTTTTGTTTTAATCCCAGGTGTAGAATATGGAGCTGCTTCAGACGGCCCACAGCAGCTGACTATGATTTGTCTCATGCTCTAGCAAGGGCGTGATTTTGCCAACTGTAGCTAGTTCTGCAAATGTCTGATGTTTGGAATTCTGGGGACTTTTCAGAGAGTATATAAATGCTAGAGTCCCAGTAGGTGCGTGCGTTATAGATTGATGTTGGTTGCAGTTTATTAAGCAGTCATGCACAAAGAAGAAACAACAACAAGAAGAAATTAGATATCCTGAGAGCAAAGATCAAACTTGCTCCAAGGAACTTGGCACTCCTAATCACAGGAAGTAGTCTAACAAGAACATCTCCCGCCCCTTCCCCTCTGTTCCTTTTTTCTCTCTCCTATCTAGTGTTAGGGGGTTGTAAGGATGGAGGAAAAAAGAACCCACCAAGTAGCCAAAAGCCTGGCTACACCTTACCATGTGACTATGCTAACTGATACACTTTCTAGAAAGATAGCTCTACATTCGGAGAACAATTACTATAGTAAGACACACCAAATGTGGAAAGATACAATTACTTGCTTTACAAGGCAAATAAACTGAACAGGACTCAGTTACAACCTGACAGATAGATCTAGTGGATGACACAAAGAACCCTGGAAAAATAAGCTCAGTTGATGTAAGGGAGACAAGTGAGAACTGTGTATTAAGTTGATAAATGACTGGGGGGGGGGCAAACTGCTTTGGGACACAAATATTTCACAAATGAACTGTCTGCAACATGTCACCATAAAACAATTGCATATTTTATTTTTGTTAAAGTCTTACAGGCTATTAGAAATGCTGATACCAGTGAAAGTTGCAAAGTTTCTAAAAAAGTGATTGGTAAGTCGATTTCATCTCACGCCAAAGGTATAATGTGAGTTTCCATCTATTTTATGATCAAAAAGTGGGGAAAGGGGATGTCCTGAAATAAGAAAGGCTGAGTAAGTCAGGTTTCAAGCTTTTGGGCAAGAGTTTATATATAATGTGTCCACTTTCATTAAGTGATTTCCCAAGATTAATGGAAAAGTTAGTGGAAATCTGATTTCCTACTCAGTATTTAAGGATCCTTCAAAATAGCCATACATACCCTGCATGTATCTGCAGTTTCCTTTCTCAAGAGACAATGCTACACCAACAGGGCCTCTAGTGCACTCCAGACTCTCTGGGATGATAATAATGTTAATAGTCAGCCATGGCATCATGGGTAATGGGCTCACCTGCCAGAATGGGAACAAAAGCTCTGAACCAGATTGCTATCAGCAGGGGTAAGATGGAAATGGACTACAGCCCAGAACCTCAGAGACAGTTTCTACGTCAAATATTCTACAGATATGACTACTCTGTCCAAATTAACATAAACGGTTTATTTGTTTGAAGCTTTGTTGTTGTTGGAACATCTTGGAAATTTATCTTCAGCTGTATGAAAACATTTGATGCTGCAGTTAGAGCACCACCTAGTGGACATTTGAGTAACTTAAATAATAGCCAAGTAATAAAAAGTTATCTTTATAGAAGTGACCATTTGCTAAAAAGAAGCAAAATCTGAACATCAAAGGACCTGCTCATTCCCTCTTACTTCATATGAAAATCTTTTTACTGTGACTGAGGGCTATTAAGTCTATTAACTACTTCCCTGAAGAAACAGTGACTTAAACATTGATACTATGTTTAAAATGAGAGAAATATTTATAAATTAAATATGTTAAGGATTAATATCTGAAACTTATGGAAACCTCCTACAACTCAACAAAAATGGAAAAAAAACCCTATCTGATTAAAAATGGGCAAAGGACTTGAATAGGCATTTTACAAATGATTAATAAGCACATGAAAAAATGCTCAACTTAACTAATCAGGGAAATCCAAGAGAAAAATCACAAGTGATACAACTTCTTAACTTACTAATAATGGCTATCATTAAAAAAAAATAAACAGAACTAGTAACTAGTACATGTTGGCAAGGATATAGAGTAAGACGAAGACTCATGCTGGTGGGGACATAAAGGGATACAGTTGCTATGGAGACATTACAGTAGCTTCTTAAGAAAAAAAAAAACACAACAGAATTACTATACAACCCAGTAGTTCTATTTCTGGGCACATATTTAAAAGAACTAAAGAGTAGGAACTCAAAAGAGTGAGCCTGAGCTCACAGTAGGAGGTTAAAGAAGGAAGCTACCACAGCAGCTTCTGAAGGATGAGTAAAACTGATGCATTCCCACATGGAGTGAGAGAAGTGAGATATGCATGTTGCCAAGGATATACACATTGTCTGCACAAGCCATGAACAAACTGTATGAGGTAAAATAAGCCAGCCAGAAGAACAACATCGCATGCTTCCACGTATCAGAGAAACACAGGATAGTTACATGCACAGATACAATGGAAAGGGGAACTTATTGTGAACACATGTAGAGGTTCGGATTGGAAAGATGAAGAACTTCTAAACAGCCACACAGCAATGCAAATGTTCGTAGTCCTTCTGAGCTATCCACTTTTTGTCACAGTGGACAAAAGGGCAAATTTCATTTGTGCTTTAAGATAATTATCAGTGTGAAGTATGAAATAAAACCTTCTTCTAAATTCATGTATGTGTTCACGTGAGGTATGTGCACATGTGTATAGAGGCCAGATGTTGATGTTGGGGGTCCTCTTCTATGCAAAGCTGCTATTGATGAATAAAATACATAGAAGTCAAAGATACATTCATAGCTCTTTCATACAGCTATTCCCAAGACACACAACTCAAAGAGTAGATTGCTATTGGTAACTACTGAGATGCCCTCAAAGGGGAAATGTCTACTTGTAAGCAGCCTGGAGAAAATAAGTAGCACTGTGGTTCCTTGTGGTTTTTAACAATGGACATGGGGTGGGGGTGGGGGACAGTCTACTTTCCTTTGAGTCTGACCTAGATGAGAGAAATGTGCTTATCTTATGCAACTGCCCAGTGTGGTGGACCACATGTCTAAACTCCAAGGTGTTCAGATGCTGGGGTGGTTATAAACTGCTCTGTGGCTACCAATAGCAGCCCAAGTGTGTCTACAAAGTAACATCCAAAGATGTCCTACACAGGGGTCAGAATACTCTTTAAAGGAATTATTGTTTCCAGTAAGTGCTCTCTGTTCCTATGTGTAGCAAGTTACTCCTGATGTCCCTCTGAGGGTCCACAAAAGGCATGGCTTATCAACCAAGAGTGACACAGCTACTGTTACAGTAGGTCCTTCCCTGGGCCTTTCTTTCCCAAATGCTCTCTGTTCTCCTGAATCTTATATAAAGTTAAATGCTCAAAATTTCTCCATGAGGCCTGTAGTGCAGCCTGGTAAAATGGGATGAGAATACTGACATTTCAGGAGAAGTTTTTTTCCTGTTTTTAATACCAAAAAAAAAAAAAAAAATCAAGACAACAAAGTTGCCTAAAAGTGAGGATACAATTTTTCATATTCATATTGTTTTATTTCTATTTTAGCCTAGCCTAACACTTAATCAAGACTGTTAAATTTTGAAGTCATACGGCCCACCTACTACCATCTGTCCTCCCTGCATGGGACCCTGGAGAGAATTCCTGCATGTAGGGAATGTGTTGAATTTTAATGCTCTGAAGCAGGAGCTCTTATGTTTGGGCTCTGGATAAACAGCAACATTGTGAAGGGCACTAAACTTTTATCTTTCTGGATCTGCAATTATCCTCATCAAATGATACTAATGGCTTATGTAACACCAAGAAGGCACCACTGACTGTCCTATTTCATGTTTAGCTACAGAGTGTGCCTTTACTAACCCAAATACAGCTGAGTAAACTACGGCCTAAGAGCCTCAGACATAGAGGGCGGCTGAGTCGGATACATGTGGTAACTATGGCCTACAACTGCTCTTTGGAATTCAAGGAACTTCTATACTGTTAACAGGAAATAAACAAACACTGAACAATTCAAGGCACTTCTATATTGTTAACAGGAAATAAACAAACACTGAACAATTCAAGGCACTTCTACACTGTTAACAGGAAGTAAACACTGAACAATTCAAGGCACTTCTATACTGTTAACAGGAAACAAACACTGAACAATTCAAGGCACTTCTATACTGTTAACAGGAAACAAACACTGAACAATTCAAGGCACTTCTATATTGTTAACAGGAAGTAAACACTGAACAATTCAAGGCACTTCTATACTGTTAACAGGAAGTAAACACTGAACAATTCAAGGCACTTCAATATTGTTAACAGGAAGTAAACACTGAACAATTCAAGGCACTTCTATACTGCTAACAGGAAACAAACACTGAACAATTCAAGGCACTTCTATACTGTTAACAGGAAATAAACACTGAATAATTCAAGGCACTTCTATATTGTTAACAGGAAACAAACACTGAACAATTCAAGGCACTTCTATACTGTTAACAGGAAGTAAACACTGAACAATTCAAGGCACTTCTATATTG